>JACCHW010000032.1:2400000-3000000 GCA_018907185.1 Platyscapa corneri
TGCCGCTGGATATGTGCTCGCGGAGATGTTATCGAGAAAAAGTGAGGTTCAGCAAGTAAGTGCTGTAGATAAAGTGTTGAATATAGTGTAGATTTTTGAACGTCAAAGATAAACACGTCAGAGGGAGTTTATGCAAAAATTAAGTGAGTTTAACAAAGGAAAACGTTTGGTCCTTCACGTAAGTGGACGTCGCCGTAACAGTTATTTTATCTCGGTGTGACAAGTTCCACAAATTTTCCGTCCCCGGGCGCAGTCTACTTGTAGTTGTAACGTTGGCGGCCCCCGTATCTGCGAATGTACATTTCAATGCAAATTTACGGCGTCCCTTGAATTTACAACACACCACACACACACACACACACACTTTTAATTTAATCGCGCGCGCAAGCTCGAATAATCAAACTGATAAAGAACGAACTCGCGAAAGATGCACTGTAAAGACGGCGAACTTCGGCGGCATTTCGGATAGCGCACGGGTATCAGCTGCGGCGGTAGCTTGATTCAAGGCCTTAAGTCTCGAATTTATTTTATTTTACACACCGCGAGTCCAAGTCTTTATTAATAATCCAAAGTTATAGGCGATAATTAGTCGCGCGTCGCGGTCGAGCATTACGAAGTAGCGTGGAGCGATTTAGTTCCGAGGGAAGAAGGCAGCTTCTCCTCCTCGAGGACGCATCCGCGTCCGTTTGAAAAATTAGCTGATTTAGCTAACTCGATCGGTCCTCTTTGTTATAAAGCGACGCAATTCTCGAATCCTCGACTGGGAGCGCGAGAGGCTGTAATTAACGAACTTATCGAGCCGTCGATCGAGCGGATAATTCAACCGCGTCTAGGAGCCCAACCACGGCACGGTATGGTAAATAAGTGGTAAATAAATGGTAAATAAATGGTAAATAAATATCGGAGCGGAGGCGCAACAGGCGTACGTGGAATGGGCGACGGCACGCGAGTCTCCCCAGTCACCCGCTACCTTTAATTAACGCTCGATTCCGCTTTAATTAATAGCCGAGGCGCCTTATATTATATTGGCAGGCCCATTAGCCATTAGCCATTTAAGCTCCGGGGCCCTCTTCTGGGCTATCGTGTACGCGTTCTTCTTTTCTTCTTTGGCCGTCGTCGCATAAAATGCACGATTAGTCCCCGGGAGTCGCGAGCAAGTGCGGCCGGGATTTTTTGCGGCGACGGGCCTGGGCCCGACACCGACACCGACACCGATAAACGTCGCCAAACCGTCGCTCGAGTACTCGCTTTCGCAATCGCGTCGGGGCGTTTTTCCCGCTGCCGAGGCGCGAGTCGCACTCGAGTGGCGCACGGCTGTTTCAAAACGGTTTGAGTGGAGGACGCGCCTGGACTTTGATCGCGATCGCTTTTATCGGAGCGTAAAGAGCTTGGCAAGTGTTGAAAATGTGCTTCGCGTCAACAGCTTTAACGAACGCAAAGTGCCCGCGCCCAGCCAGTGGGCGGCGGAATCGGTTTCGCGTCGTCTAACAACGAGCCGCGACGGACGAGCGATCCTCGCTTCTTCTGCGTTTTCGGGCGCCGAGGCCCAGCCAACCGCTCGACGCGAAATCGATGAAAATGCGCGCTGAATTACGAAAATTATGTAAGCGCTCTTATACAAGTTCTTATAAAATAAAGAGAAACGACAATTACAGGGATTCAGCAGGGAAAGGCAGGCGCCTCGAATGTAGACGTTATAATAAAAAAGTTTACTGCACTGCGACGGCGAGTCTTTCGCAAATTCCACAATCTCGCGGCTACGAGCACATCGAGAGAGCAATAATAAAGTCGCGATGTTTATGCCCGTGCAACTTTCTCGAGGGAGTTGCGCTAAAAAGTGCCGATTTGCATCGAAGAAAACGAGGAAAAACGCAAGTGCGCCTTGATCGAGGAGGAGCGAACGGAGCGAACGGAGCGAACGGAACTGGAGCCCCGGCAGCTTATCGACTCGGCGGGATAAAAATAAGCAAAGCCGAGGCGAGATCGAGAGCTTTTTGGGAGCCCTGCCCTGGTCTGCTTTGCCCCCCCCCCGAACCCCACTCCCCTGTACCCCGTAAAATCTGCTTCCCGAGTCGATGCAAGCGTCTTCGGGGTCTCGTGAGAGAAGACAGTTTTCCTCGACTCCCCGGACGCTGCTGCGCTCGCGCGTCGCAACGGAGCAGCCACCGAAAAAAGTCACAGTATTGAATGCATTGGTGTGGGTGCTGGGTTTGTGTGTGTGTATGCACAGGAACCGGAGGGAGCAGCAGCGAATCCGGCGAGTGGCTCCCGCGACGTCGCCACGTCGCACACCACGACGTCGATCACTCTCTAGTCATCGAGGGCTCGAAGCGGCTCCAGATAAATGTGTGAACGCACCTGTGCTGGTGCGCTAATCGTATCGGCGAAAATCGAAAGAACAATTTGTGCAGCGGAGGCGGAACAGCCGGCGGACGCTTAGCCTCTCTGGCCGAGACGCACTTTACATACGCACGTACACACATTCGTTAAGTATTGGTAAAATGGTTACCCTGGACACCGAGCAGAAGCCGGAGAGACAGCACTGCGGTCGTCGCATGTGCGCGATATGCAGACGCGTCAAGCGCGACAAAGGTGAATATTATTATTTTCCATCGCACTTTTTTAATCGAGGACAAGCTGCCGACGGCGACGGCCTAAGCCGAGCCACGCGACTATCGAATGGCAGCTGCATTATTTTTAGCCGCGCTGGTGGTGGTGGAGGAGGCGCTTGTGAAACGCGCACCTCCTCGGGAGGATGCGTCTCAAAAGCGCCTCCGATGCGAATTGCGAGTCAGGATCGGCGGTCCGAGTTTTCGAATTCGGGGCTCGCGCGTAGGCCACCGCTGCTGGCCCCCGTAGCTTTTCGTTTTACCCGATTTGTTCGCTCCGCGCCCGAGAGCGAGTCGGAGCGAAATGGCGGGGGGGGGGACCGAGCTAATTAGTCTTCGAACTAGTCGAAAGCGAGTCTAATTCAAGCGGGTATTCGACGAGAGCGTCGTTACGCATTTTGCAGGCTTGGCTCGTTAGCGATCGGCCAATCGTTATCGACGCTTCCTCGCTCGACGGATTCGCGCGACTCCAACGTAGGAGAATTTAAGAGTCCCCGTTCCGAGGAGCGTTTAGCCGTCGAAAGCGGTCGAATCCGTCGAATTGGAAAGGGAGGCTTTGTATTTTTAGCGCTAGATGTGTTGTTCTCTAGCCTGCCGTCGGCCGGACGGCGACTCGGTTACGGAGACTTCAACGCTTGGCGCTCGCTATCTTCGATCGCGCCGCCCCGCCTTCGCGTCTCCGCACTCTTGGATCGCTCGATATTATTAATAGGTTGGGATTATAAGGCCAGTGTTTGGAAGCTCCGATGCAAGACGACAAAGTTGCGCTTGAAACACTCGGCCGCGAGTCTAAGGGTGCGGACTGCGCGGATCGTCGTCGGGCGGCTGAAACGCAGTGTGCATCGCAACCGTCAGTTTGCTCTCGTTTACGACGAATGGCTTTCGCGCTAAACGATCGTCGCGTATCGGGTAGAGCTTCGTTACGCTTCCGAAGCTCCAAATATCAAATATCGGCTGAAAAGTTGCGCGCGCATAAGGAGCGTTCCGTTAAGCGAGCAGTTTCTTTTGTCCGCGCGGACGACGCGGGCGGGTGCGCGTTCGAGGAGGGGCCCGTCGGCGGCGACTCGATTCCGAAATTAATAATATTCCACGGGGATCGTAACTCAGCGAGCTGATCGCGCAATATCGTCGTTCGTAAGCTGCGAAACTGCGCGCGATTCTTTACGGCTCGTAATGTACAGAAATCGGTGCTGCAATTTTGGCAATGTTGCCGGCGAACTCGCTCCTTATATTCGATCCGCTCGTAATTTGCAATTTTGCAAACGCGTCGAAGCGCCCGACATCATCGGCGCGACAACATCGGCAACGATCTCCGGTTGCGCGCCAAAGCGAGACAAACAAAATGTCGTTCTTTTCGGCTTTCCTGCTTTCCCTCGAGCGGCCCCTTCCCCCCCCCCCCGTTCCTCGATTTACGTCCACGTCCGACTCGACTCGCGCGAGTCGTAACACGTCGTTGATTGTCATAAGTCGCGCTCGAGCTCGCAACGTTGCAACTCGTTAAGTTCGCACACGTCGCAGCTTCGGCCAGCGATAATAAAGGCTCGAGCCGACGATAAGCCGACGAGGATGGATCTTCGTGCTAAATTAGCTCTGGAGTGTAGTCGAGCGAGTCGCTCGAAACTCCCCCGAAGGCATCGGCGACCATACGTTTTCCGTAAAGCGTCGATTTTAGCCCCGGATCGCGCGATGTCGATTTATTGCATACATCCTGATTTATAGCGGCGAGCGTCGAATGCGTCTCGGACGCGTCGATTAACCGAACCTTGTTACAGAGACTGTAACGGACGCGTCAGCTGCCAAATGCATTTGGCCATCGGCGTCCAATGACCGACGGACAAACTCGCGCGTGGATCCGGGGATTCTGCGCGCGAAAGAAGCGAGCAATTTACAGGCGCTAGTACCTCCTTTTAATTTCCTCTCCGTAGCGTGCGTTTGTGCACTCGGTGCGGTGCAGAAAGGGCAGCAGCTGCGCGCACTTTCGGTCGGGTAATTGGCGGCGCCCTCAAAGCACACATACGTGCGTGTGCGCATACTTTGTATTTGCACGCGCGTTTCGGTCTTGGCGTACGTTTTTGTTCACGGCTGGAGGGGAGTGCGCGCGCGCGTACGGGCCTTATCCATTCATTGTGTGGGGGCCGGTGCGAGTTATCGCCGGGGTATCGCACGAAACGACTTTTCTCATCATCGGTTTCGGTTACTCTTCCTCCTCCTCTTCTCCTCCTCCCACTCGCAGCGCGGTGCAGTCCGATGCGACTCCGCCACGCGCCTGCGTCCTGATTACGAGGGATAATTAAGCATCGTTCGAGATAAAGCGGGCTAATTATTTTTATTCCTCGTGCCTTTCATCCGGCTTGTCTCGGCATGTCCCGCCGGGACGCGCGTGCTAGTATGCACGCGTCACGCACTCGCCGCTGAATTCCAGTTGGCGTGTGTTTGTTTAACGAAGCGTTTAGCGACACCAGCGCCAAATTCGCAACTCTCGCCTGGACTCGCGCGACTTTTGCCGATCGCCCTCGCCGCGCGCGTTTTTAATTTTAGCGCTCGCTCTTGGGGGAGTTTTTGACATTTTCACAATTGCGATAAAATCGCGTCGCACTTGTTCGTTGCGTCGATCACTGGCGCGGCTCGAGCGAAAAAAGTCCGAGGAGTGCGCGCGAATACTAAAAATACGGAGCCTCCGCCTGATTCGAGTATTTTTGCGTCGCTCGCCGAATTCTGCGAGCGACGCGCTTGTTTTTAACGTTATGTTTGGTTAAAGGAATGTTATAGAGAGGCTCGGCAGCAGCGAGTCTTATAAAAGAATTAACCATGGCAAAGGCGGGATAAGAGCAAAGGGGACGCGGGTGGCTGATGATGAAAATATAGTTCAATTATTTTTATCGCTCGCGCGCGACATCGGACGCGCAATATTTTCAGACTCTATTTTTATTCGGGCAGTGATAGTTTCTTTTCCGCGCTCGCGGAGAACATCATTTTTACAGAGGCGCGCGCGCGCGCGCACACGAAACTCGTACAGATGTCACTCCCCTTTCCGATTCTCCCACCTCGAGCAGCTCCTCGGGCTCCTCGACTCGCTACTGCATTTCTGCCTCTGCATCTTCTTTTTGCCACGTCTGGCACGAATACATCTCTATACCTTGTAAATTCACAGCGACTCTCGGCTTCGGCCGATATAAATCTCGCAAAGATTCTTTTTCCCTCCAGGAGCGATCGGAAATCGTCGTCCGCTGGCGCGTGTGAATATCGCGTGATACCGATTTCATTCAGGGCTCCTCTTTATTTTTTCCCTCCCTTGCTTTCGTCCTTTCGCTCTTTTTTCCCCGATCCGATTCCTCGTCGTCTTTCTTTTCCCTCGCTTATCCTATTTCCAATTCAGTCCGCTCCTTATCATTTTGCCTCTCGGCATTCATTTCTGGGCGCGCCCCGGTGACGCGCGACTTTTTCCCATCGATAAATCTTCGGGCCGGAGGATGAAGAGAAGGCGCGGGAGGGGCGGGGAGGGAGGCGGCGAGTTTTTCGTCGAGTCAATCGGAAACAACCCCGGCCGAACGCTGTTTCATGCAAATGGCCTTCGTTAGCGGGACTCGGCACGAAAAAAGCGAGCGAAAGAGTGAAGCGGCCGCTCGCTCGGGACATTTTGGAGTCGGCGCCTATTGTCTTGCGTCGCCTTCGTCTCACTCCACCCGCGGCCAACTTGACTCCGCCGAGCTGTTTATGCGTTTTTCTCTGGCCGCCACACGACGATGTACATCGAGTGAAATGGATTATTCATTTCGTCGCGCGGCTGACAGCTGGGCCGAGGCCTTGGAGAGCCAAGACTCCCCGTCGCCGTCGTCGTCGCTCCAGCCAGCGGTGCCTCTCCGGAAACATAACCTCATTTTTGCCGCGTAAAAACGCGTCCTCTGAAAAACAATTATGAACTTTTCCAAAGGGAAAGTCGAGCGAGGATTTATGAGCAGCGAATAACTTTGCATCGCCGATGCAAAGCTCCTACCGTGTCCGTTCCTCATTTTCTTCCCTCTCCTTCCTTTGTCGCGTTTGTTCACGTTTGTCGACGCGAGCTGCTCTTGGACAGCGGTTTTCGACCGAGCGCCGAGGGCAACATTGTCTGGTCGTTTCGGACCCGCGACCGGCAACGTAAAGCTGCAAGGGTTCGCAGCTTGGCAACTCGCGTCTTTCGTCGATCTCGAACCTCTTACCAGTTCTCGAGTCGCGACTACTGTTCGACGCAAGAGGCCGCCGAATCAAAAAGCCGCGAAAACAGCCGAGCAGCAGTCGGTCGGTCGGTCGGTCCGCCATTGATGAAGGCAACTCGCGTGCAATCGATCGTCGAGGAGCGGCCAAGAGGGGAAAAAGCTCCTCGACGCTGGCATACGTCATACCTTTAGTTAACCCGATTTCGAGATCCGCTGCGGTTCGCGCTCGGTAGTCGGCGCTCTCTCTCTCTCTCTCCGTCTCGGCGGCGGGTCTCGAGCCTCCGACCAATGGGCGCGCGTCTCCGATCGGTCGGCACGCTTCGCTCCATGTCCGCCGCGGAGCGTGACCTACGCGCGTGATTTAGTATGCATAAAGAGGCGACGCAGCGCGCGACCGAGTCGAGCCGAGCGCGTGTTCCTGCCAGGGATAGACGGCGCGGAGCGGAGAGGAGAGAGAGAGAGCGAGAGCGAGCGGCGTCGACTCGCTCGCTCGCTCGGTGAGAGTTGAATTTATGAATGAACGGACGAAGGGTGAGCGTGGGCGCGGGCCCACGCTCTATCATAATCGGGACCTCCGGCATTAGTCGCCGCTCGGCTTCTCTCTCCCCACCCTCCTTTGGCCTCGGGGCCTCTCCGCGGCCGCTCGCACCTCTCGCACCTCTCGCACCTTCGATCTTACACCTGAGCAACGGCGCGCGCTCCGCAACCTTCCCGCTCCCGCCTCGCTGCGCTCTTTTTCTCCTTTTCCATTTGCATATATACCACCGTCCTACAACTCCATTCATGCATTCGCGCATTTTCTTTATTTTCTATCGAACGGCGACTAGTTTGCGCACTTTTTGCCTCTCGGGCCGAATCGTTACAAAATCGGCCACTGTGTCGCGCTGACGGCGAAGCTCGTGCTCGCGCGATCGCGTAATCGCTTTATTGCACGGTTGTTGTTTGCGCGTTGTTTATTTACCTCTTTGTCAGGCAGATCTTAGAGCCGGTGCTCGGCTCTGCGACTTTTTCTCTGTTTTCGCGGCGTCGAGAGGCGGCAGCCGACTCGGCGATGATGGGCTTGATTCGTTCCGTGACTCCCCGTTACCTTTCATATTTATTACAAAATTTCCTCGTTATTTCGCCGCCACCTACTGCTGTGCAGCCGTGGATTTTATTACGCCGTCGAGCGACGCGCCGCTTGATTAAAAGCTGCTCGCTCGATCACTCGCTCCTGGCGAGTCTCAATTTTCAACGGGCGACGTTTACTCGGAATTCAATAATAGATCCGAGTGATAAGTCTAATGCGCTCGATCGGATAGTTTGGAGTTTAACGTTGATACGTCGATACGGGAAACTGGTATTTTTACTCGGACCTGACCACTTAATTATATCAGATCTGTAAGCCAGCGACGCAAATTGTCCCTTTGTAATATTAATATTTTATTATTTTATTGCTGCCGAGCGGCGAGCAGCAATCGGCAACCCACTAGGACGCGAATGTTTCCCCGAGACGAGATAATTCTCGGCCGCGTTATTCGCGAGAGCGCAGTAATCGCGTAAACGACAAATTTCCGAACGAATTTCAGTGATTATTTCGAGTCGACGAATCAACTACGAAAGCAGATAAACAATTTGCGCAATTATTAAAAAACTATTCTTTAATCAATTATTAAAGAATATCTTATCGTATCTTACGTCGGCGCAACGTTCACTTCTTCTCGTTCGAGCGCATATGCATAAATTTTGTTTGCGAAAGAATTTACATAACTTCCGGTAAGAAAATCACACTTCAAAACGTCAAATGGAATATAAAGTAAGTGGGGGAGGGGGGGGCGCTAGTGGAGAGGTAAAAGCGACTCGTGTAAAAATTAGACTCATTACGTTTTATATAAAAGTCGCGAGATAAAAATGATAAATTCTAAACGAATGGAGTTTTAATGGCACACGCATCGCGCGCTATTAAATTTTCTTAGCGCGTGCGCGTTGCAATTACTACATTGGATTCGAGGGGCGCAGCTACACCGCGAAAGCGTGTAACGTCGTTTAGTTCTCGCTTATGTAATCGTAGTAAAAGTTACATCAGCATTTATTTCCATGAATGAAATCTACGAATCCATTAAGCGAAGCTGAAAAAGTATCGAGGCGAGCGCGTGTTTCGTAGTTGTAGTTCCGTTGCGTACAACAAGGCACAACTTCCGGTTGATAATGAAAGAGCTCGGTTGGACCGGTCCAAGGCTGTCAATTGGGAACATCGACGTTTGACGGGCGACTCTCGACTCTCTCCTAGCTCGGATTATCAATCGGATGCTGTAAATCTCGGGTACGATCTCGGAGCGTTCGGAGCGTCGACGCCGAGTCCGTTGTCTCGAGGAGGAGATTTTCGAGGCGCACCAGCAGCAGCGCCGTCGGCTCGCCGTTTTGAAATCGCTCCCGGTCGTCGTAAATGCTCGCGCGAGAAGAAAATTCGGCGAGCGATTGACTTTTCACGCGCGTCAAAAGCAATTTGCGCAACGTCATTTTTTCGCATAAAAATCGAATTGCCTCGTGATTTATTTATCTGCGTTCGAGCAGTGTCGCAACGTTTTCGCGCTCTCTCTCCTTTTGGCCGTTCGAGGCGCGCATAAGAATATCTGGCTTTCCTTGTCTGCCCGAGCCTCCCCGGCTCCCTCCCCCGTTCTAGAAATCTCGCGGCCGTGCTAAGAATCGCTTTTGCGCGCACAAACGTCAATAGCGTTGATTCTTTAGACGGCAGCCGGTGGGTCGGCCGACGTAAAAAGATAGAGTTATAAAACAGTCGAAAACGCGAAGAAGAGGAGAACAAACGAGAGATGGTCCGAGGCATTAGCATCTTTCTATGCCCGAGGTAGGAAAACCACACGCAGTCTAACGCGTGTAACCGAGTGATATCCGGCGTCGCGGAGCGCATAATAAGCCAGACGTTTAAGCGTCTCCTGTAATTTACATAAGAATTGCGACGCTCGCTGTGGTCCTCGCGTGCCCACTGTATCAAACGTCTCAATCGTCCGAGTGGTCGCCGCCGCCGCCGATGGTCCCGGGGAAAACGAGCGGCCAATAAATAAGCGCGCCAACGAGACGAATAAAGCAAGAGCGGGAGGAGAGGCGACTTTCCCCAAAAAGCGGCAGCGGCGTCGCGGTGACACGACACGGTTCCCCGAGCCCACACGCGTCGAGGTTCTTACGGGAGCGCTCGAGACGCGGTTGCGTCATCTGCCTCTGCAGCTCCGCGGAGGCTCTACCTCCCGTGACTCGGCACTCGGTCGGCGGCTCTCGGCCTCGCGTGCACGTGGTGCTGCGGCAACGACGTCGACGCCGACGACCGCGACGAGCCAGGACCGCCCGCTCCGACTGGACGTTAAAATACCGAACCTTCTTTACGGTCGTCTTATGTCTATGTTAACACTTTTAGTGTGGCTAGTTTTGACTCCTCGCTCGTAAATATCGCCGATTACGCTCGTTCCTCCCGAGTTTCTCCCATTTTACGACAATATTTTTATTTACGAGCATCGGGAGATAAGTCGGCGGGCGTCGTCTTGAAAAATGCCGGAGCCTCGGTCTCGCCCGTCCTCCTTAGCCAGACTACCGAATTCCGATGCTCTCGCCTTGCCGGCGTCAACTCCACCGCGGAACCCCTGGAAAGAGCCGAGCACGACAACGACGACGACAACAACGACAACAACAACAACAACAACAACGACAACCGCAACAACAATAGTAATAATAGGAGTGCGCGTCGCTGGGCTGCACGCAAATGCGGCCCATTACGACCAGTCGGGGGGTGGCAAGGTTATCCGCTCGCGAGCAGCAACAGCCGAGAGAGAGAAAGGACGCGGCTCGTCGCGTGCGCCGTCGCCCACGCCTCGGTAACTCTCTCTCTCTCTCTCTCTTTCCTTCCTCTCTCGCAGTCGGGCGTTCGCGCGATATTATCCGGCTCGCGCATTCATATATCGATTACGTCGCCCGAGCAGCCGAGTCGAGAGGTGCACGCGGCGCGCGAGCCTCGCGTGGGCGAAGCGAAAAGCTGAATGAAAGCCACGCGTAGTAGACCGAGGGATACGTGCAGTTTCGAAAGAAGCCGTTCATTCATTTCCATCGGGGCTTTCTACAGGCCGCGCGGCCACGCACACACAGCCTCTCATGCATATGCATCTGGCTCTCGCGCCTTTTTCCTCGACTTTTCGGGGACAGCTCGGCGTTTTTTCGAAGGACGACGCCCGTTCCTGCCTCCACCGCTCCATTCACTCGGCCGCTCATTCAAGCTCCCAGAGAAATTGACCTCGGCGATTTACGTCGACGAGGTGCGCGCGTGCTCTCTCTCTCTCTCTCTCGGATGAGGAGGAGGAGGAGGAGGAGGAGGAGAGGCGAGCCAGCGAGTCTTTTAATAAGCGCCCGGAGTGCCGTTTTTAAAGGAGGCAACCAGCCCCGCGCACTCCGCCGTAATTGCCGTTTTATTCAGATGACGGGGTATTAAAGGCGAGGCGCGCGTTGCCCTTTTTTCCTCTCGGACGTTTGGCGACGCGGGCGCCAGGATCTTTGTGCTCCTCTTTGTGCAGCTTCCTCCTCCTCCTCCTCCTCCTCCTCGCCTCCTTTCCGTGCGAATGCGCAGCTTGTAACGCGTGGCACTTCTCGATGCGTGCGAACTCACGATGCGACCCAAGGGAGGAGATGCTTCGATTATAAAATCACGAAAGAGAATAAAGTGGACGCGCGTCATTGATTAAATGGATTTAATGACGAGTCGATGCAGGAGAGCTCGAATTTATTATATCCTCCAACAGGATTTCTTTGCGCTCGTTTTATTTACGATTCCGAGTGATTAAATTGAATTTATCTCGCATTGAATGAAGTTGTACATTTGAATTTATATTAATTGTGCGCTCGTTGAATGTATTCAGGCTCGCGCAGCTCCCATACACACGCGCACGCAGCGCTTATGACTTTTTTACAATTTTTCACGTACTTTTTTACTTTTTCATCCGAGGCCTTATCTCGATGTCGAATCTAAAACTTTTGAAATAACCGTAAGCGTTATTTTTAATTTAAAAATTTTTGTCCCTCGCTCGCGCATCTCAATCGTTATATTCGATTGCTGCTTCTTTCATTCCGAATTTCGACCGAAACAAAAAATTATTCGTTCGTAATAAAATCCGTTGGAACGAAACTTTTATCGTGAGTCATTTGAGAGCGGACGTGTCGCAACGCTCTTTACACGCGTATACGAATATTAATGAAAAGCATAGGTGAAATCGGATAGCGTTAACGAGTGAAAAGCACAAATAAATTAAGCGCAGCATCAGAAAATAATGTATCCCTCGACTCGTCGTTGTTGTGTAACGAACTCCACGAATTCCAGGCGCATCACTTCCACGGCAGGACGGACAACACCTGCGTGCGTGGGGCTCAATCTCGAACACCATCTCGTTTTTCGACTCGGGTATCGAGCCCGATTTCCCTCCTCCCCTCCCCCACCACCACGAATACGCCGGGGCACCCGGGACAAGCCTCGAGAGCCCGCGTTCACAGAGAGAGAGAGAGAGAGAGAGAGAGGCGAATTCGGGTCATCGTCGAGAAGGACGAGCGCGATCGATCCGAGAGACGGAGACGGAGCGCTCGGTGTAACTCCTGGGGAAATTAATAAGAGGCCTGGGAAAGGTAATACACGCAACGGCGAGAACGCGAAGCCGAGAGCTCCCGAGTGTAAAAAACGAGAGGGAAAGAGGGAGAGAGAGGGAGCGAGGCTGTTGCGACTGCGACAATTGAAATTCTGCGTGCGCAGTACGGCCGATCGGTTCTCTCGGTTCTCGCGGTTCTGCGGACGCAAGGGGGAGGCTCCCTCTCTCGCCGAGGCCGTCGGGAAGGGAGGGAGGTGGAAAGGGGGCAGAACTGCACGCTGCACCTGTGCACGCCGCCGCCATATACGCGTCGCCGCGGAGTTATGGCGTTTTTCCCGCGCGACGATTGTGTAGCGTTGCGGCGCTCTCTCTCTCTCTCTCCCGGCCAGTGAAACCAAGTCCATTTGTGGAGGAGCTGCCGGAGGAAGAGAGCGAGCAATTTCAAAGGAGAGAGCTCGAGGGACACACACGCGGCGAGCGAATTAATTGTCGACGCGGGCGCGGGGTGCGGGCCGAGGAACGACGAGCGATTGGCGAATGGGAGGAAAGCCGCCGCGCGGCTCTAACCCAGACTGCGTGACCGGCCCGCGAATTAGAAAAAGAAAGAAGAAAGAATTTATTTATAAAGGGGGCGGGCGAAGCATTGGAGAAAAACCGACGCTGCGCTCGCGCTGTCTCTCCTTTTTCTCTCCTTTTTCTCTCCTTTTTTTACCGATGCGCGGAGAGGAATTACACGGAACGTCATTACAATAAGAGAACGATTACAATTTTTAATTTCACGGTGCTAGTTGTGCTCCTCGGCGCACAATGTGTCGTTCAGGCCTACCTCCTCTCCCCTCCAGCCACCGCCGCCTCCTCCTCCTCCTCCTCCTCCTCCTCCTCCTTCTCCACCCCTGTCGCGCTCAACTCGCTCGAATTAAAAATAACAGCAGTTCGCAGCGGCTTCTGTTGGCGAAAGCGCCGCTCGCTCGAGCTTCGAGAAGCCCTCGAGGCTTTGGGGACAAAAGCGAATGGACCGCGACGATGACGAACATTTTTGGAGCTCGTTATCGTTGCCGCGATCGCGACGTCGGCTAATTGCGCGAGAAACCCCGAGCCAGAGGCGGAGGCGAGGCAAAAAGCCGATGCGCGAGTGCGCAGGAATAAGTCGAGCGCTGGCGGAGGCACAATGGACACGAGCCAGGAAGCCCTCGGGAAAAATTGAAGGAGTTGCGAGAAAGAATTAAAAAGTCTCGCTCATCGCATAATCGCGCGGGGATATTGTTTCGGATTCGCGCGAAACGCGCGAGCGCCGCCGCATTTATTAGACACGGGCCGCGTAGCAGGACGCCTCCTTTTTTGCCGCCGCAGCGATTTCGTTTCGCGCAGCGCCATTGTTGTGCGCTCGTTGGCACCAGGCGCGCATGCGCCACCGATCCTTGCAACAGATTAGCCGAGTTATTGTTCGGCGCGTTTCTCGCTGCTTGATTCTCGAAAAATGGCGGCCTCGACTCGCGACGCCGATATTTCGAGTTTTCCTCTTTTCCCCTTTTTCCTTGCTTACCCCCCCCCTAAAGCGAGCTTTTCCCAGTCGCTCGTTTCCCGCGACTTACCCTGCCGCAATTAATAAAAACCCCGCGCGTTTCCTTGTTCATTATGCACGAGCGCAATTGTAATTCGACGGCTCGTGCAACGTTGCGAGCAATTTTTACTCGCGCAAACGCATTCGTGTTTGGATTGTGCATTATTATCTCTGCCGAGTGGGAGACGCTCTGAAGCAATAGAGAAAAGTTTTCTTTCGTCATCTCCGAGTTTTGCACTTTCAATTCGCCGAGTAGATTTAGCGAAAAACTACTCATTGTCCGAGTCGATTGCGCAACTCCGCCTCGGGAAAAACGAAGGAGAAGCGGCCAGAGCATTATTGTTGTTGCTGTTGTTGGCGCGGAAAAGATGTTACTCCGAAAAGAGGCAGTTTACGCGGAGGCGTCGATGCGCCTCCTTGGAAAAGCTGTCCCCTCCAGACGTAGATGCGACGCGTTCACTCGCGCGCTCGACGTATTTATGGGTAAAAAATCAAAAAATTTATTACGCATCCCGGTGAGATAACTCAGTTAAGTATCTTCGGGGGGCGGTAGCGGCGGCGGGGGCAAGGACGGAGTAGAGAGAGAGAGAGAGAGAGAGAGAGAACAGATTCTATCTCGAATCACACTCGTAAAGCGTGCGATGAAAAGCTTGGGCTTGGATCTGGACGAATTCCCGTGGCCCGTAAAGAGAGATCGAGACCGAGAGACCGTGAAAGCGTCGCCGGACGACAGTATCCGAGCTTTGCCGCGCTCGGATGCAATAAAATCCCAAGTGCGCGCGCGTATCCGTTTTCGAGCCGATACACGACTCCCTTGCCCCCGTCCACCTTCCCCTGGAATAGCGCGCTCCGTGGGTGTAACCAGTTTCCGTGGGCTCTCAGCTGTCAAGCCCACGTGGGCCGCCCACACAGAACGAATATATTGCCGCGGGTGAGAAAGAATAGAGACGACACGGAGAGAGACGGAGCGAGAGCGCAAGGTATTATGAATGGAAGAGCGAAGGGGCGAGGGGGAAGACTCGAGCTGGACGGACGAATATTCTGATTTACGGATAGAGATGGACGGAAATTATTTATCTTGGGAACCGAGCGTTAAAAACCTTTTAGCTCTGTATCGATGTCTCCATCGCTTATTAATTGTGGGTGAAGAAGCTCGAGTGCTCGAATGCGTAGTGGTAGGTATTCGAGTGTCGAGGAAAAAATGTTGCGCCTCGACGACGTGATTTCTCTACCTGTGCCTCTGCGTCGCGGCAACTGCACCGTTGCTCTCCGTCCAAAAATTACCAAATCAACCAGAGACTGAATTTTCTTTAAAACAGACGCAAACGCGTGGACAATTTTTTCACGGTAGCTCTTTGGTCGCTTTTTATTTTTCGTACAATACTTATTGCGCCGTTGGTGGCTGCGAGCGAGGCATTGGCGATGCACCGTAAAAATCCCTCCCTTTCTCCGCGCAATAATGAGATGCGAAGAAGCTTTTAAGAAGGCGAATCGATGCGAGGTTTAATTTAAAAAAAGTTGCAACTGCACTTAATCGTCGCCGCCTAATGTAGTTTAAGCCTAAGCGATTGCGCGTAGGCCCTTTGCGTCGCGGGAACTGCTGATTTTTCAGTCCCCCCGGGAAAAACTCGAGAAAGGCAGCGCTAATTTCTAACTTAAAATAAAGTCCGGTTCGATGTGATTTATAAGGAGATAGCCGACAATGGCTGCAATGCTTTGGTAAGCTCGTGCACAAGTGTGTTAGCGCGAAAAGGTGGAACTGATTGTAATTAATAAAGAAATAAAAGAGATGATTGTGCATAAAAAGATAAGAGAAAGGAGGGAGGGTTGCGTTGGCACACGAGAGATGTGACTTGCGACACAGGAAACAGCTTCACCTTGAGCAGAAGGAGATTCCTCATAACGCCGTATACATTAACGCTTGCTCGAAAAGAAGACAGAAGAAGAAACTAATAAGCGACATGCATATGAGCGAATGTAAAAAGCGGACCCGATGAGAGGAGGGAGCGGGGGGTGGAGAGAAAGCAGCGGCTAAGTAGTATCGTGTGGGTGTCGTGTGATGCATGACTGCTCGCTGTTTTTCTCCTCTCTTTTTTTATGAATCGTGTTTTTCGTACGTCCAATGAGACTTTCGAGTGCGCGCGGCGCCATTAACAGAAACTGGTTTCCTTTTCTCGTTTTTCGAGAGCCGAACGCTGCAGCGGTGCGTGCGCCCGCACTCCCGCGGTTATTCAGGTTGCAGCAACACTTTGTCGAAATTTCACGAGCCGCAACTCTGCTCCGGAGCTTTACGATCGAGGAAAGCCTCGTCGACGCGGCCCTGGGGAAATTGACGTGAAAAAGCGCATCGGTCGCCCGGACCTCCCATCGTATTACATTTAATAATGTCGTTAACTTTTTTATGGAAAATTTTGGCTTTTACGACTGCGCGCATACGCGCCCGTTTACAGTTCCCGGTCTACATCCTCCCAAGACCTTTCTTTTTTCGTAATTCGTACAATAATGATAATAGCGATAACGATAATGATAATAATGATAATAATGATAATAATAATAATGATAAGAGTACGCGAGTCGCGCGATGTAAAAGTGACGTCTGGCGACTCCGAGAAAACTAACGCGCCTCCGTCCACGCGAACCTCCGCCGATGTGGCGACAATGTCGTTAGGAGCGCTTTTTACGAGATCGTTACGGCGAAAAACAAAAATAGTCGGCCGATAAATAGGAGCGCGAAAGAAGTCCCTGGGGTAGTCGTAAGTAGCACGAGATTATTAAGCCCGTCGGGGCATAAAGAAGCCGTTTGTATCCATAATTACTAAGTTTTAATATACCCGAAACGGAATTAAGGCGCAATTTAAGCTCTACGAAGTAAAAAGATTAAAAGATCGTGGCGAGATTAAAAGGCGAGGTGCTCAGTTCTCACGGAATGAATTCGGTCCTGCAAAAAGCGACGAAAAAGCCTCGAGAGTAAATTTTCGAAAAAATGGAGGCGAGCGATAAGGGAAGATTAAAAAATGAATTCGGAGTAGGTGGGCTCTGGCTCTCGGAGGATGCATAACGGCACATGCCGGCGGCAGGTCACTTGTCCTCGATCGAGCCCGAGAGAGCGAGAGATAGGCCACCGACAAATCTGAAAAGCGTGTTCGCGTCCTACGCGCAATTAATCATCATTAAGGGCGACGTGCCACGAACAAAAATCGGATACATACGGAGCGAAGAGAAAGCACTCGCTCGCACTCGCTCTTAGCGCAGCGCAGCGCAACGCAAGATCCGATCGGCAGATACCGAGCATCGCGTCGGCTGTAATTATTCAATCCACGCCGAGCGTCCGGTAATCGATTCATAGATCACACGGCCGACAACTTTCGAGCGATGCCCTTTTACTCGTTGCGTTACACCGGAAACGAGATTCTCTTATCCGATAACAGGCGACGCGCACGCGCCCGAGCAGACGAATTTTATTTGACAATGTTTTGACACTCGGCTATGCGGACGCTCGACCTTATTTATCGCGGGCTCATCTTTTTTCTCGCTCGTTAATCGACGCTACTGCACAATAACTCTCGGCCTCGGCGCGTTTTTAATGCACTCCGACGCGATCCGACGCCCCGTTAACCGATAGTCGCGCTTTTTTGCCCGACCGATTAAGCGCTAAACGCAATTAGAGTTGTTTAGGCTATTGATCTGACCGCCAAGAATAGCGCCGGTTTTCCTTTTTTCTTCGGACCAATTGAGCGACGATCGATCAAGGCTGAACGAAACTCAATCGACTCGGAATTTCATCTTCGTCCTCCTCGACACGAACGATCTTGCACTTGGTCAAAAGCTTGGTCGCTCCCACAAGATCCGTCCGCTATTGCGACGTTCGGAAAAATATATTTAGATCGGCCTGCGCGAGAGTCACTGCTGCTGTGAAAACGCGAGCCTAAATCAAGGCCCAGGGGTGGGGTATCGCGATAGGCGAAAAAACGCCGCGAACGAGCGAAGAAAAAAGCAAAGAAAACCGGCACCGTGGCACGAGGAGAACTCGAGATCGGTGCGCCGATCTTTCTCGTTCTCCAGAGTCGTCGACCGCTCGGAACAATGCCAACACCACGCGGATCGCCTTTGCTCCTGTCCGGACAGGTGTACCAATTACCATAACACAAATAGCCTTCCGTAGGGGCCGATGATAAAATGAGTAACTGGATAACCGCGAAGACAACCATCGGAGAGATTAAGCGAAGGGTCTGTCGCGACCGATCCGCCTCGACCTGATTATAAGGCCCGCACCGCGATCCTCGCATTAATATTACTATTTTCATTAATACTCCTCCCCTGCTCCTCTTTTTTACAATCGAGATAAGTTTCCCACGCGCAATGCCCAGCTTTGCTAGTTACCGATCCATCGGGCCTCGGGCTTTTCGACAAAACTAAAACTCCGCCGTTCGCGATTCAACAGCCGCACAACCGCCGGCTCATAAATTTCAATTGCAAACTTTATTGCTCGACAAACGAATTACAGCTGTTTATGCTTATTCCAACAAGATTGTATTAACGAAGGAAAAATTATACCCGTCGTACCGACAACTTCAATTAATGCGGCTTGATAAGTTGAACTTTCTCGCTGTCGTTGCGCATGCGTTGTTGTTCGTGTTATTTATTACGCACGAAGCGCTTTGGCTCGAGTGCGCGTAGATGCGTTTACGCATTTGTTAAGGATGCGCCAGGGCTGGTGAACGAGCGACCGAGTATCGCGGGTAGGGAATTTCGGGGGGGGGGAGGTATTTGAATATTGATTAGAATTTTGGGAGGAGGGAAAAATTGAGGGACGACTAGACTGCGCGTAAGGGATAATAATATCTACCGACAGGATCGACGTTTCACTTTTAAGAAGCTGCTGTTCGGTGGGTTGCATCCGAATAAATATTTAGTCGTGTCCGCAGAGGAAACGGAGATACGAATATTTGGGCTCGGACGAGTGCACGAGTCCTTGAGTCGACCGACGCGATTTCTAATTCGAGTGATTAAGCGATCATTTCCCAGAAATGGTGACGCCGATTTTTCCCGTTTCGAGACTAAACGAAGCGAAGCGGGTATTGGACCACGGCGATCCAACCTCGCGTTTAATGAATCACCCATCAGCTCGACCATTCGTCGCCGGTGCCTCGGCAGTTACTCCTATAATTCGTCGCCGCCGCCGCCGCCGCCGCCACCGTCTCTTTTCGCGCGTCCGAGGCCAGGAATACGGCGAAAACGCTCGCGCTCTCTTAACCCCGAGTTTTTCGCTTTCGCATGCAGAACGAGAGAGCGAGAGAGCGTGAGAGCGAGGGAGCGAGGGGCTAGAAGAGGAGGGCGTGGCATGTGTAACGGGGGGCGGGGCGTGCGCCCGCGAACTCGGTGCGCAAACGAGCCGCTTGACGTGCGCGGACGCGGTCGCGTACCTTCCCGGCCTCCGAATAACCGCCGCCGCCGCCGCCGCGTAATTCGCGCGCTCCGCTCCGTCTTCCCCGGGCCCCCACTTTCCCACTTTCCCATTTGCATACAATGTTTTTCTGCTTTCCTCTTGGGCTGACGCTGCTCGGCCACCCGCTCCGGAAAATTCGCGTCTTTCTTCAACGTCGGCCTCGGCGAGTTTCCTCTCGTGCCCGTCTCCACTTTTTACGATGCGTATAAGATGCTTCATAGTTTTCCGTGTCATCCGAGACTATTGTTTGTTTTCTCCTTTCGAAAGGAGAAACGCTGCCTCCTCGGGCCCGTGCACTCAATATTCCAGAGAACGAACACTTTGGCGTTTGTTGTTCCGAATCCAAACGCTCCCAACTCCTTATTAATCTTCCGTTTTATTCGTTTGACCTGCGTCCTTATTGTAATTGCCAATTTTTTCGCGCGCGCGCGCGCACACACACACACACACGTTATGAGAACGAGTAATTATGTTTTAATGATCGAGTGTCTGGCTTAAGATGAAGAGCCAGCTTGAAGAAAGCTGAGGAAAAGCTCGAGCTCTCTCGTTGCAACATACCGAGATGGAGAACAATCGGCTTGGATGTTGGAGGATTGGCGCGATTAGATTTCAAAATCTGGATTTTCAACGTTCGTCCAGCGACTTTTTGCACTTTCCCCGTTGCGAATGGAGCGCTGAAAAAGTTCTCCATGTGTATCGATAAGTGCGAGCCGAATCGATTAATCAATGCGCGCCTTTGCATCGCGATAACGAGCATAAAATTGAGAATGGCAATAATTACAATGTATTATACTCTAGTGCAGCAGCTCCATAATTGATTTCTTCCAACGATCGATGATCGATCCCCGTAAAAATGATAATGTTTGTTTTGGTAAAAAATGCTCAAAAGTAAATTAAAATTAAAATCCAAGATGTGATAAAAAAATATAAATAATGTAGATCTGTTGCTGGTCGACGTCAACTCTCCGGAACAATTAAAATACCGATCAATTAATTAACGCTTGATTTATAACGACAAATCGATGAATAAAAATCGCGTTATGTGTGAAAGAAGTATTGATTAGTTGTTATTCATAGTATACAATACTGGTATTTCTCATAAATAAAATAAAACTAGGGGACTGCAACTGGAAGAGAGAGAAACAGAGAGAGAGAGAGAGAGAGAGAGTGCGTGTTTATTCGCTCGAGAGGAGAAATAGATTTTTCCACATTGGCGATTCGCACATATAATTGAACTTTTAAGAAGCATCTCGCGCGCGTCGAAGTACACATGCTTACATATCTCACGATCTTATCACGTTTTTTTGCATTTTCTCATCGCTGTCTCTCTCCCTCTCTCTCTCTCTCTCTCTCTCTCTCTCTCTCTCTCTCCGTCCCGCCGCCAATACACCGCGCGCAGATAAGTCGCGTCATTATGGCATCGCTACAACTGGCAGCTGGAATGTTTCACAAACGCACGCTTTTTTCAGCGCCAAGAGGGCAAAATGCTCCCGGCACTAATAAACTGCATTCTTCTTCTTTTTCTTTTCCTCTTACTCGCTCTCTCATTCTCATTTTATCATTTCTCTCTCCCTCGCTTTTTCATTTTATTTTGTTCGACGATCGAGAGAAGCTTCTGTCTCTCCTCGCTTGAATTTTTTTCTTCTCTCGATTCAATGCCTTCGTACTCCGATTATTGCAGTTTCGATCAACTCTCTCTTCACCTCGCGATCGCTCCCTCTCTCTCTCCCTCTCTCTGTTTCTCTTTCTCTTTCTTCTTCTCTGTCACGCTTTGGAATCACTTTTTTTTGATTCCGTACATTACTTTTTTCAGCATATGACATTTTAAGAATTTAATTTAAAAACGTAATCGCAATTTTATTTTTACAGTTAGCGCATTTTATGTACACACATATCAAATGTGCATGAAATAAGTAGATTTTTTGCACTCCGCTCGAGTATAACTAACTATTAAGAGCAAATATTTACGCTGAAAATGGCAAGCTTAACCAAACTTCGAGTCGATCGAACGAATTAAATTAGTTTGCGTAATTTTCGCAGCCTTCGGCGTTGCGCAATTTTCGCCGCGAAAATCGACGAAATTCGCAGAACTCCGGTCGCGTTGGGCGCGAAAGTCGCTCGCTGGTTTTCCAGGAGAGGAGGTTTTGGGCAAAGCCCCGATTCTTCGTTCCGAGGAGCACGATTATTCGCGCGAATACAATATCCGGGCCGAAGTGTAGCACGGGGGGGGGGAGCCTCGGTTCCGTTCAAACGTCGTCGGCGCTCCTAGACTGATGCTCGCAAACAATGACGGGAAATGCGTAATATTCGCGAGGAGAGGATCGAAACGCGAAACGATAAATATCAATGGGGAGCCGCGCACGTGGAATCTCAATCAGGGAGGCCGAGCGTTATGACCGCGTGCGCGCACATAACTCGTGAGGCAAATCTACAATTCGGCCGGATTCCTGCGGAGCCGGAGACCGAGTCTCGCGCTAGCGAACGCCTCCGAGTTTATAGAAATCGAGCGAGCGAGTGCTCGTCGACGTTCCTGCCGCTCCTTCGCCGAACTCACGGTAAATGCCGTCGATTTTTATTATCGAGAAGTAACTGTACAGCTGCGAGCGCGAGGACTCGCCGCCGAGGAGGACCTTAAAAACTCGCAATTCCAGCGCTAATTTTGCGTACGTGTCCTGCGCTGGTTTGTTATCGAGCGCCGCTCTTGCGTACCCTGCAGTGCGTCACCTCCTCCTCTCCCCCCTCTCTCCGCGCGCAACACAAATACTCGTATGCAAATTGGGAAATGTACGAAATACAAATCTGCCGACGAGCGCGAGGAGTACGAGTACGAGTACGCAATACTTTATTCACGCGCATTAGACGCGTGATATTTTATTCATGATACGCCGGCGTTTTCCAATTAGAATTATTTTTAAGAAAGTTCGAATCGCCCGCATCGAGAGAAATAATAACCAAGTGTTATTATTGGGATCCGTTGTTTTACTTGACAAGTGGACGACGAATACAAATTTGGTCCCCCTTCTTGCACCGCAGCTTGAATATTGATTTTGGGCCTCGGGAGTCGAAATTCGCAATGTATCTCTCTTACCGTCAACTTAACGTCTATTAAGAGAAATATTTACCCTCCGGGATACGCCTCTGCTCTTCAATTTATCAAATCAATTGTCAGGTCGGAGATCGAGAGCCCGACTCTGGCGTCCCCACAATCGACTCTATCCGCTCGCTTTTCGACCATCGAGACTCGCAATTTAATCGCGAGCGAGATTGTAACGGAGCCCAAGCGGAAAATAATTTCGAAAAGAAATTCTCTAATCCGCGGCCCGATGAGATTTCGTTACGACGGATTGAGAGGAGGGCAGTCGCGCAATTATTTCTGACGATTCATCCTTTGACGAGCGCGTCTCTACTTTTTTTCACGCGTCGCGCGCTGCTCTTTATTTTTTCTTCGACGAGCTTATGCTTTTGAAAACGACTCGTGTCTGTTTTCAAAGCGACGCTCGTCTTTCTGGCGCGACCGATTTTGCCCCGACGCTCGGGCAACACTAATTAATTCGACGGGGAAACGCGTTTTCACTTTCGCTTAGACTCCCGTAAGAGCCGAAGCGACGCTCGGGGCATCGGTCCAACTCGACCAATGGCGTTTGCGCGCGTAACCTCGTGCGGTCGTTTCGATATTGCGACCGAAGCAAGTGTTTGTCCAGGGCTGGATCGCTCATTGGGCAGCTCCGGACCAAGACGGGAGAAGGGCGATTTCGGAATAGCGAAGAGGGCGCGAAGACAAATAAAGCTAACGAAGCAGAGGCGCGCGCGCGCGTACGGAAGGAGGGAGGATTTTTCGCATCCCTCGTGTCCCCGCGGCTTCTGTAAATCGCGACCGGGCGGATGCCGCACGCGTGGCCCGCGCTAAGTGCCTAAATCATCGCGCCCGGAATCCCAAGCACTCCTCGGTCCCCGTCCACCCTCCGCTCCCCTCCCGCCCCTGCGCTAGAGGCCACGAACAATTAGTCGAATTACGTGTGTACACACGGGCGCGTCCCCCGGGATGACTCGTCAATTTGGACGAGGCGACTGCTTTTTCTCCCGCCACTGTCCTCCGTCCTCCTGGCGAGCAGCAGTCCCCCAGGCAGTCCTCCTGGCCCCCAAGCTCGTGCCTCTCGAGTGTGGACTTTCTTTAACCTCGACTCTTTTCCACTCGCGTCACGAGAGCGTTTGAAAAGGTTTGCTTTTTCCAATTGCCCGGTGCTTCACTGGCAAATAAAAACAGTTTTGAAGACGACGTGGACCGTCGTCAAGCGGCGGCGGCCCCCCGAGTGTCCGCGAACGACGACCGGAGACAGACGCGTTTTACTCGGTTCGGGTTCGGGTTTACTTTGGCGTCGCTTGCGCAAAGCCTCCGATCCGAGGCTCGAGAAACTAGTTTACATGTTTGAACAGCGCAGCGCAGCGCCTAATTCGAGTCGCCGTCGCCGTCGCAGTCGAACAACGAGCAACGATTCGAGATTAAAACTGGCGTGTCTCGGGCCAGTTTATTCGCTGCTCGAGGCTCCCGAGAGGAATCCGATAAGCATTAAGAACCAAGGCGCGAGGTGTAAAATGGTAAAAACCATTAAAATGAAATCCCGGGCAATTATAAATCACTCGAGCGGGGCGCGGCGGGGCGGGGGGGGAGAGAGGAGCGCAATAGCTCGAATAGCTCGGGCCCGGAGAAAAAGCCCGAGAAATGCGAGAGGCGCGCGTGCGCGTGCGCACGGAAATTTTCAGGAGCGCGCCGCGGAAACAGAAGAATACGAGAGAATGCGAGGGAAACGAAAGAGGGCCGCGAAAAAAGTGACCGAGGCGAATAGTTTCGCAAATCGGAGGCTGCGGAGGAACGCCGTTGGAGACGCTGGAGCCGCTTTGAATTCAGATTGCGCGGCGCTCGATTGTTTTTCCTCCGCCGCTGTGCGCCTCCAATTTATGCGATCCTCCCCGCGTAGCCGCCAGAGTATTATATCCACGGGCCCCTTTGTGTGTTAATTTGTGCATGCGTGTGCGCGCGCGCGCGCGATAGAGGAAATTCAGAACTGGACCCTCGTCCACTTTTGATTCTAGTCCTCCGCTTATTTTTGCTCTCCTTTGGCCTCCTCCTGCTCCTCCTCTTTCTCCTCCGCTTATCCGCGTGTCAATCTCGGCCGAGTCGCAACGAGCAATGGGTTGCGCTTGTAATGGAAAATTCAACGAAACGTCAGCAGCCGACAAAACTTTGCGTATAATTTATATGCCTGTATTACGACGGTGCGATTCTCGATTTTTCCGTTGCAGCTGCGTTTCCAGCCGATAAATAAAGGCTCCTTCTCCCCTGGCCGCGTATCAATTCTGAATTTCGGCCGACTAGCGGCGACGCGAATTTTCGATCGCGACAAAAAATCCAGATGGAACTTGTCGACTAATGTTAACTGCTTTTTGTATTAATTAGTATTATTGTTTTTGTTGTTGCAGCACTGAAGGTGAAGCTGATGCTTAGGCGGCCGTACAACCAACTCGTCGCCCAAGGAATCATGCCTCGTAAGTTTTTGTCTCTCTTCTTATTAGTGCTCCTTAGTCGATACGCGTGTTACAAGAGTCCGAGCGAACACTGACGATCGCTCGATTCCTGCTTCCGAAATGTTTTTACTCGCCCGACCGTGAAACGACTCTATGCTTATTAATTTTCATTTCGCGGCGGCGGCGGCGGCGGCGGCGGTAAGTCGCGCATTACGAAACGATCCGAGCGGGCCCAAAAGCCCCGACGATAAAAGTTAATCGCCGATCCGCGGACTCGTCGCAATCGGCCGATATTTAACGAGTTCTATCGGTTTTTGCCGATTTAATTAACAAATACGGGTAAAAAGGCGCGTTATCGCTTCGAGGGAATCGTCGTGCCGAAGGGCGAACGTGCGCCGAGCGAGAATAGAAAGTCAATGCATTAAATTAAAAACAAGAGTAACGGGAACAAAAAAGCCCAGCGAGTCGTTGTTGCGCGATGCACGAGGACGAGTGCATAACATCGCATATAGCCTCGTGGCTCGTTCGATTCGGGGCGTTTTATCGGCAAAAAAGCCCCGACGTAGATCGGTAATTGACGAGCGATTAACGGCCACACGTGTGCGCACGCCGCGCTGATACAATTGAACGTATCCCCGATGCGATACGTACGTACGTGCGTTCCAGATATCCGGCGCTCTTTCGTGCCGCTTCGGTCCGGCCCACCTCCAGCTCTCGATTCTACCGATAGCCTCAAGAACAAGGTGAGTTATCGCGACAATCGCGGGGACAATCGGACGCTGAGTGGATTAATAGAGAGGCTCGCTCGGAGGCTCGAGCGGTCGACTAAAATTTTTCTACGATTGCCTTTGTCCAGCTGCGCCTCTCCTCCGCTAAGCTTTTTTCGATTTTCGTCTTCTCGCTCGCTGCCTTCATCTGTCCCCCCTTTCCTGCGAATTGTTCTAAACGCCGCGCGCGGCCAATCAAAGTTTCGTAATTGCGCGGATAAACGCGCACGCGCCTAACGACGAGATATGAAAAAAGCAAAACTCGATCGAGCGACGCTACTCTTATCCGCAGCTATAATTTGCTCCTGGCGATCATTCATATCTTCGCTTCTTGCTCAACGCGGAAAAAGTTGCCGTAAACAAAGAATTTCGCTTCGGCGCATTTTAATCGGAACTCCAATTGTTTGTCCAGGATAGTGTAATTGGTGATAGATATTTCGAATAGCGCCCGACAAGAAAACTAATGACACGGTGTAACTCGACGAGCTTTTTACTCTCGCTAAGCCTCCGTTTTGCAGAAATATTCGTACACGATCCGCGAATTAAAAATAGCGATCGCTCGGGTGCGCGTGCGCGTACGCGTCGATGGATAAAGTCTAATCTTTGTCGCAACGATCCGCCAAATTTCGTGTTCACGGAACAATTTGTCCCTCGAGCGGAGACGCGAAATATTTTAAGCTCAGCCCAGCTGGAAATTGGGAAAGTTTCGAAGGAGCCCTTCGGCTCCTCGGTACTCGAGCGTAAGGTTGCGATCGATCGACAGCCCCCGATCGGGGGGCAGAGAAGCGCCAACGACGGATCGTAACGACAAGTTTTTGTTACTCCGCAGCCCTGAAAACGCCGCCCGCATTCCACGAGCAGGCAAAGCAATTGGAACGTCGCAAAACTGGCGATCTGCTGAAGGCGAAGATTCAGCAGAGGCCCGGTAGAGACGAGCTCGTACGGCAGCACATCCTCGAGGACGTGGGCCACGTCGATCCGAGTCTCGCCGAACGCCAGCGGATGCTCAAGAAGGCGAGACTCGCCGACCAACTCAACGATCAGCTCAGTCACAGGCCAGGGCCCCTCGAGCTCATCCAGAAAAATATATTGCACACGGAGGAGCCCATCGAGCGAGCAGTCAAAGGTCGGTGTCCTTTGGTTACCCACCCCCAAGCCCCCATTTATTAAATTTGAAATTTCACGCTCGAGCTCGAGACTTTTGCGCCGAGAATCGAGTCGAGAATGAAATAATTGTCCCCCTCCTGCTCGTGAATAATTCAAAAGCGGTACATCCGCTAGATATTTTATAATAATACGAAACGAGGAGCTAATTACCGACGACTCGGCAGAGGGTCACATTCCCTTCAAGGCGACATGCGAAGGCCAGCTGACGAAACCGCAGCACCCGGACCACTATATAACTTTCGAGGACGACTCGCAGAGTTCCGAGGGCGGAGCGCCTTCGCCGCCGTTAGAGGGCTCGAGGCCCTCCCTCGAGCTCCTCGGCCTCGGCGACAGCGACGACGTCGGCAACGGCCTCGAGCTCGGGCTCGGCCCCGACGACGACGACGACCTCGGCAGTCCCGGTCTCGGCAGTCACGGCCACGGCCGCGACGAGCGACCGTGCTGGAAACCGCGGCGGCCCTCGGCCGGCATCGTCACGCTCTCCCTCAGCATACCGACCAACGACGGCGCCGTCGTCGTCACCTCGACCTCGCCCGTCTTCCAAAATTCCAGTGTCGCGCAGCAGCAACCTGGGATCGCGGCGGCGGCGGCGGCGACGACGACTCAGCCGAGCGCCGAGACGACCAGCATCCAGACCTTCGCCGAGCTCTGCAACTCCGTGGTAGGTAGTCAGGAGCTGCAGCAGCACCAGCAGCAACAGCAACGGGAGCAGCACCAACGGGAGCAACAGCAGCACCAACAGCAGCAGCACCAACAGCAGCAGCACCAACAGCAGCAGCAGCAGCAGCAGCAGCACGTTACGGCACAGGTAGCCGACAGTCCGCTGCTCATCTCGATTGTACGCAACTTTTCCTTTTTCTCTGTTGAACTTAGCGATCATTCGACCAGGCGTTCTTATTTGCTCGCGTCGGTCCCTTTGGTTGCGGTCGACTTTTAGTTTCCCTAGGCTTTTCAAATGCTAATAGCTTCAGCCGCGTGCGCGAGCTTTAAATTTCGGTACGTGCTAATTAAATAAACAACGCATCTGCATTGTTACGAGCCGAGATCTAACACATCCGCGTAATTGATACAAAAGCTTCGTTGTGTTTATTTCGTCACTCTGCGCCAGGCGGAGGCGCGCGCGCGCGCTGATCGACGATATTTTTCTACCGCACAGCTCGTAAATGAAGCTCTTCTCGAGTTCCGAAAGAGGAGGAGAGAAGCTAATGTTGTTGGACGCGTTAAAGGTAACTAGGACGCGAGCGTAAAAAAGTCGCTCCTCCTCGTTGCGGCTTCCGAAATAAATTTACGAGCCTCGGCGGCGAGGAGCGCGACAAAAGACGTTTTCGCGCGCAAACCTCCCGCGAGCCAATTCATTACTGCGCAAAGAAAAACAATGCCGACCGCTGTTAAATGAGAGCTGGTATTGTACATGGATGCAGGCAAGCCCGGCGAGCAGCATGTCCTCGACGACGACGCTGTTGCCTCTGGCGCCCGCCCCCAGTCCCATGTCGTTGGGCTCGACGACTTCCAGTCTTAGTCCGCTCTCGAACATCTCGATAGCGTCGCCACCCGCGCCCCCCGCGGCTATTACCCCGAGGCCCCAGCCGAGTCCAATTGCGGCGGCGACGGCCAACCAGCAAAGGAGCGACGCGCCCGGCAAGGACAAGAATCGCAAGAAGTCCAAAACCAAGAGCCAACCCAAGACAAGGACCATCAAGTTTCACGAGTATAAGGTCAGTTTTTGCTCCCTTGTTTGTGGCCTTCCCTTCTTAACCTAAAAACATCCCCCTCGGAGATGCCTTTGCTTTCCTCCTGTTTTTCTCGAACCTCGTTTTTCGCTAACCCTTTTGACTGTTCCTGGCTGCGTGAATTTGACGGAACGGACGACGAGGACGAGTCGTTGTCGACTCTCTCCGTAAAGGATTGTGACGCGTCCCCGTTGTTGGCTTTTCCATCTCGTCCAAGTGCTTTCGACGTTTCGTTTCGACATTCGACACGCGAGTCGTTTCTCGCGTGTTACCGCAGCCGCGGTAATCATCCCCCACGGCGATGAGAATGGATTTAAAAAATTCAGTATTTCGTATTAAATCGTAGCGTCTGGGTTTAAGATACAGTAAAGATTTCCGAGGTAACGGTCACGCGGTGGTTGGTTGCGGTTTCCAACGGCCCCCTCTAGGAGCGTAAAAAAATTCTAAAGACGCGTAAACCGAAAGTTAAATGCAGTTAATCTTGAAAGATTTTGGTAAAACAAGTTGGTTGGTCATTAAAGCCGCTAAAGACGCGCCGAAAGAAGTTCTCGATTCGCGTAACGCTAACTTCCGGAATCTTCTTTCGCACACAGCGCGACGAGGAGTCCCAAAATTCGTGCTGTGTCCCCCGTACAGTGTGTGATTGCGTGCGTGCGCGCGCGCAAGCACCAGTGTGCGCGTGTGTGTGTGTGGACGGGCACGTTTTTTCCACACTCGCGCGCGCAGCGTTCAATTACACCACACGATGCGCTCTTACACGCGCGCACACCCGCAAAAAGGGACAAGAAGGGAGAGGAAGAGAGACACGAAAGCGGCAAGAGTCGCATCGGCGACGTCGGCCTCCGATTCGAACTCCAGAGATAATTCCGAGCCTCTCCCTTCTTTTCCTCTCTTTGCATCACGTACACACGCGTGAGCGTGATTCTCCTCCTTCTCTCGCTTCTTTTCTGTACACTCGGATATCTTTTAAACTCGCCTCTATCTCTCTAATTTTCTCTGTCTCCTTTGCTCTCTATTTTTCTGATCTTCCTTGCTTTACGACTGCAATCGATTTTCTTTATTTATCTCTTCTTGCGTGCCATCTCTCTTTCTCATCTTTTTTCGTTCTATTTTACTGCGCCGACAATTTTTCTTCGGATACCTCGAGTATCTAACTTTTCTTCCTTCTATCCCATTTCCGCTCACCTTTTTTCGCGCACCTTACGTAAGCATCCGTGTTGTCGTTGTCGTTATCGTTATTCGTGTCCTCGTGCTTGTTGTTATTCTCGTCGTCGTTATTGTTGTTATGTTGTTGTTATTATTCTTATCATTCGTAGAAACGTAATTTATCAGCTTTGTGAATTTGGTGTCAATCAATGTAAAGTTTGGGATTAAATTGTATTCTTAAAAATTTGTTGGATAATTAATGTTCCTGATAAATATACGATAATATTACCAAGAAAGCCAATAAATCGTAATCTTAGCTATTTTTCTCACGTGCATTAAACACCTTTATAAATGCCTTAGTAATAATTATTCTTTTCGTCTTAAATTTCACTCGGGAGTTTTTCAATTAACTTTGAAATTGACGAAGCTGTTGCTGTGATTTTATATTTTATATTACGACAAGATAACGTCGTAATGTTAAATTGCTCTACAGTAGAAATATAACTTTCGATTAATTAAACTCCTTTTCGAAGAATATGAAAAAATTGAATATTAATAAGACTTCCAAATTATTTGCTAAGCATTACGGCGCGGACATTTCGTATCTCCCCTTCTCTTTCTCTCCGGGCGCGAATATAAATATTTAAAAATTTCTCGCTCTACGTTCTCTCTCTCTCTCTCTCTCTCTCTTTCGATCTCTCGGGCGTTTTCACTTCCTCTAATGTACGCGGGGATTCGCGTTTACGTTTTAGCGACATTAAAATGTCACTTTATATAATGTTTTTATCGCCTCCATAACTACGTGCTGATATAATTGAAAATGTTGTTTGCAATAAGCCATTTTAATAGAAAACATTCGTATTAATTAAACGACTTTATTCCCGGGGATTTTTATTAAATCGCTCGAACTTTTACAGCTTTTTAAATATTATTCGAATAAGATGCTAATTTTCTGGTTGGAGCGTTCGGCGAGCGAAGGATCGGCCCGTTTGTGTAGCGCCGTGAACGCTTTGAACGAAACTGGGCAGTTGATGAAATCATTGATTAGACCGTAATTTCGGTGCCTCGGCAAAAGACGGAGAAGTCGCGCGCGACCGGTACAAGCGCTAAAATTTATTAGAATCCGCAGACGCGCGTCGGCGTGAAAAATAAAAAAGCGACGCGAAATACGGCGATGATGTTTGAGTTCCAGCTCTTGACGTCTCTCTCGCTCTCGCTCTCGCTCTCTCGGGCTTTATTTTTGTCGCCGCGCCGAGTCTCGCTTTCGCCCTCGAAAGATCGTATCGAGCGATCAAGTTTTGCGATCGCTCGCGCGCACCGAGTGGAGGCACCAGCTCGTTAGCCCTGAGTAATTCGAGTGCTAATTGCGCTTACGAGGGTGGGAGCTGTCGTGCTTTCGGCGCCGATAGCCATCTTCGACGCTTGTGCGACACGACGCGCGACATCAGATAAGGTGGGATTTTAGAAAATTTGTCAATCGCGTCGATCGGGTTTCGCGACTTTGGGGGCTTTCGCGAGTTTCGACCTCCTGGAGGAAGCGGCGGCAGCTTCGTTGCTCGCTTCGACTCGAATCCGCAAATTTAGCCTGCGAAAAGGCCGAAAAAGTGCCGTGGAGCATAAATTTGGGCTCGATAACAAGCTTCGTTGAAACCACCCGACTTCGTTATGCGCCGCAATTTTTATTTTCTCTCGTAAGCTTGTTTGTACTCGAGAGAGAGAGAGAGAGAGAGAGAGAGAGTTTTCGAGCGGAAGTCGTTAAGTGCGTAAATCGGAGCCGAAAAAACACGCGGCACTAATTATCGTAATGAAAATTTACTGTTTTACAAGTTCGTTTAATATCTCGAGCTATATAATTTCGCTCTGCCGGCAAAACAGTGTTTGTTATTCGGCAATACTTTATTTGCACTCGGCTTGTGCTTTTTGTCCGCCGGCAGTTTCGTAATCGAATTAATGCGCCGTTGCCACCGTCGCGTATGTGTAGCGCAGGTGTAAGGCGAGTAAATGTGCCTTTCTCGCGTCTTCGCTCTTACTTATCCCATCACAGCCAGACGCAATATTATACATTAATATTTCCCATTCTACACGTTTATATCAAGGGCTTAAGATCGAGCGCGACGTATTAATCACCGTCATCTCCGCGATCGTATCGTTAATACTGCGTGTAAAGCGCTACACACGAGACGCCACCAAAAATCCTCTCTCCTAAGGATTTTTCTCACCAATGAATATCCAGTTTCGTCGACTGAAAATTCGTCTCGCTGCTGCTACCTTCAACTTGTCTTTGGCTCTGATCGGCTCTGATGCCGCCTAACTTCGCTCCTCGTGCATTCGTTATTATCGCTGCTGTTGTTATTATTGACGCAGCTTTTTGCGGCCCTTCTCTCCCTTGCTCCCTTTCGCTCTCCTCGTCCGCTTCTGGTTTAATTCGCAAAACGAAAATCCTGATGTTTCTGTTTCGCAGGGACCGCCGAACGCTCAGAAATCGTGCACCTCGTCCTCGACTTCCGGTTTGACTGCGACGCAACAAAACGAGACCAGCTACGAGCTTCTGCTGCAGCAGCAACAACTTTTCCTCCAGTGGCAGGTCGAGTTTAAAAACAAGGTAAGGACGAGCTGTACACGGGCGTAGGAGCGCATTCGACGCGCCTGTCTCACGGAACCGATCCGTGCGCATTTTTGACGACCGGTAGAGAGATGGACGGAAAAAGTCCTCCTAAACTCCGAGCTTCCATTTGTTCAAACCAATACAAACTCGCGTCGGCCTTTCGTATTTATTTAGCGCTTTTTCTCTCTAACAAGCAATACTCATTTTTGTGGCGAAGAAATTATTTTTAATCTCCTCCAGCGATTAAGCGTCCTTGTATCACCAACAATTGTGCAGAGACTCCACGCGTTCGAGAATATAAATTAATCTAATAAAAATACGCGCGCGAACGCTGATGCATACGTACGCGTGCGTTCTTCTCGCTTTCTTCGACGACATCCACGGATTTTTAAGTACAATTTTAGTTTTGACATAAGATAATTTATGCGATAAAGGTAAAAAGAAACGCGGAACTCTCGAAAAATCGTTATTATTAAGATAGAGGTTGCGTTTAAACCTAAACGTTTACTACATTTTTACATTAAATGTAACATTATTGATTTACTATGTTAAACATATCATTTCTTATCTACTCTTTAACAGGGAAACGGACCGATTCATCAACAGAGAATGGTTAGTCATATTTTTATTTCGCTCAAATCTTACTAAAAACTTTCTACTTCGATTTACGCTCTCGAAAATTGAAATGCAAATAATCAAGCTTTCATATGTAGCTAAGCGGAAATTCAGGTTTTCTTATCCTAACTAATTTTATTCAAAACTTACCTTCTAATATTTACAAATGCAAGCAGAAAAATTTTCTCTTATATTCCAAAGTTGAAAATAAAGATTAAAATGAAAAGTAAAAATTAATGTTAATAGCGTATAATTTTACTTCAATGTTGACATTAAAAAGTAGTGCTTTTTAATTTTTACAAGAAAAAAATCAGTCCTTCACAAATCTTAACAACATACCGTACTATCTTATTAAAAACAAAAATAATATATTTATATAGTAGACGCAAAAGTGCAGATAATTTATTCAATAACTAACAATAAATAACGATATTTAATGCCATATGGTTATGGGCCCAATATAATACGTATGTATTATTGCTTGCATGCAAATAAGATAAAAAGCTAAAAAGCTAAAAGATAAAAAGCTGCCTGGAAAACTTTTTATTCGCTTAACTATTCTACGATTTGTATCGTTTCCTCGCTAATACTTATAATCGCAACCTTAAACGATGCGTTAAACAATTAATACTCCGAATTGTGTGCAAAAGTTTGGGAATGATTACTTCTCGAGTAATTAGAATTAAATTATCGAATCGATTACGCTGATCGAAAATTCACATGGTTAAGTGAAATTTAATGGTCGGAAGAAGAAAAAATGAAAAAATTTGTTTCGCTCCATTTCGATTATCGTAATTTGTTAATACCTACGCGTAAGTAAGCCGAAGTATTATTTAAAGTCTCTCCGCGCATCGAATGTAATATTGTAGTTTTATAAAGAATTCGATGCCGATAATTTCATTGCACAGTCTTACGGCTCGCGTTAAAAACCCACTTAATACAATTGCTCGAAAGTGTTTCAGCTTCCGCTTAACTCTACCTTCTCCCTTATTTGCTAACCAAAATACAGACTAGAAATCAGTAAGCCGTTGTGATCACTGATCGTCTGATGAAAGAAAACTGAATTTCCCTTTAGTTTTTACTAACGGGCTTGCTAATGCTTAAAGGTTGGCGCTGCGACCTTTCGGATCGTCATCGATCTAAACTAAAATCAATATGAATTAATACTCGAGAGAAGGTAACATTCATGGTGTTGGGCCGGTTCGTATTCCCTCAAAGGTGTAGGGCCCCTCGACTCGATTCTCTGGGGATGCGAAAGGTAAAAAAGCAAAGCTCTGTTGCGCACATCGAGCGACACTTGGGACTATCCGCATTTTTGGGACTGGTGCTTGATTCGGGCAGTTAACTACCCCTCTCTCTCTCTCTCTCTCTCTCTCTCTCTCTCTCTGTCTCTTCTATCAGCACTTTGGGGAACGTCGATTCAATAAGAATCGCGGTAACATGTCGGTTCTTGTGCCCAACAGTACCCGCAGCTGATCCTGCCCGCGGCCCAGAAGCCGATCACACTGACGAGCAGCAGCGCGACGAGTGACAGCGGCAGCGTCAGCGGCGTCAGCGTCAGCGGCGTCAGCGTCAACGCCTCCAGTCCCGCGTCGTCGAATGCCTCCAACAACCCGTCCGAGCAGCCGCCCTTGAGGCCGCTCGGTAAATTGGAAGACATGAAAGGTGATTTTCCCACCTCCGCTTGCTTTAAACGCCCGACTATTTTTGTTTTATTCGTTAAATAGCATCGAGGACTGCGTCATCGGAGAGCAATGACGCAGCTTTTCTCGCGAATAAATCTTATCGGCAATTTTAGGGACGCGCTCTTATCGAGGCTCGCGCGTCTAAACAAGGCTAATTTATTGAAAATCGCCCGATAATGCAATGCTAAATTGTTGGACGCGTTTTATCGAGTGCCTCGGTCGCTCAGCGACTCGAACGAACCTCCTCCAACTGCGGATAAATACTCTTCTCGCTGCCCTGGCAGATTTCTTATACCGATATAATGTAAGTTTATACGCTATACCTGCTCGTAAAATACCGTTTTTATGACGAAATTAGCTTTCCTTTATTATTAAATATATTCGCTTCGTTATTTATTAGATTTTTAGATTATTTCTTTCCGCAAAGATTGTGTAATTAAGTTTGAGTAACATCTATTTAATAAACGTATTGTCTCGAATGCGTTTGAAATAAGCAGTATATTCTGCTTATTATTGCTTCTCGACTTACTCCGCAACTTTCGTCGCGATCGTGTACTGTTTAAAACTCAAATTTCAAGAATAAAAATTCGATCTTCACGTTTGAAGAAGCGGTATTTTGCAATTCACTTCGGACAATCGAATCTCTCCGTAATTAAATGGATAAAAAATTTGCTTTTGCGCAACATTGATATTATGCTCAAATTAAAGTGCAATCAGATTTTCTCATAGCTTTTTGAATATAGACAAAATTGTTGTGCAATGAAATAAATCTAATGGAAGCGCGCGAATTACAGTGAGCGACTTGAAAGTGGAATTAAAACGACGAAACCTGCCGGTCTCGGGCTCCAAGCCCCAGCTGATCGAACGGTTGAAGCCTTTCACGGAATCGTCGAGCGGTAACGTGACGTCGAGCTCGAACGGTCAGCACGTTACTCAGATGGGCCATATATTGATGGACACGCCGATCCCAATGTCCGCCGACGATTCGAGCTCCCACAAGAGTCCGAACTCGCCCAAGGACGAGTCTCTCAACAGTCCGCGAATCGACTCGCCTCATGGCAGCGAACAAGACGACTCCTCGAGCCCACCAGGTGACCCTTTAATTCTGCTCTTGGCTTTGAATTTCACGCTTGAAACGCTTATTTTTTTTTTTTTTTTTTGTTTCAATTATCCGAGTTGCGAAATCAGCTATACGCGAAGCTGATCGGAATTAACGAGCTTGAAAATGTTGCCGATCAACGAACAAAAATCTTTAAAACAAATTGATAAAATGCAGAAATTCGCTCACCGTCGTTGTAAATGGTCGGTAATAAATTTCAATTTGTCCCGCAGGCGACAACATATTGAAGGAGCAGTACCGCAAGAAAATCGAAGAGCTCGAGCGCGAGATCTTCAACATGCGATCGCAACAACAGATGCAACAGTTCCACAATCAGCCCGTGCGCGCCGAAAAGCTCGTCCTCCAACAGCACTTACAAAACAAAATGCAACAGCAGCAGCTGATGCGCCACCTACAACAGCTCCAACAGTTGCAGCAGCAGCAGCAGCAGCAGCAGCAAAATCACCAACAGGCGCAGCAGCAAGCCCAACACCTCGCCTTCCAGCAATTGAACGCGAAAGCTAATCTTGCCGCCTTCCTCCAAGCTCAGCCGAACAACGCGACCATCCTGGACTCGGCGACCCTCACGGCCATCAATAACAAAAAGAACCAGAACAAGAACAATAGCACAACCACTGTACAGATGCCAACTGCTATCGTTCTCAATCTGGCTAAGCCGACCAAACTTAATGGCTCGATATTGGGAGCGTTGGTGGCTCAAGCCCAGAGCCAACAGCTCGTCACGAGCGCCGACGATGGTAAAGTGCCTCCTCCGCAATACGACGAAGCCGCTAAGTTACTCAAGGTACTTTCTTTCCGTACAATTATAATCTCCGATTCGCCTGACAATAGTAATATTACTAACGCCACCGTCCAATCACATTCAATCGCTTCATTCTTCGAATGCGCCACCGTTCCTCGAACGATCGAGTAATTGTCATTTTATCCCTCGCTATTGATGCAATTGTAAAATTGAAAAGAAGTAAGAATTTAAGTATCGCGCGACGATATTTTTAAAAGAAACGGTGGTTCATAATCATCGAGCGAGTTAACCGACAATGATGACTAATAGCAAACTTGAATATTCCAGGTGAAAATCGAACCGCTGCAAAAGAGTCCGGTAAAGAGCCAGATGGTCGACGACGTCTTGGAGATTCTGATAAACAGCGGCGAGCTGCCGCCCAGCGCCGCTCAGGATCCTCTGACACCGACGACGCCCAATCGGCAGATTCCCCAGAGTTTGGTCTTGAGCGCAGCGGCCGACAGTCCGACGCAGTCGCTCGTCTTCGCAGCGGCGGCCAGTCCAATGGAGGTCACGCAAAACGAGTGCAGCAGTCCGTCGCCCCAAACGCAACCACCCCCGCCACCTCCTCTACCCCTCGCCACCTTCAGTGTTCAACTGCCCAGTGCACTGCAACAGCAGCAGCAACAGGATAAGATAACAAATTTCACCACGGATCTTTTGACCTCCGAAGCTGAACTGGAGGCGGCGATGTTGCTCAGTCCGCAGTCGGTGCAGCATGGCTCGCCGGATCCGCAACCGCCCCAGGAGGTCACCTCTTCCGACAACGCTAATCTGGATCTCAAGGTAGTGGCATCACTTTGGATCGTTCTATCGTTCTAATCGCGCGAAAGCCTCTTTTCACGAGGTCAAATTGATTCTGTTATACGTATTTTAAGTTGTAAGCGAGAGAGCGAGCCAGTAACACGAGCGAATTCAGGAAGCGTAACAGTGTTTTTCTTTTTAAATTTATTAAATCTTCGATTCTCGCAATTGACGAATTGTTTCTTTAGGAGCTGGGCTTGGACCTGGATACAATGGATTTCGGTCAGCTGGACTGCGATTTTGGGGTGAAAATGGAGACGACTCAGGAGTTTATGGATATCGGGGACATGCCCATGGACATGGACGAGCCCGACTGGCTCGAGTCCCTTATGCCCCAGTCTCCGCCTCCCTCGGTGACCACGACCACTTGCGCCAGCACGCCGACCCTAAATCAACACTCGAGCTCAACGTCTTCGCACACGAACAACGATCTCTACGATCCGCTGCTGGGCAACAGCCAAGATCCCTTCGATCTCTTCAATATCGAGGATCCCGATTTCAAGATGTCGTCCGATTTGCCTCTGACTTGGGACAATGGCCAGGTTGACTTCGCCACCTAGCCAGAGCCGACGGAGTCCTCCGCGTCTTGGAGCTTCGCCTTGTGTACTTAAACCGCCACCCCGACCCCTACCCCCACCCCGAGCCCGACCACTATCTGTGTACATTTTGAAAGAGACATGTATATAAGCAATGTATACAGTCACGGATGCACTCGTACATATAATATGCACGCGGCCAATTTCATATGTAAATTTTAGAATATCGTGTAAGGACTCTTTTTTATGTGACAACAGGCATAGGCGTCGTCGCGCGTTCGACCAAGTCGACTTTGCGAAATTTAATTAATTAATTATTGTTAAATGGGCTTTGCGCGGGTACGACAAATCCTATTGTATATGCCAATATGCCTATCGAAGCAACGATAAGTAAACGGATTTGTTCGATGCATCGATTGCAATTCGTCCATTATTCTGTTGACCATCCGAGGCTCGAGTGCATCGCGCACACTTCTGCTTCGCCTTGGCTCGTTGCTGCGCTTCTTTCTCGCCTCGAAGTTGCGAAGTCGCGCGCTCGAGTGCGGGAGGGAACAGGGCGGCTCCAGGTTCGCGTGACAAATGGGAGCCGTGGAACAGGCCGAAAGCCGGGCGCGAAACGGTCCCTCCCCTCCCACGAAGGAAGAGTGCGACGAGAGCCTACAATTAAGCCAGTTTTTAAAAATCAGCAAAACATATTCTCTCCAAAGAAAACCCTCGAGTATCTAGAAGCGAGAAGTACGTCTAGCTTTATCGTTGAGAGCCTGCTGCTGTCGTGTGCTGCTTTTAGGGCCGTAACGCGTATAACCCCAGAGAAAAGAAGGAAAATCTTATCTTAATATAATGTATAATTTTTAAAAAATTTTCGAGCTATGCATAATAGTCTACATATATAGGAACAGGTGCGAATATACGTGCGCGGCAAGAGCATATGACGGGAGTTTGCGCTTCGACAACGTCGATTTCAGACGATTTTTTAACACGATTCAGCGAGCATGTAATGTAATTGAAAAGTAATGTAATAAAATTGAAAAGGAGAAAGGCAAGAACAGCCTGTGACGCGTAGCTCGTTTCCCCCCCCCCTTTCCCAGCACATATTGTTAATTTATCGATTGCAATTGTTTTCACGCTTCTCGCTCCTCCAACCGCAACATAGAAATCCTACCGATTGTTCTTGTGACATTCCAATCCAGTGTTTCGCTCACTTTTCTGACACCAAAGCTTGACCCTACTAATCCAACGAACCATTTCGAAATCGAGTTTTTGCGAATACCATCCGACGCAGCGAAATTCGGAGAAGCTGAAGACCCGCGGGACTCGACGATCGCGACACTCGCAAATAATGCCAAGCTCTAACCGAACTCGTTTTAAATGAATCGTCCGAGTGCGGCCAACTTTTATCATTGTCACGCATCGATTTTTTAGATTTTTAACGATACGAACAAGTGTCGAATTCGTGTGCATGTGCTCTTGCGCTAGACGAAAATCATCGATTCGTTTTCACGCGAAAAAAATGTGTCGCAGATTTAATTACGAATTCGAAATTCGATTGCGCTCGAACGTGGCACACGCGTGGGTGTGTGCGCGCGCGCGCGATGGAAAAGGGCAAATTGTGGAATTTCATTTGCATGTTTTTTTCTGCGAACTCAAAGTGATGCTTGATATTCATCTGTATCTTCTTAGACTACGTAATACATGTGTAATCGAGGTTCGTTTCTCTAGCGCTGAATGTTTCCCTCTATTGAATTATAAATTTTCACCGAAACAAAAACGAAAACGTAAACGAAATCTGCCAGAAACTAACGAAGGACAACATTCCAGACGATTGACGGACAATTCCTAAAGTCTTTAAGAGCCAGTACCCGTACATTACATGCGTTCCTCGTTCCAGCTCATCTTCTTCCCCGTGTTTACTCCCCCTTTCATTGACAAAGAGTTTCGAAAGCGATTTAAAATGCATTTAGAACGACAGCTCGAAGAATACTGAAATATTGAATGTTGATAATTGATTGAATACGATCGGCGCGCATAAATTAACTCATTATCTAACATATGGCTCGGACTTCCTTATCATTCTTTGCATTTATATATTTCTTTTCATCCTATTTCGTACGTAGATAAAATCAATGGTCCGTAAAGTAGCGAGTATCGGTGGAAATCGACAAGGAACCGCGCAAGAACTACTACCCTCGACTAATAAAATTTTTCACTTTAGATCATTTGCGCTTGAGAAATCGGCCGTTTGCCTTGTGTTTTATGCGGCACTTTTTAAACTATTTTATGTACCGCGCGTAAGTAACGCGGTAAGATTTTTACTCTACGATTCTCGGAAGCAAATCAAAAGTTCGAGCTCGTAGATGAAACCCGAGCTTGACGCAATCGAGATGAGAAAACGACCGATTTCTTATTTATTTTAACACACCTTTTTGCCATGACAATAAAACTTTATTGTTCACTGTAAAATATTGTAATATATTTATGAATCGTATATTATATTATATTGGATTGCGAGTGCGGTAATAGCAAAGCAATCGTTTTAACTTAGAACAAAAGGAAAAATTAAAGATCGCGTAAGGTGTTTGGTGCACGAGAGCGCATCGAGCATCGGTATCGATTAGGAAGGTGCTTAATTTTTCGGCGCTCCTTAAATGACGTAAAGCGCTACGACGATATTATTATCATTATTATTATCATTATTATCATTATTATTATATTATGTATTATTATTATTATTATATATTATTATTATTATATATTATTATTATTATTATTGTCATTATTATTATTGTCATTATTGTCATTATTATTATATTATTATTATTATTATTAAGTATTATTATCATTATTATTATTATTACTATTATTATTATTACTACTACTACTACTGCTATTGTCATTATTGTCATCGTCATCTGTCACCAACGTCGTCCTCACGGTCATCGTAATTATTTTTATTATGATTATTATATTAAAGCAATTGTCATCATTACCGTATGTGTCAAAATGCTGTTCATGAAGCTGCAAATCGCGTGGATAATCGAGTTTGTTTCGTATGTCATGAATTTGTGCATGATTGATTGATCTGTCAGGCTGTGCGAATCTGGTAGTCTGCCATCACGTAGATATTTCTGAACTTCTCCCTCTTTTGCACGCGACCTTGGGAATTTTTAAAATTCATTCTTCCGGGACGTCAACCATTATTTTAGAGTCAAAAAAGAAAAAAGTCCTCGAGAGTCCAAGATTGAGCCGTACGCGTGCAAAATTGGAATTTTGTTGATGAAAACAATGCGAGGAGTGAAGAAGAAAAATGTTAAAAGTAAATGTATTTTGTAATTTTTACGACCGATGGGTAGGAAAGAGTGCGTTTTTGTTAAGCATTATTAAATTCATTATTATTAATTATTCGGATAGTTTTAAGTAAAGGTCGAGTATAATTATTAATATTATTATTAATATTATTATATTGCTAGAGAGAGTGTTATTTATTTTTATTTGTTGCGAATTGATCGATTGCCTTCCATTTCAGTAAATAAATAAATAAATGCATAAATAAAGACAAAATATTACATCTGACTGCATTTTCATTTGGAAACCTAGTAATATTCATCTATGAGAAAATTATAAATTATAAATTTATTTTTTAATCAAGTATGGATTTGTCAAGGAAATTAATTGTCAAATATCAATAAATAAAATCCATAAATTAATTTCAGAGGATTGCGTTAAATGTCTCATCGATAGCTAAAATACATTTTTGTACTCAGCTTACAATTTTAATCCTTTAGAATCGTACGAAAGACTCAATTGTATTTTATAATATTGTATTTTAACCAGTTTTAACGAACTTGTCGCTACAACCTTCCGAAATAGACAATCCTACCTTTATATAAACACTTTTATATAATGAATGCACTTACATAATAAATACAAAGATAGATTTAACTTAATTCAAAATCTTTTTATTAAACCCTTACGCAATGTACCAGAAATTAAAGTATCGTAAACGTCTAGAAATTAGAAGTTGTTTAACACAATCATCAGTTCATACTATACAAGCTACTTATCCTCGTTGTATACTTCAAATTTCCTTATATTAATTAATCGATCAGTTCTTGCATCGGAGCTGAGTGTGAACTGTCTATTAGGCTAGTAAGACTGCGCCAACGAGATGGTGCGACGGCAAGTACGAGAAGCTGGGGAGAGAGAGAGAGAGAGAGAGCGCGCGATTGCTGGAAACGACAAACAACACAGTCTTCGGTTTTTGAATTTTCGAAATAAAGGTATCGAGATCGCGTTGAAAACAGCTAGGAAACAATGAAAAATATTGCACCGAGAGCAATTATTGCGTGTTGATTGCAATATTCGTAAATTCATGAACGATCGATTCAAGTGCATTCGCATAATCAACGTCATCCAATTTCTAGAAATGTAACGAGATCTCGAGTGCTTCAATCTAGACTTGGCAACAACGAAAATCTTATAATGTGATCTGCGAAATTTGCAAGAACCGGGACATTTTTGTAAGTAGCACTTTTAGCTCCTCTCTCCTTCTCTCTCTCTCTCTCTCTCTTTTATCTACACTTGGGTAATACAATAAACATATATGACTCCTGTTATTTTTTATGTTTATCTCTTTTTCATCGTTGTAATTTTATCGCAGCAGGTGAAGTGGACGAACCGAGGTTATAACAAAAGCCGAAAGCAACGATTAAATTATTGAATTATTTAACAAATACAATCGAGTATAATGCGAAAGTTGAAAATAAATCTGAAATTTAAAAATGTACTACGAATACCGAATTTTTTTAAATTAGAAAATTTAAATCTGAATTTTATATTTATACACTAATTAGGCGAAAGAAAGATGTTTGAAAATTCTGAGCATGCGCGTGCGATTGCCTAAAACATTAATTTATATTTTTTTAAACTGACGTTATAAAGGATGCACAATTTAAGTAAATTTTATTAACGGTTAACACACACCTTCATTTATATTCTGCTCGTAAGAGTTGCTTAAATTAATAACATAACGTTGATTTTTGTTTATTGTAATAAAAAATATTTTCACGAATCAGGAGAATTTTTAATTTTCAAACTTAAAAATGTAAACCACGCATTTATAAGTTTATAATAGCCAATGATTAAAAAATAAAGTAACGTCAGCTTTCTGACATTTATTAAAGAATTTTTTAATATAATTAATCTCTATTGTTAATTACAAGTAATTACGCGATATTATTTTTATGAATCAATTTATATCTCACAATTACTTTTACTCAGAGAATGCGTTTATATTTTTTATTTTAATTTATCTTAAAATTGAGAATGTTGGGTAACTGAAAAAAATTACGTCGATCATAAATCTTGCCACTAAAATGGCGTTCGGGTTAATATTATTTTTCTAACCTAATCTTAGCTCAACTAATGATTTAATTTTTTTACATTTATTCCCGATATATGACGCGTAAACATTAATACATGTTGATACAATAACAATGAATTTAATTTTTGTTTCCCAACTGAAAATACTTTTCAAGTATAATTTGAAATTTTCAACTAATTAGCTCTTTTATTTCAGTTGCATTGTTTGTTAATGTTTTAAAATTCATGTTGTAAATGGAAGTCTAAAACTCTCTAACAGTTTTCTTGTGTTCTGATTTGTATTTTGTTGTATATATTCTTAGTTTGTTTCTATACCCATTTTTTTCCAGTTGATATTTTTATCTTTTCAATCATGTCTTATTTACTACCACGTAATTATGAAATATTTGTATCTTGTTTTTGTACATTGCAATAATAATTTCAGGACTGAAAATAAAAGGAAATGACATCACGTCGGGGTGTTTTAAGCGATTAGTCACTTAAGAACGCATTGCTTGGGCAATTTATGAATGCTTGGGCATTTAATATTCTCCTGTTTATTTTTTCCACATAAAGATTTTAAGCACAAATTAATTCAGTCTCATGATGTATTTTTTTTTATTTAATGTACGCATTAAGGAGTGTAGGAATATTGTTTATGTAGGTACGAGGCAAATCTCTTTGTTTCAGCTACTAAAATCTCGTAAGTATCTTGTATAAAAGTCAATCTGTATTGGAGAGCTTTTTAGATCGAGTTTAGTCTTAAACTTTTTATTGGTATTCTGTGACGTCCTATACGTGTCGATAGCTATTTTATTAATTATGCGTAAGTTTAACGGCACACTATCACAGCACTATTTTCTCTCTGTGAAATCTTAATATATTTTTGTTTTTCATGGAAATCCGTTGCGTTTCGTACACCCCTTGTCCTTAACCAGTGGTTTAAGTATTCGATTCGTTTTGTCGCTCGGAAATTCCTGTTTGGTTTTCAGTTTCCTCGTATAAATTATTCGACCCAATGGCGTTCATTCTTAGTATGAGTAACAGATTTTAGCTGCTATTGAATAGTGTTATAATCTCTAAACAAAAATTATGATACCCATAACGACTGTTTTGACAAAAAAAGTCTACTATAAGCTAATGTGTTAAATTACGTAGGTGTTACACTTGTATAATCTATCAAGCACTACTTTTGAGAGGAGGTGACTGACGAAATACCAGGATGTACTTTTATGAATTCAGTGTGAACAGACTCGGACGAGTTATCGTTGTGATGGTGCAGTTACGTGGCGTCGTTTAAAACGTTACTTTACCATTAGCGAATGTCGTCCTGCACGAGTGCGCGAAGCTCGTCCAATTCGTAATTGCACTTCCGAAATTAATCTCCCAACTTTAGTTACAGATTATCGGGAGGAGTCCAAACTTGGGGCTAAATAATAAATATTGCACACCAACATCTGGGCACGCGAGATAAGCCTCCAAAGATTTCTCCCTTCGCTCTTAATTACGCATCCAGGGCTAAACAATGAAACTTCGTTACTTGCCTTGTCCTCTATATATTTACAAATCGAAATATTCCCAGTATCAGTCAATGGTACACAAGGAAGAAGCCGTTTAAGTGTGCGTCGAGTATTCGTTCGAAGATTATATATTCAATGTTGAATATAAATACGGAATATAAATAAATATAAAATTTCAGTGCGAGAAATGTCAACAATGGCTTCAAGTTTTGAATGCCGTATTAACGAAGCTTATAAACAATGTTAATAGTGAGTGCAGTTAAATTAATTCAAGTATTAGAAGCGTGGCATTTAAAATTCTGTCGAGTCAACATCCGCCATTTTCATATTAATTTGCACACGCGTAAATAGAATATAGTGTTAATGATATGTTAATATCCGTGGCCATCCAAATATTTTAACATTTCTACTGCATCGGACCGCCAGATGGCCATTTGCTTCTCGTGCATCGCGTCGTAAACAGGGCGCCGGTTTTTGAATCGTTAAATTTGTTTATGCATTTCCGGAGATTTGGTTTACCACTAAGACGCCAAACAACTGCAAATACTCGTCCAAATAAAAAAGTACTTATACCGATTGAGCTTATGAGAACGACCCCGCTCGAAATTATTTATTCGTAGGCTTGATTGATTACTGTGACAATTTTCAAATACTCGTTCCTGTGTTAATGAAAATTAATTACATTAGCAAATTAAATATTTTATGATCTTCCGAAAGTTAATATGAATTAAGGTGCAGTTGAGGGTATAATTATTTCACATTTTAATCCAAGAGTAATCGATACATTTCGATAATATTTCAATTATATGTCTAAGTGTTGTCATAATAATACTATTTTGTACACTGTTATTGAGAATTCGACATTAAATTAATTTTTTCCAGTTGTTTGTTAAACAACTCGTTGGACAACAAGAAAATGAGAAGTAAGAAATTAAACAAAAAAAAATTTTCAAATTTAATTTCTTTATAAATAAAAAATATTAGCGTTAATTTACTTGAAATATTTTGTGTAATTAAAAATTATTCTTTGAGGAAATGTATTCAAATATCACTTTAACAATTAAATGAAAACAACAAATATTCGTCAATGTAACAAAAAAGTTGTAAATTTTATTCGGATCATTTGATTCAAATTTTTTATAGAAATAATTTTTTACGAAATTTTATTTTGAAGATTAATGTTATTCGTTATTAATTTAAAATTGAATTAGTAAATTATTAATTAGACACGCTTATTACAAACTTGCTTGAATAATATATATTTTATATCATAGAAGTTATTATTTATTATCATTAAAAATAAAATTTTCCAATGATGGAGAATATCCTACATTATTGCTTTCTTTTTAAAATAAGAAATATAAAATAATATTTAATTAATTTTTTATTAATTATTTATTTACAATATTTTACGCGATATTCAAATAGAATGTAGTTAAAGTATTTTCAAAGCCTATTGTTATCGTTATTGATATTACTAAATGTTTAAAATATTATTTCAAATTTTGTTATATTACCCAATTTTTAATTAATGAATACTTACAATCTGAATGATAATTATTTATTATGTCAATTTAAGTTGAAAAAGAAATTCTAAAATAAAATATACATTGGTTATTTTTAATCATAATATTTCAAAATTTTATCGAGATTTGTTTTACACGATAAAAAATAATTTTAAAATACTGTGATTAATAATCATAAGAGTTCATAAAAATAGTAATTACATTTAAAAAATTAAATAAAATAGTGTAATATTGAACGTATTATTTTTACTCTGAATAATTAAATAATAAAATTTAATATTCACTATAAAAATATGTACTGTTATGGACGAATAGATTATTTTCACAGAAATAATGAAATTTTGCTTATTATAGTAAATGAATTACAAAATAAAAGCGAGTTTTTATTGAATTCAGGTGTAATTGATTCGAGATGAGTTTTCTCCCTAATTTAATACATTAAAACTTTTTATCCTCGGGACTAATAAAATTTACTGCTTTCAATAAAAATTGAAGAATCTTAAATTTTTTGAAATATTACTGTTGATAAAATTTCGATCGAGATGGAAAAATGCTATCTTCTGTAAAAATATTTATTATACTTTATTCGAAATTTATGCATAAAATATGGCGCATCAAATTAATGTAAATAAACGATTTTTCTGCTTTTTCCTTTTTATTATTATTCGAAAATATTTGATAAATTGCGAATAAAATTTGGGGAAAGGGCGATGAGTGTAGCGGGGAAGGCTTATGGAATATTTATAAATATCGAAGCTAAGGGGCACACGAAAAAGCGGTTGAGAATTCGAACGTGGGCGAACGACCGACGGGTGGCAAGTCGATAAGGCAGTTCGAGGAGAGGTTTGGACGTTTCGGCAGCAGATGTCTCCATATTGCGCGATCAGCCGCAAGAGTTGCGTGTGCGCTAGTGAAATCCCAACGAAAGCTCGAGCCGAGGACTGGCATCGTTATATAGAACACGGTCGATCGAGGAATATTCCGTCTGACCATTATTTTCCTTCATCTGGTTCAATCGGTGGCACGGATGCACCGCGCGTCTGCCGGGGCTCTGTAGTCGTGTGCACGAGCGCGACAGGGCTTTTCCTCATCGGATAGTCCGGCCGCCGCTCCACGAGGACTCTGTCCGTCGTCCAAAAGCATGACGAGCTTACCCACCTTGCCGGTAAGCAAAAGTACATGACACCTTGCGCCAATTTTCACCATCAGCCTGCTTGCGATCTCTTTTTGTTTCGAGGCTTTGGAGCAACCCTTATTGTCTCTCCACCCACGCCATTTCCTCCCCTCATTTACACACTGCTTCTGGATAAAAACTCGGCAGCGTATTTTAAGCACGACATAACCTTAACGGCCGTTGCAACTGGGCAGCGAGCAGCGGTGGCCGCGGTCTCTCCAATTTTTGTGCTTATAAATGGGGTTAGCATAAACGGGCGAAGCCGCGGGGCCGGCAGTCGTTGCGGTTTGCGAAATTCGCCGGAAAACAGGGAAAAGGGCGAAAAGTCAGGTGGAAAGCCGAGGAGTGCACCATTGTTGCATAATGCGCAGACTCCCCGAGATAGACGAGGAGTGTCGCGGTTCGTTGGCCGAGCCGAACCGTTGCGACTGCACGGGAAGAAATGTAGTCGGGGTGACGTCACTGAATAGCGAGGCCATGACGTCATATAGTACACGTCTGCACGAGTGCAATCGGGCATTAAAGCGTGTACTGGCTGCCGGCGGCTGCGTCTCCGTCGAAGGAAGGCGCAGGCCGCGCTAACGACGTCTCGGTCACGTGTTGTTATCCTATGCCTACGTCACGGTCGAGTCTACCTTGCGGTGTCGTAACGTTGTAACATCAGCCGTTACGTCACGTCGGCGGAAGCTTAGAAATTAGCGAACAACCACAGGCGCGGACCACTCACGGCTGCTGCTGCTGCTGCTGATTCATATTTTGCGGGGATGGGGTAGAGGCTGTGCCCTCGCCTCGGCGCTTTCATAATTTGCAAACAATAACGCCTGATCCGCGTCAGACTTTATTACGTGTTTGTAGACCAGGACGCGATAAATAAGCAACGATTGACGTGAAAGCCCTTTTATTGAGCTTCACCTCCTTGTTATCTCCAACTGTTATTTATTGTTATTTTTTAAGACGCCGTTTAAATGGAAAAATGTCGTCACGCGATTCTCTTTCCAATGCGTCTCGGTTATTAGCAATGTTTAAACTTTTCCTCTAAAGCCTGTCCTTTAAAAGCTAACAACTTTTCACTTTAGACAAAATTCGATGACTTATCGGTAAAAGATAAGCACTAAATTTCATTGTTGCACGAAGCCTTTTCCTGCTTTCCACTCTTTACTCGCATCATTGTTTATGCTCATATTTTTCGTGACCGGCACACTTAGCCATTCGTCAATTATCATTGAATGATATGTATTTATTATCAATTATTCATATTCAGGGTTTACATCGTGTATTAGGGTTTCGATCTCTTGATTAAAGCTAATAATTGTAATTATTACACAAACTCAAAGTGAATAATATCTAGAAATAATGAAAATAATATTTATGACATCAAAACTTTCGAAATATGTTAATCATCTTTCAACTAATCATTTTTTATTCAAAGCATTTAAAATATTTCAATATACATTTAATTTTTGAAGATGCATGACTGATACGTCTGAAGGCACTTTTAAACGAAAAGGATGATTCTGAACGAATGGATATAAAAAATAATATGCGAATATACTCGAGTACGATCACCGATAAAATTTATAGTGAAAAATAAAATTTTTGATATTAATTTTGAAGTATGTTTAATACTAATTCTTGGGATTTCAAATTATAAAGTTTAAATTGCCTTGCTTACAATGAAAAGTAAAAGAAAATTTTGCAACTTCAAATATCAGATTTTATATATTTTATTTGATTGTAAATTAAGATTCCAAAACACATTTCTGAAATATATAAAAATCGGAAAATTTAAAATGCAATTCCTTACGAGTTTATTAATTTTTAATGTCTGTAAAAAATAGATTTTAAATCGCTCTATCTGTACAATAAATAATAGTCTAATTTTAATCGTAGGACAAAGTTTGATTCGAAGTTTATACCGTCGATATTTCATTTTAGGTGAAGTGCATATTAATAAACTTATTTATTCATTTTGGGATAATTTTTAGTAGACCGTAATACTGCAGTTTCACAAAACATCAATAAATTCAAGCGTTTGATAAATCGACGTATTTTTGAAATTACAAGCATTTATGTGTCGAATATACACATATTCCATAAGGCGCACGAAGTTGTTGAACTTCCACATCATACTATCTAGTTATCGATATTATGTGTATCGTTAAGTAATGAATACTTTAACTACTTATTTGCTTATTATGAACTTGGCGAAACATGTAAAAATTAATTCCTATTATATTAAATATATTTTAATAACGTATGATGTGTGTGTGTGTGTGTGCATTGGTAGCTGAGTTAGAACGGAAGCGAGTACATTTGCTTTAATTAATATTTTTGCATACTTATAATATTCAAAGTTTGCCAAACTTTAATAAACGTGTATCAAATTCAAGATGAAATGACTTTGCAAGGTATTGTCGTTCACGGGAAATTAAAATTGCAACAATAACTTGCAAGGATTAAGAAAGTCACGAGGAGATTAGCGACACATATATTGCATTGCGATTCAAGAATGTCGTTTCGTTTTATCGGCCGCCGGTAATATTTTAATTTGAGTTGCGATTGAGTTGCATTATTAGAATTATTAGAATGTTGGTAGTTGGCTTTGTCAACTGGAGTCTATCGCCGAGCCTTACAGCGAATTTAAAGCTGCAACTAACTCCAAATGATATTGTTTGTTTACCTTGGAATTATTATATGCATAACAAACTATCAATGCTGCGCGTTAATAGCTTCTGATGAGTTTGTTGGACTTAGGATCGAACTTTGTTGAATCAACTTGGAATATTTCAACGGTCCAACGGTTCAAAAGTCCACACACAACTTATTTGCTTAGCTCGCAGCATCTCCTCGACCGTCCGCTGCACCTTAAACTGTAAATACTATGCGTTTATTCGGCTTTGCACAACATTCACTTCTTCTCCTCCTTTCTTTTTGCTTTTGCTGCAGCAGCGGATGATCTTTCAATATTATTAAACGAAGGTGTACTTTATTCGACTTTATTCATTTGATCCGTGCACCTCGACCCGAAATATAAATAAGTTATTAAATATTTTGCTCGTGCACTCGAACATTATTTTCTCAATTTCCACTTAACCGCATCACGACCGTTGTTTTTTCCAGAATTCCGTGGTTGTTTGTTAGTTTATTTTTGTTAGAAGAGTCGCTCGAATTCTTGACATTTCGTCGTATGCTAAAAATGGGCTTATTATCAGTGTGCGACCAGGTCGAACTCGTGTCACAAATCCAATACACGTCAATTACAATTCAATTCGTTTTCGTTTAAAATATATTGATCCTAGATACAAACGCATTTATGTGGATTTAGACAAATATAATATTTAGTTTACAATACTTTTTATAAAGTATCCTATAAAAGATTGTCTGTATTGCCGTACAGACTATTGCGCTTTATGCATATATTTGAATTTTTGATCGAACTCTATTAGAAAAATAATGTTGCGTTCGCTGCAGAAATAGCGCTAAAATTAAAGAACATCTGGATTACCGTGACCGAAACTCGCTCCTATTCCGTCAGCCGTACGACGTAAAATTTAAAAAAAATTACGAGAAAATAAGGTATTGCATATTTTGTAATCGCACAACGTAAATTATTTGAGGTTAGTCGTCAGATTACAGTCCAAGAAGTAAAAAAGACTTTGGATTTTATGACTAATATCAACGAACGCAGACTCGATAATTATAAAAATTTTCTTATATCCTGTAGATCATCTTTTTTCTAGATGTAAACGGTAACCTTTTTTCGTATTAATGATTTTAAGGAAAAATTCAACGAGCGCGTGTTGATTTTAGCAATGACGTGGCCGGTAATTTTTTACAATAACCGTCTACGGACTCTTGACTTTTCCCAGCTAAGCTCGATGACTTAACGCGTTACGGCCGTTTTTGTGCGCAAAATATGCCCAGTTTGAAATATTCGCATTAAGGCTGCGTTGTACAATGAAGCTCGATCCTAAAATATAATTATGCCTCAACTTTATCCAAGCGCGTTTATTGCGTGCAAATTTGCATTGTTTAATTGGCTAATGCTCGATATCGTGCAAATTTCAATTTTTCAAGGAATATTCCGGTTCCAGACGGTATACTTTCCGCTGAATCATAATTTTATTTTTCCTGCTTTTCCCGATACGGTATGTGCGTCCTCTTGAGGATAGAGTTACACGAAAGGAATTTCTGTCTCCAATATTAAACGCGCAATGATGATTATTTCCAGCACTAGGATTCGTGTATAATTTAACATATTTTTTACATTCGGCTCTACAAACAAGTTCTTTGCTTTTTGTAATTCTTAATCGCTGAGCGTTTGAAACTGTTGAACTTTTAAACAATTTATAAGTAACGAATAAATAATTTGATTGAATTTATTCGATTAGTCCAAATCTCTAATAAATGTCCGTGATAACTCTCGGTGAATAATTTGAAGTTGCGTCAACTTTTATCGACGTAAAAACGGTGAAACCGAAAGTGTATTTTCGCTTGTGAAATGCTTTACATAAATAAGAAAATAATTCGAATATAATTTAAGGCTGTCCAACGGCCGATAACGTGCAATTTACTTTAGAAGTGGAATTGAATATTGAATTCAGCTTGAATTTAGCTTGAATGACATGGAATCAGGAAATTCGTTGGAGAATATATATGAGCAGTTGCTTCATTGTCACTCCTGTAAAATTCTATGCATTTCTGAACGCGGGAACGAGGACGAAGGTGCGCGCTTTGTTTTCATTCAAACTCCAACGTATAATCAAATGCGTGTCCTATGTTATTGTACTATAAATATACATACACCCTGTGCACACGTTTAATTTATTTATTAATCTCATTTTAAGTGATAACTTTGACGCGCACTGCGCTAAATTATTTCACCGAATTGCATAACGAAAATTGCCAGTTTTTCAAATCACAGCCGCGTTCGAGGAAATCGTTTGATTTCCCAACTCGCGCGTCTTGATTTAAAACAATGTGCTTTTTTTAAATTTAGTTGTTATCGACTACCGGAGAAATGATACAAATCGCCCTAATTCCAAGGGATATTTCTCTCTTGCCCAGTTTCTCTCTCGTCTATACATAAATTATGAAATATTCTTTAAAGAAGGGGATGCAATATTGATATTCCCGAAACGTTATCCGATTACAAGTACGCGCTTTATATTTATGAGTCTTGCAATTTTCTCTGATCTTAAATAAATACTTTAGGTTAATTAGGAAATCTATACATATTCGTAAATTTTTAATAAAAGATATTCTGTAACAAAGATGCACCTTTTTTTACAATCTTGCGATGAATTTGTGAATAATAATAATAATAAATGCGATTAGAAATTCTTATCGTTTAGCGGCATATTATGCTGCTTAAAGTGTGTTTAAGATTAAAACAATTTAACGCGTAATTAGAATCTTTTGTCGTTAAAAGCTTGGAGAATATTTGTGAAGTTTAGAAGATGCGCGTGCAAAAGGCAGATTGGTACGGAGCGGTTCTCAGTCATGACTTTAATTTAATCCTTTTAAGCAATATGAGACAATAACAAAAGTCTCTGGATATCGATACGATATTATATTTGTAATTCTAATCCTTACCTACTAACTTTTCGAAGTTATCCACTTGACTAGACTTACGTGTTCCGTTTGTCGTTACAACCGATACAAGTGTGTTTTTTTTTTTTTTTTTCAATTTTTTATCAGCGGTTACAAGTTTTTGTAAAGTACAGTTGATTTAAAATCGTCGTCTCGGGAACAACGTATATCTTATAATACACTTTTTACTCGTGACTTCGCTCAAGACACTCGAGTATTTTTTTTTTAACAGAAACGAAGAATAATCACATTAAAATAATAATCATCGTTTAAACCGCTGATCGCGTGTGGTGGAGACTATAGAACTAGCGTGTCTTGAAAAATAAAAAAAGACAACGACAATAAGCAGATAGCGATTGCTCAGTTGCTTAAATATACATCGTTGCTTGTGATTTTTTAACACTTATCTAATTAGCGCGCCCATTTGGATTTGTAACTTTTCACGTCGAAATTGCAGGTTTGAGGAATCGATAAGCGGAACAGCTTTAATGCCCGTAAAGGCGCAAAAAGTTAACTCGCGGAGACAAGAATTTAGAATTTAGCCGAGGATATTTTCGTTTGTGCGCGGCGCGAACTAACGCAAAGGATAAAGCGAAGATAAACTTTTTGTTAAAGAGCCCATTTATTTGGGTGACTGCTTAAAGAACTCGAGACGCTTTCGGGATTACTTTTAGGTTTGAAAATGGCAAAGAGAAACAATGGAAAAACAGGAGTTGGCGGAGCTCGTTAGTACAAGGCGGCGATGCGTGATGAGCGGCGAAAGGTTAAATCGCGCACTGGTGGACGTTGCGCGTTACATCTTTTCCCGGTGCCGCTGCTTCCCCGAGCAACGTATCAGCGCCGTCCCTATTAAACTGTTCGTTATCTGCTAACATTTTTACGCGGCTCGACGACGCCTTTCGTCCGTCTCTCCTCTATTGCTCGAGGATTGCGCTGTAACGCCGCCGCCAATTTTCGAGAGCAAAGATGTTTGATAAATTAACTTCATTGGCCCGTTTCTTAGAAGCCACACGAGGCTCTAATACCCCGTGATTGATCGAAGATTTTAATGCGAATTTCGTGTAAGGACCTCCGGAAATTTTAACCTCGTTAAGCTCGCGCGGCCTGTATTTTTCGAATTTCCCACGCGCGTGTCTCGATTACGAATACTCGCTGCTAAGCCCCTCCTCTGCCCGCGACTACTAAAATTAATAATAAAATTAATTATTTAATTGCTGAAAAGGTGCGAGTCGTACGAGCGAGAAGCGGCTGCAGCTGTGATATTTTTTTGTTGTTTAAATTTCAATTAACAAGCGTGGCGCGATGTTTTCGCAAAAACTTCTAAATAATTAATTACGTAGATCATTAATGCGCGCGTATGGAGCTTGGATTTCATCTTGCACTAGTGTGATTGTATGTATAATTAATCTTGAAACTCAGGGGTATGTAATTAAGAAGCGCACAATTAAAATGCTGCATCGAATTTTACATTTAAAAATGGCGAATTTTTATTAAATTCATCGTAGCGTAATTCATTTCCGCAGTTCGCAGCGGAATCTGATTTTAGCCTTTCTATTAAATCGTGAAAGTTTCGAAATTAAACGAAGCCTGGTTTTAAATTTTACTTGGCCCATCCTCTTGCTTCGCTTTTTATCTTAACTCCAACTACTTGTGATGAATTATTTAATTGTTGATCAATGCGTAAACAATTAATCTCCAACTGAGAAGACGTCCAAGAGGCCATAGCCTTTGATAAAAAACCAATGAATTTCTTACTTTTTTCTACTAAATCATTAACAATAAAATACGCGACGATTGATTGGATAAACTACGCGAATTGCAGTTGTGCCGAGTAAAAGCTTTGATCGAATAAACAAAGTCGTATTTCCAAAAGCCGCAAAATTTAAAATTGCTGCTTACTTTTTATTTAGGAGCAAAAAATGCCCACGAACTTGACTTTATCGAAAGCCCATTACCGAATCTTATTACAGCTTGTAAAAATACTGCTTATTTAACGAATAATTTATTTACTGCATTAACCACAATTGCAACCGAAATCATTTTGCAAATTATTGTAAGATTTATGCAACGAATTAAATTTTTTCTCACTTCCATACATTTTCCACGTGCTCGACATTTTTTTAAACTATGTCATAATTATCCATTTTATTATTAATTGAATTGCTAATAATTGGAACTAGTAATACAGTTGCTGCTGCTAGTGTTCACACAAAAATTACTTATCGAACGGCAAAACTTCAACTACCAATAAATGATACGTTAACGTTGAACGCACACTATTATTAATGGTGTATCTTCCACATTAAAAAGAAATTAGAATCGCTTTAACTTTCGTGAATAATGTAATTCCTACTTATTGTTATGATGAGATGCACAGTCAATTGTAAGAAAGTACTATAGTTTAAATATCTATTTCATCATCGCCGCATTATTTACAAAACTCTTATATTTCCTCGAACTATATTTAGGTTTGAAAATATATGGGACGATATATAAAAATATATTAGTAATAAAGTAGTAATAACAGAGTGTTGGTGCTAATTATTTTTTATCAGTCTTTCATCTTCTAAAATTGCGTGGCTTCTATCGAAACTAATTCAGAATCTTGTTTTAATTTGTGAACAAAATTATTCAAGCAATTATATGTATAAACATCGTTGCGTTGAAAATAGAAAAAAAAATCACAATCAACGCGTAAAAATAAATTTAATTAACATTTTACGATATATACGTAACGCACTTTTGTAATTAATTAGTTATAATTAATCGACGGAAAGTAATTTTATTTTTTATTAGATTTTCATAAAACTAAAACCATGAGCGCCTTTCTTTATAACGGATTAAAATATTTTAATTATAGCGAAACTAAGCAACAATTATAAAAAAAAAAGGAAGAGGGTGCGATAATATGAGAAAACTTTATTATATAATATGAGAAAGAAAGTTTTTCGGTTTTACGTAAATGAGGCTAACAAGACAATATTCGCGTGAAAAAATATTTACGTTAAACTCAAGTTCGAATTTGTTTTAATCGGACTATTTATTTTGTATAATAGATTATTGTAAAAAAATTGTAGTGAATATATTTTCTTCGGCATTTGTACTGTAAGATTAAAAAAAAATGGCATTAGCATTTATACGGATAATTTGTATTTTAAAACTTCAGTTATTAATTTTACTGATTTTTATTGATATTAACAAAAATGCACTTGCGATTAATGTAGTAATAATGACAATTAAGGAGTGTGCGGAGTTATTAGATCATTCGTGTAAAATGAAAAAAACTGCATTTCGGCATTTTTTCTCTTCGATCACTTATCCCGTGATGCATTCATAATTAATATTTATCGCGTAGCAATCATTTTTAAAACTGTACTAGAGGGGGGGGGGCGCGTGTGCGTGCACGTGCGTGTATGTATAACTGTACTACATTACGCTGAGAATAATATGTATTTTAATAATACATGGACTCGTCTCGAAGAAGAAAAATTACACGCTATACCCCAGATAATGCTACGCGCAATAACCATAACTTTGTTGTTTAAGTAATTGTTTGGATGATTGGCCATCCAGAGTAAGAGCGGACATCCGTACCGACGACTGAATGCTCGAAAGAAACATCCATAGGAAGCGTCGCAAATCATTGGCTTATTGTCTTGCGACTTGTTTTCAAGTTCATTTAGCAATTGCATTGTTTTCACGCTTAATTTTATTAATTGTTTTACGCACTACATTGCGTGTAACGAACTTAATTCATTGTATAATATTTTCTATTCAAATAACGTTTCAATTCTTCATTTTAAGCCCCTCCAGAAGGCATAAGACAAAAAGCTACTTTACCGAAGAGGTATTTGAAGAGACATCGTTAACGCCTTTTTAGCGGATTCGCATGCACTTTTACAAGTTCGATTATTTCAGCTTATGACCTTTTTAAATTGAAACAATACAATAAGAAATGTTTTCGCAAGCTCTCGAGTGCAATAGGACGTAGGCAATAATAAATTATACATATATATATATATATATAATCAGTTGATAATGCGCGAGAGATACAGTGCCTTATTATTTATAACTTTAGAGTTATTGTTTCCAGTGAGGGAATATAAATAAAAATCATTTTTCACAATCTTCTATATTCGCAACTAATTTGTTAAAAGCAGGACTAGAAATTTTGGAAAAATTTTGAAAATACTTTGCACTGCCACGCACGACACGCATCTGCGCGAAGAAATTTAGCTGTTGTATGTAAGAGTTATTTGGTTAAAGCACCAAACAGTTCGACGAGATAAACTTTATTCAATTTGGTGCTCATTTCTCATATTTAATTTCGTTATTGAACAGCGGCAAGTATTAATATTTGGATGTCAGCGTGTAAGTTGAAAATCGTGTCGCCATACGTGGGGTGACGTCCCTTAATTTCAAGAAGCCGTTGAGGAATAAGAGTAGCAATATCACCAATTCCGAAAGACACAAGACACTGGATGTTGCACCATTCGCAGACATTTTCGTGCAAAACTTTGCGCTAATGTAGTGCGAAACTAGACGACGTCAATCCTCGGCACTTGCTGAAATTCCTTGCATTCTTCATTACGTGCGACAAAAATTGGCCTACCGTTTAACTCGCAAAGTTTTAAAAGTATTGCTTGAAATTTTGCATCGCGTATACATGTATCGTTTATATAAATATAAACATCCATATTTAAGCTTTAAATGTATAAATTGAGTATTAATTACAACGGGTGCGTTAATTTTTTTCTATCGGCCCTCTTGAAATATACTATATATGGACTAAATGTACCAATAAGGCGACACTATTTGTCAATCATTATTGGCGTGAAAAGCATTTTTAACGCACTTCGAGATAGACATGTTTAGGCAACAATCTTTATATTTGCTATTTTTTATACACCGACCGACGAGTTTTTAAAACAAAACTTAAACAAAACACGATTATTGTACAGCAATATAAAACACAAGCTTCAAAAGTTATTATTTATTCGATGTATGTGGCTAAGAGACGGCTGTACATTAAAAATATATCATTTTTCACATTGCGCGTTTATCAATTAATAACCATAATATAGTTTCCTCGTTTAAACACAAGCTTTTAAATTTGATAATATAAGAGTAATCGTTGTTAGAATCGAGCTCGTGGTTAACTTTGCGATATTAGATTATGATAAATTTCAAACCGTCAATTGATCGGTTAAACTATGCATTCGAAGGCGAATATTTAAAATTATTAACAAAGCGCGTTTAGCGAACATTTTCAAACATCTGCGCTGGACGAGTTGTACTGCCAACGCAACATTAATAAAAAGACACGATTTCACGATTTATGTTAAAACAATTTAAAATGTGAAGCCGATCCGATAATTTCTGCACCGCTGCATCGTGCGTTTGTATAAATAACGTAAATTAAACAAATATCTAGATGGCACACCAATTTGTCGAATCGCTCGATGGTTAGTTCCTTATCTTAAGAACTGCCTAAAATTGATAAAGAAAAATTATACGAAATACATTTGCATATTCTCAAAGTTATTCTTAAAGCTATTAAAAGTTACGCGAAAGCACGAGAAAATAGATTTATTTTCAGATACAACAGCAAGTGCGCACGTATACACTTCGTTTCTATATTCCGTCGAGATAAATTATCCGATTTTACTCTCGTCGTTACGTTGGTCGCAAGGTTTTAATAACTTTTTCCGAATTCTCAGATTGGTAATTTTTTTGTCGCAACATCTTAGGCGTCCGCGAATAAAGTGCATTATTTGGAAAACTATTTGGCTAGAGTGTCGCGGAGTTTGTGCAGTGTGACGCGACTCTATTAATCATAGATTGATTATATTAAATGGTAGCGGCAAGAAAGGGGACTGCAACAGTATGGTTGGAAACATTGCGGTACAAGGTATACTCGGTGTATGATCCTCCTGAAGACTCGCTTCAAATCCGTGAGCCGAAAACGAGGAAGCTTCTTTTTTAATACGACGAGCAGCTAATGAATGTAGTTCGTGCTTGTACGCGTCGCCGCTCTTTTCCGCGTTAATAAAAACCACACGAGCAACGTACGTTAATTAATCGCGAGTCGAATCTGCATAATTATAGGCTTCGCGGAGGGAGCAGCGAATAAAGTTGTCAAAATATTAATTAGCCCGTTAGAATTGGCAAACGTCTGAAAAAGGAAAGAGCGACAATGTTGAAGGTAAACGGTAAGAAATAAATAACACGCATTAATAAGCATTAATCGGGGTTTTTAATTAGCGGGTGCAAGATCGGGAGGTAATAAAGCGCCGATTAATCGAATAAAAGTCTTTTGCGACGCAGCTATGATTAATTGTCAACGAGACGTCGCGTACGCGTCGACGTTCGGAATAACAAAAACAATCGAACATTTGCAAAATAAACTCGATAAGATCCACTCGGGCGGACTTTAATTTGAAATTAACATTATATAATGTCGAGTCTATGTAGCCAAAGAGCAGGTAAAAATGAACGATCGCGTCGTAATTAATTATTTCGACATAGTTTCTGTTAAGCATAATGTATATCTGGAGTGGGAAAAGGCCGCAAATCAAGAGATTTTATTGCATTCTACGGTATCTTAACGAGTTTTTTGCAAAAGCACTAAAATATGCAGCGCACGAGCGATAAAATAAAAGAAGGCCGATTTAGGTATAAACCTCGTTAATAATGTCGAAAGCATCTGCGCGATCCACACACGTGCGCGTCGATCGACAGCGCGCTTTATCTTGGGTAAAGATGCAGCTGCAGCTTTCGCCGAAGTGCATAATCTGTACACACGGCTTCGTACTTAAACATTCTCCTGCCTGCCTGCCCCCCCCCCACCCACCCACCTCTCTTCTGCTGCCGCTCGCCCGACTACCTCGACTCGGTTTATTGCGCCGGAGGCAGGCAGAGGAGCACGCGACGAATCGTCGTTGGGCTTATCGACCAAAAACAATGCACTTGTCGAGTGCAGTCCACGCGTCATGAGGGCCCGAGGGAGCCGCTGCCCGCAACAGCAGCGTCCGCACGGAGTTTCTCGAGCTGCGCAGCTGCGGCCACGTGCCGGTACACGGGCGGACAGGTGCAAAGTGTCAAACTCGGCGAGAGGGCGGAGGAGCTCGTCTCGTTGATCAAGGTGCACCACCAGTCCTTTATTTTCTCTTTTTCTCTTTTCTCTTTTCCCTCCCCTCCCTCTCGAGCACTTGGCTTTCAAGATTTCACTCCGGCCACTCTTCCTCTTCTTCTCCAGCGGCGCGCTTTTTGCCGAGCGTCCGGAAGATTGCCCCAGTCGGCGATTAGCGTCCGTCTTTCGCGCAACATTCGTTGCTAACTTAATTTAGGCAATGCCAACTGTTGGTAATGTGTGTGTCAATTACGCAGACTTCGCGGCTGCAGTGTTTAAGGTTTAAGGTGTCCAGCCGTCCAGTCGATCGGCAGTAAATTATCCGCAATTTTCGTTGTTTGCTCGATGCATTTGCGAGCCGGCGCGACTCGTTTCGTTCGAGCGAGTCCGCGGCGATTGTCATTTTTCGAGGTGAAAAATCGCTTTCGTCGCAGACGGATTACGAGTTGCCCGCCTGCATCGCCTAATTACGCGCCATTTTGTTTTTGCTCCGCTCCAACTAGCTGCCGACGAGATAAAGCGCTGATAAAGCGTGACCGTTTAAACGGGTCACAAAGTGCAAAGAGAGCCTTTGAATGATAAAACGATAAAAGCCGCATTCGATTACACGCCAACAATAGCTTATCGGCCGCCACCAATGTTTTGTACGAAACAGTTTTAGCAGCGGCAACGCAACACTGTGGGAACGGGGATTGGAAAAGAACTGGCACCAGGTGTCCAGGACTCGGGAAATCGATGCGATGGCCGCCGCCAGCACGGTTATTAAACTCATTCGGGGCTCCCGGGCGCAGACAATGCAAGAGCCCAGAGTAATTGTAGAAGTATGTAGGTTAGGAAAGAAGTGATAAATGATAGGCGCGATGCGGAAAAGCGCGAAATTGAAAAGAGGGCCACGAGGGGACACGCCAGGTCGCGTGATCCGGTCCGCGGTGGCGGCTTCACTGGGTCAATCGGTCCTTCTGCCCGAGGCACCTGCCGGGGACGAGGTCGCGCACGCTGCGAAAGCCCAAAGGCAATCCGCTGGGTTCCTGTCCCAGGCAGAGGCGTTCGGCTCCCGTTGCGCTACGCGCCGCCAGCCAAATTGCGGAAAGACGCTGGACGAGGCGCCGAGATTCTCCCGCTGATAAGAGCCATTCTTGTGCGTATGCTAATATTCTACACTGAACACGCGGTGTTCAGGCGCTGCCCGCAACTTACAAGGTCTTTGCGTGGCTCGGTCTATTACCTAAGCCGTTTTACTCCGTGGAAATTTCCTGAAACTAAATATCGGCTTGGCTCGCGTTAATAGGCTGTATTTGCATCATCGTTGAGCGAATACTTTCGTCCCTCTCGATATGCATCCGTTTAAAGTTTAAGCGCTTCCGTTGATTACGATATTACAATTGCGCTTCGCGCGCGAACAAATTTCGAGCTCTCGAATGATCTCTTACGTCCGAACTAATGCATCTTCGATTATCGAATAGTTGGCAGCTACGGGCCCCACGGAAAAGATTTAACCTCACTCTGGTAAGCGCATCGCCAATTGCTGTGTATCTAAATATTTCTAAAATAATGCTTATCGCATCTGTCGAGGCAAATGTATGCCCAACTTTTCTCAGGCTGCTCAAAATTAATTCAGAACTGAAAAGATACGACGGTAGCCCGACAAATCGTATCGATAGACTTATTGTCCGATCAAATTGATCGCGGCATTAATGACAACCGGTTGGGCTGACACTCCTACCGTTTTTAAACGAATGGCTTCTCTATTTGATAATAAACTGTTGGAATAAATTCGCGTCTAATTCACTTTTGCGATAATTGGACGAATGCTATTTTAATTCGAGTATCGCGAAACACATTTTACCGTAGATTTCGACAGATTGAAAAGGAAATTTCCTTGGCGAATAAACGCTCGGTTGTTGCCCAGTAACGTTTGTTCAAAAGAGTTCGACAAAATTATGCGTTGCAGTTGTAATAATGTCGCACAGCTCCGTCGTTATTATTCGATCGGTTACTTATTAACGTGCAATTAATCGAAGAAGGAAATGAAAATCCGAGGTTACGAAGGCGTTACGTGTGAATTTGCTTTATAAGTCGAGTTGTTTCACCTAAGAACTCGGGACGAACTTTGCGGAGAATAGTTGCATTTTGAAAATAGGCGTGCGATCGCTATTTGTAAAAGGTGATGGTGCTGCGCCTTATCGAGCGACAATGTATAAATGTAGTCTGAGAGCGAATCGAGCAGCCGTTTGAAATTGAAACGAACTCGATCCGACGAAACAATAAATAAACTGGTAAATAAACATGCTCGGATTTTTGTGTGTTTAGTAATTAGTGAGAATGTCGTAAGGGAAACTTGAACTTTGAATCGGCCATTTATCCGACTGTGTTGCTCGCGATCCGAAAATATTAAGAAAGTTTTACGTGCAAAATTCGTGTACACGAAGACATTTCTCCGCATATATATTAAGACTTTGAAAGCTGCTCCAAACTTCAAAATCATGATAAAACGAGTTGAAACATCGGGTTGCGCTTAGTCACTATCGCAACATAAGACGAAGGACGTTGCGGTACATGTTTCCGAAATCTCTTGAAAATGTTTATTCTCTAATTACGAAAAAGCATAGTTGCGCAACGCCGTTTCGATTAAATTAACGAATTGCGCATAACCAAACTCGCGTTGGCAATAGACGTGTATTTTTAACCGCCCAGGGCTAACAACGTATCAAAACGTTATTTAATTTACCGAGACTATGTAATTTGAGTATAGAGATTTATTTTACAAAAGCTTAGGTCCTTCGATTGATATGACTTATTGCCTAAGGGAAAAATACGAATACAAACTATAAAAGTAAAACAATAAGTTATCGATAATTTATTATTTTAACAGGGTTAAAATTGTTATTGGCCTTTATTAATTATTATTATTATTATTATTATTATTATGTATTTCTTTAACTAACAGCTGCTTTTTGCGTTTTCGATAAATTCTATAGTTTCTAATCTTTTATTGCGTTTCAAACATTGCGCGGACAAAAATATCTAACGAAAAAAGGCAAAGAAGAAGAAACTACGACCTTATTTATAAAATTGTGCCGTTTTCAACGACTTGGATATTTTTCACTCTAAAATCAATCTCAATTTCTTTCCGATGTAGTAAATTGCGCTTGAAATTGTAAATGACGCTAACGTTTAAATTATTATTACATGCATTATCTTTTCATTAATGTCAAGTATTTTGATATTAGTCTCTAGTTTGTGTGCTCCTAAAATTATCGAAACAATATTCGAAAGTATCAAAGTCCTAATTTGTAAAAATTTACTTCCAAAAATGCCTGTTTATACGACAAAGTAATAATTGCGTTTTAATATAATTTTTAAAAAAAATCTGCTTGCCGTTCTTCTCAGCTGGTTACGTAGCTTAAATTAGTTTATTCGACTTAATATTTACTCGAGTAAATTTGACGCGTCGATCGATGTGCTTCGTTGCAAGTGTTATTGAAAAATTTTGCTTTTCAATTTACACGTGCATAATTAGTGTTGTTAAGTTTCCGTCGCTTTATTTTTTTTAATTCGTAACTCACGTAAACAAGGACTTGGCTTGTTCGTTGGATGAAAATCTGCAAGTTTCGGTCTTTCGTAAGCTCTTTCGAAATAAATTTTTTCGCGATTTTGCTCGAGTATTGTCTAAGAATAATCATCGGCTGCAGTGATGGTAAAATCAAAATGAATTAATCGTATTTCCAATGGAGCCTCGCTCCTTTTTGCGCGATAACTTATTTATAAACTTATATTTGTCCCTTAAGTTAAAGCCGGCGTATTGATTTTACGGAATCTGATAAAGTTTATATATTTTCGTTTTCGTTCGTTAGGAATATTTGTTGGGTGCGGGGAAACCTTAATTCTAAGGGATGGATCGAAACATTAAGAATAAAAGAGGCTTTGTGAAGGGTAGAATTAGAGCAACTAAACAGAGAGAGGGTGGAGAGGGGCGCAATCTAAAATGAAAAGTTAAGAAATCTGTAACCGAAACCCTCTTGCGTTGTCTGTCGTTTGTCACTCTCTCTCTCTCTCTCGCGACTGGTGGTAGGCCTGGCCGTGCAGTAGCCCAGTTGCTATGCATATCATCATCATCTCACGGGCGACGAATCAGCGTTAGCGCCAGGCAGACGCGACGTGTCGCGTCGAATTACTCAAATTACATAAACGCAAATAATCCCGTGACTCGCTCTAATTTTAGGTGTTCGGAGGATGCACTCGTCTCGCTCGCTCTCTCTCTCTCTCTCTCCTTTCCTTCTTTAAATTAAATTCTATTTTTTTTCTCGCGCTCAAACTCATTAACGGCTTACAACCGTCTTCGCTTATTTATACGCCCCCCCCCGGCTTATCATTATTTATAACGAATATTAAATTTAGTTGTATTCGTAAAAAATGTTCCATATTAAAAACCAATGAATTGAAAAAAGCTTTATTTTTCCTTCCGATCGGCGACGAGTTTTTGGCTTTGCTGAAAAAATTTTTCTCGGCTCGAGCCCTTCGAATCGGGGAACAATCTTTTTATTTAAAAAGGAAATAAAACGGTTAAACACTTACCGAGCTGTTATTGTAATAAATACATATATTTATGTTGCACCGATCAAGTTTTTTGGACAAATAAAAAACGCTGTCGTGGAGCGTGAAAAGGGAAAACTTTTTTTGCGGTTAAAATCGAGAGATTAGCACCGGTTGAATCCTTGAACGGTGCGTTATTGAAAAAAGAGTTGCAAAATTTTTCTGTTGAAAAGGTGCGCGTTGTTGGTGATGCGCGCGCGCACCACGTGCCGATAAACCAAGTACCGAGCGCGTGTAACGATATTACGCCAGAACGAGCGACTGTGTGTGTGTGTGTGGGTTTGCAAAATTGTAAGAACTCGGCGCTGTCAAGAGTCGGAAGGACGTGAAGTGTCGAATCGATTGACACAAGCGAGTGTTGGATTAAAAATAACAACATTCCTTGTGAAAATTGTTGATTCCGGAGCTCGCGCCGCTTATTAGACTCGGCGACTTAATTTTTTTCGTCACTTATTTTAAATTATTCCGAGTATCTGTCTCTCTCGCTCTCTCTCCTCTCTCTCGCCGTCTCGATCGGGCGGCTGTCTGGCACGAAAATAGCCGAGTGCGTGTGTTTTGCCGTCTCAAGAGCCGCTGTCCCACATTCCGCGTGTCGCCTCCTTAGGATAAAAATGGCGCCTTCAAAGCCTCTCCCGAATAAATCGTCGATGTCCCTGCGACGGCGACGGCGACGACGCCTAGACAAGCGCTGCTTCGTTGTAGCGATCCGACGGGGCGAGTGCTCGGTTTTTCTCTCCTCTCCGGGGCGTTTCTCGCTTAGGGCGTGCAGTCGCACGGCGGTCGCATCGGTGGCAGAGCAGCCGAAGCCTCTTTCTCGATTTCGAGCCGCGACGTAAGCGCGTGTAAGCGTGTAACTGGGCGGCGTCGCGTGCCTCTGTTTTGCAGGGGCGAAATGACGCATGCTGACCCATTTTTTTGCCCGTGGCATCTGAAAAATGATTTGTTTTCGATGGGGTCTCGCTCGCATGCACGATTCTGCGACAAACAGTCTCGAGGAATCTATTTCGGTAATAAACGTTTGTCACTCCTTCTTCTTTCGTTAAAACTCTGAATAATGTGCGCGCATTTGTCACGATCGCAGCCTGGATTATGGGATCGTCTCGATCCAGAAGCTCGACGACAAAAAGCGGCAAAACACCAAACCAGTTGTTCGCCTTCTTTAAACTAAGCTTTCCTTTCTTTCCCGCTCCCTCGCGTTTTTACCCTTAAATTGTCTCGGGCGTCATTTCATGAACAACCGATAAATCTCGAACGCAGCCTTACTCTAAATAATTTGCGCTATCTATAAAATTATCTTTCTTTTCTGCGCGCCAATTTGCTCGAGTGCTGCTGTGTTATAATTATTAATTTCGAGAAGAACGTTGTACGCGCGAGAGGCATTAGCAAACGTTGTGTACAAACATCGAGTGGCTTGTCGCGCGTATCCCCCTCCCTTCCTATCGATTATTAAAAACTACCCTAAACTTTGCACCGAGAAGTCCTATTTTCCCTCCATCCTCTTTTCAAACTATTTTCATATGTTTTGTTTTGTCGCAAATACCGAATCCTCGAATCGAGGCTGCGGTGCTTGACGAATACGATTCGTGATACGGTAAATGCAAATTAACGCAACGTAAGCGAGGCGATTTTGTCGATTTCGTCGATTTTGAAAATTACGCTCCCAGCAATTGTCGAGCGATTGGAAAAAATCATCTCGCTAATACGTAAGATCGTATGATAATAAATCATAAATGATTATGGCTTCGTTATTAATTATACGATATGTATCGTAGGGTTTTCCATCCGTCTAAAATATTAGATTAGATCGCTACGATTGGTCATCGCTTTAATAATATTATTTATGATATGGTTTATTGCGTGATTGATAACGCGATAAATCATCTGATTTATCGGGACACTTTTGAAAATTTAAAAAGCGTCTTTCCTAATCTGTGTGTAAGAATTCCTTGACTCCTGTCACAAGGATAATGCCTAGAAAATAGAAAACACTCAAGGGCGTATCAGCGATAAATCATAAAACAAACGATACAATTTATCATGTTATCACTGCGCGTAAAATTGATGTAAGCTAATTTATTACAAAGTTGACACGAGTCGAGAAAAAGTGCGTTAATGCATATCTCGGAAATGGATGTAACGGTGCGAGCGAGTGGTGTTGTGCCAAAGTAAAGTAAACACGAGAAAAAAGCAGGAGGTTGTTGTCGCGAAGCGCAACAAAGCATAGATGGCATTAAAATCTTAATTATAGAACTGATCAACTGGTAAAAAGAAGCCGGAATTAAGAGGAGAGCGAGCGAAAGAGACGCCAACACAAAGTGCGGCTCGTTGATCGAGAGAAGAAGGAGTGCGTGGTGTGCGTGACGCGCGCAAAATAAGAGCCGCAGAGAAGACTTTCAAGCTCCTGCGTCAAGTCGACGTGCAAAAGGGAAGCACGAACTGCGCGCGTCGATAATATGCCTACGAGATGCCCTACGAAGTGTGTTGTAGCCAACTAAACTAATGAAAGGTGGAAGGCGGGGCGTCGGTTGCGCTCGCAGCGTCGCTCCTGATAAATATTACAATTATTCGCATTCATAAGACAATTTACAGGTCGCGGGTGAAAGTTTAGGGGATGCGAGCGGCGCGTCCTCGTCGGCGTAGCCGTCGACCTCGAAAACGCGGCGCAGGGGAGGCCTCGTGGAGTGGGGGCGAGCCACCCGCGGAGGAAGGGTGATACGCGCCACGCTACGGCTGGTGGGAGTCGTCAGTGAAGTCGGGGGGAGAAGAAGCGAGAAGCGAAGGGGGGGGGGAGCGCCGCCAGTAGTAGCGATTGTAGTAGGTAGTAGCGGTAGTAGTAGTAGGCAGGCGGCGGCAGATGCGCAGAGGATCAATACTCCAACTTTCATGGGCTCACGAGGGCGCAGGACTGTGTAACTGGGGTATGCGGCCGCCCCAAGGCATAGCCTCGATTTCGCCGCCGCTTCACCTCGGCCATGCGCTTCGTTTTCGCGTGTCGCGTGCGCCGCATCGCTCCTTCGAAGCATTCCTCCCGTTTGCGCGTTTTCAGATCCGCGGAGAGCGGATTCGCTCGACCCGATCCCAGGACGCGCGCCTTCGGCTCGGACTCGGCCGCGTTTTTCTAATGAATAACGGCCCTCCTCAGCCTTTACCCCACCCCCCCCCCACCCCCCACAGCATGAATTGCGCGTTACATTGGCCTTTACTTTTTCGCGCTCACAACCTTGTCCCGCTGCTTCTTTCGCAGTCTCGTGTGTTGTCAACTCGTGCGAATCGCGCACTCGTTCCTTTTCCTCCCGAGCGAGCGCCGCAGATCCTTTCGATCCTTTTAGCAAATCAGTCGAAATGTTTAATTTCCAGCTCAATGGCTCGAATCTACTTAGCTGCTCTCAAAAACCAAATTATCTCCGCTAGCTGCTGATGCACCAATAGCAAAAATCTTGTGTAATGCAAATCACGTGTAATCCGAAAGAACTTCCTGCTGTAATTCGTTGCGACTGAAATTGCAGTTCGCGTACGGATTTAAAAAAAGTACAAGGTAAAATCGCCAATAATGATAATAACGATCAACCTTCGGCTTTGATTTTACACGGACACTCGTCCTCGTATTTTGCGCCTTGCATTGTTGTAATTTTAAAATCACATTATAATAATTTCGCTTAAATACTTTCGTCCAAATATAGAAATCCAAGTTAAGAATAAATGCTTCTAATTTTGTCGCTGTTCTCGTCGCTCGTCGCTCGTCGCTCGTCGCTCGTCATTCGTCATTCGAATGTAAAATGGAAACATGGCCATACGTGTAGACGAAATAAGAATGATCGATCGCTGCTGATATAAGATCGTATCGCTACAGAACAGTTTTGCTCGCTATTATCAAATCGCGCGTAATTGTAAGCCGAGGAAGATATTGTTCTGTAGTTGTAAAAGCTTTTACTCGATCGCGAAACTTTAATTTGCATCAAGTGCAAAATAACAACTAACGTTTGCACCGACATTTTTCGCCGCCCAAGTAAACACACATTTTTATTTTATCCGCGAAATTACACTTGCGTCTAGTTGCTGAAAACGAAGTCGCTAACTCATTGATGTTCGTTGTTGCCTAATTATCAATTGCAGTTGCAGCATTCAAACCATTTCCATCGCGCTATAACGACGCTATGCGCATTTACGCAGTTCGGATCGAGTCGATTCGACGCTTTTTAAAGTGCAATTCTAAACGCGAAAAATATCTACAGCGTTAATTTTTCTTTCTCCTCTACTTTGAAAGTTAGGATTTTTCTTAAAAAAATTTACCTCGGAAAACAATAAATTTGATTGGTCGAAGCTGCTAAAGACGTGCCTTTATCCGCAAAGTTGCCAGTATTAACCGAGTTGCGTGATTAGTAGTGCATCGCGCATCTTATCGTTTAACAGCAGACGCAATAAATTCATTTTTTGCACTACATTATTATACGAGAGATTCATTCGCGTCTAGACACGGGATTCGTGAAATGATTAATAGTCGATTTTATCATTTGCACTGCAAACAACTTTATAAGCTCCGACGCATACGCATCAGCTCTTAATTCGGCATTCGACACTTGGACATATGTCATTAAGAAAGCAAGCCAAGTGTTTTGAGATAAAAACAGCGAATAAATAATTATTCCGGTAGAACTTTAACGATGCTGTTTGCTATTATTAAATGTATCGAACAAGACGAAACACTCGAACGTTAGAAATGCTGCAAAGTTTATTTGATTTTTTCGCGAGTAACGTTCGCGACGTTCAGAGGCGGCACTAATTATATTCGCTCTAAATTTTTACCAAGATTAGGAAGCGCGAGTGTAAAAAGCACAGAGAACCGCAATCGAGCGAAAACGAGGTTCGGGGGTTAAAAAAAAGTAGTTGATAGTAAATAAGTGCGTTTGAAGGGATTGAGGGTCGGGGGTGGGGGTGGGGGGAGGGGCGAGTTCATGGGAAAGGAATTTGTTCAACGGTTTACGCACCCCCCGGTGTCCGCGGGTCGGTTATCGACTTCCTTCCGATATTTTAATCTTAACAGGAAAAATGGCTCGCGCAATCGAAAGGTGAGCCCGAGTTGGAGAAAAAAGCGGCGGTTGGTCGGTCGGGGTTCGGAGAAACGCCGTAAAAGCGTCGCGAACGCGAAACGTAACGAAACGAAACGAAACGAAGCGAAAGCCCCTTCCGCGAAATGGTGTCATCGACTCGCAACCTCGCAACTCGCAACTGGCAACCCCCTGACGTCAGGTAGGCAGTCGCACACTAGTGTGCGATTGACGAAACATCGACACGGGTAATAGCTGCCGGTAAAAGGAAAAGGTAGATTCGAGGAGAGATAAAAGAATCGTAAAACCGAGGTGGAAGGGTGCAGGAGCTCGATTTCGCGGAAGCAGTACACTGGCACAGGTGAACTTTCGTACGCCCCTGCGCCATCGCACTCGCGCGCGCGCCCCTCGCTCGCGTATAACGTGACGTATCTCGGCGGTAGGAGGAGGCGGACAGGAGGGTGGGAATGACGGCGGCGGCGGCGGCGGTGGAAGGAAGGAAGAGAGGTTTCAAGCGCGCATGACGTCAGTGGTCGATAACTTCCCGTTTTCGCCGACGGCAAGAGTGTACTACGCTGAAGTACGGGGGTCGAGCCCCTCCCCCGCTCTTTAAACCCCCTGTCGTTGGCGCGGCGCGCGGGTCCATCCTCGCTGCTGTCTCCCTCCCTCCCAGCCTCCTATTATTCCTCTCGGATTTCCGCGTCTTCCCTCCCCGCCGCCACCACCACCACCAGCCCGCACTCTCTTTATCGCCATCTTTCTCTGCCTCGTTCCGTCCGCCTATTTATCTTGATTTCATCCGTCCTTTTTTACGCCCTCTTTTCTTTCTTTCTCTACGTGGCTTTTTATTTTCTTCCCCAAGTGCCTCCCCTGTCCCCCGCCCCTCTTTTCGCTCTCGCTCTCGCCTCCCCTCAATGACTGCAGGCGAGAAGTGCACATTGCGATTTTGAGGTTGAAGCTGACAAACGACGAGCCGCAAGACACAACCCGAACTGGAGTAATTGCTACTCGGGCCTTTTTCTCCGGATTTTTGGATCTCGCGATGTACGACGAGAGCGCGATTATAATCTCCGGCTTTTCCCTGCTTCTCTCTTTTACCTTCGAATATAATGCGATTACTCGCACTTGTGCTCAAACCTACAACTGTCTATAGAATTAACATTTGCGCGCTAATCTCATTTTCTTTTAGCAGCTGTATTAGTTAAGGGGACTGCTACTCGATTCTCGTTCCTCGTTTATGTCCGAGAAGCTAATTTTTTCCCAACAACTCGATTTTAAAAAACCAAGACTAATCCATCCCCGTACGCCGTCCGTTGCTGCCAAATCCATTCGAATAAATACATCGAATCGAACGTTGCAGTATCTCGTAATGCTTTTCCAGCGATGGCCTGTTAAAAAACCGATTTGTTAATTCTTTTAATCCCCAGTCTTTTCTGTGAAACGCTAAAGATTAAAAGCAGCAAATTTTGGAAATGTCGCTGCAAAAATTCGTCGTTTGCGAGTTTGTCGTGGAAAACTACAAAATTTTACAGGTCTATCACAATTTCGCCGGATAACGGCATACGTTTTACACGCCCACGTACTTTCTAGGTCGATCCGAAGCTTCGTTCAAAAGTTAAGACCAAAATGAAGGAAGAAGAATTTCGAGGAACACGCACTTTAAAGTCCACGCATCACTTGACCTTTTCCAGTGACTAATCAATAACTTTGAGAATTTTCACGCAAACTCAATATTATCGTGCTTGGGGACATTTTTTATTTCAAAAACAATAAAAGAATCAGCTTCTTCGATTGTCTAGTCGTTTTAATATTGAAATATTACAATTTATCGACAAATCCGAGGAAGCCAGACGTTTGGAGAAGCTCAGTTCCCATAAAAGCTCGCTGTTAATTTATCAGAAATCAGAACGAAGCTAACGACGTTTGTTATTGTTGCGCAGCACATTGTCGCACGTATCTTTTTTTCCTCAAAAGAGAAAGAAAAAAAACATAATCCAGTTTAGAATCCAGAATCCTTGACCCTACATTCCTTCGATCTCGAGCTTTTCTTCACGACCCTCGGTCATACCATACGGTAATTTCACTTGTAGAAGGATATACTTTACGAACCCTATAAAGTTTTCTAGTAATAAAAGGGTGTCGGCAGCCGCACTGGAAATGTTCACGTAACGGTCTTTTTTCGAATCAATAATAAATATTACGAAAAATAAAATTTTAAGATTCTTTTAAACTCGCCTTATTGAGTGAAAATTTCTTTTTAAAAGCTGCCTTTACCAAATAAATGCCAATAATTTAAAGGATATTCAGCATTTTCTACCGCCTGATTATTCGCAATCTAAACTATACTGGAGCAAGGCGACAAAGACGATTAGAATTATTAAAATAATCGCGAGTCCATTCGAATGTACGATTAATAATTTTTTTTAAATTTATCAGAGTAACGGTAGGCCGATAAAATTTTAACGAATGATTTACGTATTTTGCATTACAGACGCCAACGATTTTATTGCTGGCATCGCAAATCGCGCCCCAACGTCTAATTCGAAAAAAGAGCTTCGATCCAATTAGTAAAAAGCAAATGTTGCCGATTGGCGCTAATTACAATTTGAGTTTGGAACTTGGCGCTGCGCGTCGATCAGACCTCCGTTTCGAAAAATGATCCCGGGAAACGAAGAAGACACTACGTGAAAAGGATAGACGCACGGGTCGTTGACATCGCGACGCACGTCCGAGTCTGTGTTCGCGTAAGTTAGGTTGAGGTAATTGGACGACAGGGTGTAATGCACAGCAGGTCCGGGTCCTCCGTTGGTCCGTCGCGCGACTAAATCAAATCATCGTCTCGACGTCCTCGGGCCAAAGCTCCTGTTCGAACAACAAAGGGGCCCCTCCTGCGTATCCTCGGTGACAAGGTCCCAAAACAAGGAGTGCTCGTGCCCTCGCTCAAAATGTATAAGCTGCGTTTTATGGTTATTAAACCGCAGACAGAGTCCGCGTAATTGAACATAAAATCTGTTTTTCACGATTGACTGCGATCGCCGGTAAAGCTCGTCGTCGAAATTTTGGGGCTCCCCTCTCTACTCTCCTCTGCACTTTACGGCCATTCTTCTTTCTCTTGATTTTTCGCTTATCGCTCGTAATTCTCGCTCGACCTCGCTATTATTACCAAAGATTTTATTGAAAAAATTGTCGGCCGATCGTTTAATGCGAGCAACGCCATCAAACGGAACATCGAATAACTGCTCTCGGCCTAATTATTACCCAAAGCCCAATGTTATCTCATCAAAGAGGCGTTTACGCTCGATATTATTGACGAAAGCTACGAGGCCAACAGGAAGAAGTACCAAAAAGGAACATTAATTACTGCGCACCAGCCCAGTGCTTGTGCTTTTTTATCGGCAAACTCGAATGTTCCCGCTCGAATCTTCTCTACGTCGGTGTGCGGTATATTTATTCCTTGCGAACATTTTTTAAAATAACGAGGCGACGGCAAATATTTCGATAAATACGGGTTCGACTTTGCAACCCTCGAAGCTAATCGTTTGGAAATTTCCAAATTTATTTTTTCGCGTTCGCGTTAAAATTAAGAGGGGGTTGCGACGTCAAAAGGGTGCGAAACGCGTGTATCGCGATCTAAGATTCGCGCCAAACAATAATCGGGCCGTCGTAAGCGTCCATTCCAATAGAGTCGCGGTCAGATGGATCACGTGCCAAATTAAGCTCGACATTAATAATGACGAAAGCCGCCGGGCTCCTTAACGGCGTCAAAGCTTATTATTCGGCGGCCAAAGCCGGAAAAAGCTGGCGTTGATAGTCAGAGAGGATCGATAGGCTCGCTGAGCCATTGAAACGTCCCAAGGCTTTTCCAACAAACGCGTTTACGCTCGCGTATAAAATTCAATGAATATATTACGGCGTTGCAAATAAATAATGCTTTCACGGACGTGTCTTCGGCGTGTATAGGCAGTTGCGAGTCAACCGAATGAAAGTCAGGCGGGAGCGACTGCGCGCGATCGTACAGAGCTTTAATCGCTAATGCGCGTTATCGATCAGAACTCCAAATAAAGCCTTAAGCCTAAATGGTCTTTTAAGCTTATCTTGATGTAGTACTTATTATAATAAACGAGGAGGAACTATTAATCGTCGCTCGAAATGCGACGTTTCTCCCCGAGACAACGTTGGCGTGACAGCAGAAACGCCGAAGCGAACTATGACCGTTATCGAAGCCATTCCTCTTCCACCGTATCTTGCGATCCTCCCGAAATCCCGGACGGAGTCGCGATCGAGCGTCGCTCCCTTACGCACGTACGTTGCGTTTCCGCGATCGCTATTTTTACTTGGACGCGGAGAAAGTGGTCGCGTGCGAGCGGCCCTTCCTATCGCAACCTACCCTAAACTGGCGCTCGATCTTATCTCTCAAATGTCTCGGCGCGCTTATTTTCGTAGAGTTGGTCCGCAGGGCCAAGCGACGGCTCCTGGCCTTCGCTGCTCCTCGGATCTCGGAAGCGCGCGAGCCAAGTCCCTTATTGATTCGAAGCGTACAAAGCCGAAGGAAAATAAATAACGAGTGGGAACGGGGGCAGGGGAATCGAAAGGAAAGGCATTATTGTCTAACGGTCAGCGCGGGCTTTTCACGTTCAGGAGCGAAACCACCTTGAAAAGAAATCCAAAGTAAAGAAAGAGCGAGAGAAGCGTGAAAGTTAAAGAGCGTTTCGGCAATTGTGGAGCCGCCGCTCGATCCCAAATTGGGGCTCTCCAATTTTTCACCTTCTTCGGTTCGCTCTCGCCTCCTCCTCTTGCCCGCAATGCCAAGCCGACACGCGTAACGCGTATAATTCCCACACACAGGAGACACATTTAGGGCGGAATATATCCCTTAAATTTAGGTCAGCAGCCAATCGATATTGTACGAGCCCGACTTTTTGGGTTCCCATCGATCGAAACTCCTGGCGAATAGAAGGAGAGGCGAAGACGGATATGGTCGCGTAATGAATTCGCTCATACACAAAGAGAGAGAGAGAGAGAGCGACGGCGAATAGAAAATAGAAAGTAAGGAGATCGACGTTTGATTCCAGATGCTAATGTATTTCGGCCGTCGACCATTTTTATTATGAAAAAAATTGATACCGTCGACTTGCGTTGCTCGGATCTTTCATACGTCTCTCTCTCTCTCTCCGTATTTACAAAACCAGCTTTCGCGAGCTTTCGCGGCGCTTATATTTCTTTCGTACTTCTCTATTGTCGACCGATACTGATTTATAGTCTTTGCGAAACGATTCGATTCGCTTTTTGCTGCTTCGATAGTTATTTCCTGATTGAATAAGAAAGCTCCGAAATTTATGTTTCAGTCCATTTATGCAAACTTCCTCCGAATAATTCCGTATAATTCTATAAGGTTTTTTCTTACACTTCCAGCATAATACCCGGACTGCGCTACAACTAAGCGAACTCCGGGAATCCATTAACTGTAACAGATACATTTGCGATCATTATTTTGCAGCGCTGCGGCTCTCTATGAATTATAAATGTAAACAGGAGCGCGGCGCATTTTTACAGCCGGTTTTTAACAATTTTCTTTATAAATTTAATGCACAGGCCGGGTTCGGTGCACGAGTTTAGAAAGATAAGGAAAAAGGGTGTGCCCCGGTAGTTTAACCGTAGCTGCCATTGGCGCACTACAATGCGCGCGCCTCGAACACTTTAAACGAATGACTATTATTATTTCCTATATTTTATCGGATGCAGAAAGTTGTCGGCGAGAGATACTAAATGCAACATCTTAACTCAGGGGATACAATAAAGTGCAACTGCTCTTTAGATTTTTCACAATCTAAACTTTCTACGTATGTATAAATGTTCGGCTTAAATGGATGGTACTTTCATTCGCTTTATTTGAAAGTTGCTTTTCAGTCTTTTCCCGCGGCCAAATTAATCGATAACCTTCTTCCTTGTTGTTGACGCGATCGAACAATTCGCCAAAATGTTTATGCTAATTATCTGCATTAGGAGTTTCGAAATTCGATCGATGGGCTCGTTACGCGAGTCTTAAGATGCCGGGGAACACTGGTGGAGATAAAAAATTGACCGTCGCTACTCTTTGACGTTCATTTATTTAACGCATGATAATCAATGCCGCGATATACCAAGACTTTAATTGAACTTGATAAATTTAGCTCGCGTACCAACAGTTGCTAATGTATTAACAACTATTATTTCCCGACAATTGAATCCGCTGTTTGTACACGTCGCGCAAGACACGTACCGAGTACTGGCTTATTGCAAATCTTTGGAGTTATTCGCGTTTATCAGATTTGGTTTTGCCATCCGTCCCTTCGTGCACCTGGAAACGTTTTTCGCAAACTCGACGGGCTTTGCGACAACAGCTAATTAAGCATTTTATTAAACTCGTTGATTGTTGTTGTTAACGAAGAGCTCGTTTGAAATTCTTTGCAAATATTTGTAACGATAAAGCCATTGTTTACTTGGCTCGCAACCATTACGTATATTATCCGTAAACGTTGAAAATAAACAAATTGTATAATCTTCCAAAAATTTCGTAGGAACTTTATTATATATGCTCGTGTAACTACGATTAGTCGTCAGTTTGCCGATAATCCAGGCTCTTTAAGAAATATTCCTCTCTGGAAAGTAATTACACCGCTATTATTATTTTTGTTGTTGTTGTTGTTGTTGTTTGTTGTTGTTATGTTTAGTAGCTTTACGTGCCGTTGTAGGTGCGAGTTTTACAGAGACAATACGTTGCCACTGCGACGGCGTACTCGGTCGTCTCCCGGTAAGGAGACGTTGTAATTGACGTAATTTGTAAAGAGCAAATAAATTTGTCGATCGATTCGAAGAGTAATTTGAGCGGGGCATGTTAATTAGGCCGCAGCTAGAAATTATGAAAAAAAGTACACAGCACGAGTGCATGGGTTGAAATATTAAAATAGTAATATAATAGAGGATTGACGTGAGCGGATTCGAATAATAAATTTTCGAAGCATTCGAATGGCCCGAAGAATAAGCAGATGCACGCACGCGGTAAAAACAGTAATAAAATATTTTAGAGGACAATTTCATTCACTCGGATGTTGACATGTAAGAAATACAAATATAAACAACGCGATAAATTATAACAGGCTTTTACGGAAGAGAAGAAGCAGTTGCAGTAGCAGTTGCAGTCTGCCGTAGACGATATGTGAGCCGTAAAGAAAGTGCCATAAATTCATCCACCAGGGGTGCGAGGGCCCAAGGGGGTTTTGTTTACAAGAGTTTTTTTTCCTCTTTCTTTGCTCGCGAAGAGTGTGACAGCGTCGCGCAAGCTTTTTCCCTGCCGGGCGCGTGTACGGTTTTCCGGCTGGAAAATGCGCGAGGGGACAGAAGGAAAATGGAGAATGGAAAGTGCCGAGGGAGAGATGGCAGAAATCATGCTGCCGTCAGGTAGCGGATGCCGAGGATGGAAGGGTCGGCCCATCCGAATCGCGTGACTAGCTCATTCGTCTCGCTACTCGTATCCTCCCTCTCTTCGTTATCTCCCGGCGCATGTGTTTTATCCGGCCCCACTTCTTCTTTTCCAACTTTACACGCGTTCTTCCTTACGCCGGATGTCCCTTTTTTAAGTAAACACGTTACATATTAGCCTCTCCGTGAATCCTCGGCGCTCGAAAGCGCGTGTGACGTATGCAGGTCTGGGGGGCGTCTCTATCAGTTGATAAAGTCGGGACTGGAGAAAAATTTAAACCGATAAACGAGGGAGACACCACGTGGGGAGATGTTTTATCGATTTTTAAAAACGTTCGGAGCGTCGAAAACCTGCTCCCGAAAATTTCTCTAAGCTCTTTTCACTGCCGAGAGCCGGGGATAAGCTTCCTGATAAATAATTCCAAATTTTTAATTTAATAGGCGACAGGTTTTATTTCTCCGCCTCGGACGAGATTGTATACCTTGATTTTTGCGTCTCTTACGCGAATAAAGGTGCGATCGAGCGATGTAACAAAAATTTATCTATTCCCTGCCTTTCAAACGTTCGCGTCCGTTATCGTTCGACAATCGCGTTCTCGGCTCGCACTTTCAGAGCGCATTTCTCCAATCGACGATGCGCGTCGCGCAAACACGAGCAGCGCCTATTTATACAAGCCGAATGCTTTGCTCGAGAGCGAATTAATCAGCCTTACGAATCGTCTTAGCCCGAACGCGCGGATTGACTTCGATGTCCGAGAGCGGGTCTTTCCCCTCGATCGTCGAAACGCGAACATCCGAGTGGAGGAGCTTGGAAAAGGAAAAATGTCGAAAAATCCCAAGCGGACATCGGTGTTTGGGGATTTACTGATTGTTCGTGGCTGATCAGGGGCGAGTTCAGCATCCGAAATGGAAAAGACCGTCCGCCGGCTCGTCGTGCACGTAGTTAACGATTGTCCCGCTGGCGTTTAATTCAACGTCGAGTAACGTTAACGGAATTTTAATTTTGAAGGAAGGAAGAAGTGGAATGGCCGGCTGGGCGGCCGCACCGTTAGTGGATTAAAGCCGCGTCTTGTTCGGCGAGTCGCCAGACGGCCGCCCGCGTACATCGAGTAGTTGTGTCTTTACATAAGCGTAAAAAGCTCGGAGAGTAAGTTACGCTCGCAATGCCTCGGGCACTCGTAAACATGTCCTCTATTTTCAATCCTTTTCCTAACGTCCACTCCTTCTTATCCCCCTCCTCCCTCTCATTTCCACTGTCTGCTGTACTTTTCTCTATATTTTTCCCTCGTTTTCGGTCTTATTTTCTCCTTCCTTTTATCTCCTTTGCCTCTTATTGTTTTACAGATACGTACATTTTTCCGAAATGCAGACCTTTCAACGTATTTTTCCGGGCGCTGCAACCCCTGTAAGAACCGCTGAACCTAGAAAAATACAAGTTCGAGCTCAATTTTAAAAACGTTTGCGCCGAGCAATATGTCGTTGGACGCTCGCCCCTTGCAAAACATCCATATCCTAACAAATGTCTAGACAAATGCTCCAACTTAACGGGGATTGCAAATTGAGGGAAATTCACTGCGGTTTAAAAACGCGACGCCTGAAATTAATTAACGCACAACCGCGTTCTGGTTGGATGAAGCGGAACGAAAAAAAAGTCCACCAGCATCGAGAAAATCACGCGAATTACTGGAAAGAAATCGAAAAGTTATTATTTCGTTAAAGTCCCGTTAAAGTCGCCCCTCTTGCCACTTACGAGCCTCTAAATTCAAAGCGAATCATCCTTAATTTCCCTAGATCTCTTAACGATTTTCTCCCAGTTTCGCGACGTTAATGCATCTGTTCGATTGTGCGCGAAATGCAATCGAATCCGAACGTTTTGCCGTACAATAAAGTTTATTGATAAGCCGTCGATGCAGATTACGGCGTATTACGGCTCGATGCTTAAAATTCCCTAAAGCTTAACGCGCGAAGAGCCGCTGAAAATGATACGATAGCATCGCTGCCGATATTTTCCGCTAATATCAAGCGAGTCGATGATTAGGAATCATTTATAATCGTAGCCCGTCTTTGCTTATCCACTGCTACTCCCGACAATCGCGAGAGTTTTCTCTTCTGCCTTTCGTGCACCAGTACGTTTCGAAACAATAAAGAAGAACCGAGCCTCCGGTACGAATTCGTATATTTATCGCGGCTTTTCTCGAGCTGCTCCCGAGCGAATGACCCGTTTAAATTAATTAAAAATTAGTCGGTACGCGAAAAACAACAAATGCAGCAGCTAATGATATCATTTTGAAAAGCTACTCAACAGCCTATATAGTACATGTCTGCGTTGACGCATACGCGACGAACAGCGACGATTACTGAAAAAAATTTTCTCGACGCAAAACAATACGTTGAAAAATTATTTCAGGCGCAAAATGTTTCAAGCGGCATTTTATCGACACGTGTGCTTGTAATATAATAAATGTAATAATAAATGCAACCCCCATGGTTATTATTGTGAAATTATCCGTCGCGAAAATAGCGAAAATAAATGCACTCGTGGGTGTTCCAAGCACGTGTTAATAAAATGCCGCTTGAAACATTTTGCGCCTGAAATAAGCTTTCGAAACAGTCGCTATACTTTTAACCAAATATGTTATCTTTTAAAGATTAATTAAAAAAACGTACATTGACGAACACTAACCGTCCTCCATTATTTTCCAAGCATTTTAATTTATCTTTATTACGAGATAATTAAGTTTCGTCGCTTTCTTTAAAGTATAATAACAACGCAGCAGTTTTATTACTATCCGAACTGCAGTTTGAAAGAACAATCAGCCTCGTAATTGTATTACGAAGAAATTCATAGTGAAATAATTCTAGCACAAGCATGTAATCAATTACTTTTATAATTTAATGGAAATTCAAGTCGCACCTTTTCATGGCGATAATTGCTGATAATGTACTGTATTGCTAATTTTTACCGCTCGTACAAACCTTCAAATTCTTCAGTCGGTGGGTTGTTGAACAAAATAGAAATTAGTGAAAATCATCGAGACTCGCGCTGATCGCTGAAACGAGCGCGAAAAGTTCAAATTCACGAGTGAGAAAATGTTGAAAATTATCGGACAGCTTACAATTGCAGGCTCGTAAGTTTTGGAAAGAGCGCGAATCGAGCAAATTTCCAAGCACAAGTTGGGAGTTTTGGAAAAAGTTAACACGGCCGGACGAAAAGAGGATGGGCCCGTGGGCTCCGTTTCGCGGGGGGGGGGGCAGTTTCGCATTCGAAGACGCGAGAATTGAAGGAGGAAGTTTTAAGCTGCAGCTAATCAATGCAGGTGGAGGGGCGTACGTACTACCAGTATTTCCCTCTCGAAACAAACATCGAGTGAAAGAGGATCGAAAATTTGCGGGTGAGGGAGGGAAAAGAAGAAGGATAAGGCAAGTTTATAACTGAGTGGTAAGCCGGACCTTTATGACCTGGCCGGGCTCTGCAAGCGAAGCCGAGCGAAGTCGCGGCAGGGCAGGCCACGCGAAAAAAGGGATGAAGGGAGAAAAAGACGGAGGACGGCTCAAAGACCGATGTAATCCGAGAGTGGCTCCCCCACGTAATATACTGGGAACTCGGGTCGTGAGTTCGAGACTTAAAGTTTAAGGGCTCAAAGCTCGAAGTTAGAGCCGAGGAGGACCGGTCAGGACCGCCAATCTAATGTTAGAAAATGAGCCGGTTTTACAGGCAGTAAAAGGTTGATTGGAATCCCGGCGATCGCGGCCTCGGCTCCCAGCTTCCTCCGAAGCCCCGTCAGCGAAACGCAGCGAGCGAGTCGATGTTTCGCCGACGTCGACGCGAACGAAGAAAGCGGCCGAGCGACCGAGCGACCAGCTCCACCCTCTCGGGCTGGCCGCTTGCATCGCTTAACGTCCCCGAGAACGTGCACGTGCGCACGTACGAGGCCGGAAACGCACGCGCCCGACCATCGCTTTTTATTGTCCTGCTCTCCTGCGAAATTCGCGTGCATTCGAGGACGAAGCAGCGCAGATAGGATCGAGGGAAGGGCGGCTGCGGCCCTCCCCCGCTCATATGCATACGCGCGCACGTGCGCACGCAGGGGCCGGGGCCGACGCGTGTCGATCCTGACCTAGCGCAACCCGAGAGTGCCTCGCCCTCCCCTCCTCGTTCCCAGATTTGCGCTTTTAATCCCCGGCTTCCTTTTCCTGTCCCTCGCAACCCTATCAGATTGCAATATTGCGTTTCACGCGCGGCAGCGACTACTTTTGTCTTCTCGAATGTTGTGTTACCCGTACCTGCCCCCGCGAGCCTTTTTCCAACTTCCTAATCAAATCAGCTCCGACAAGCGCCACCTTTTGCATCGCGCCCCGTATTGTGCGTCGATGTTTCAGCGATCGCCGGCCCGTGTTTATGCTTCTAAATGCAATCTGCGCACTAATATTATCTCCGGCTAAACTCCATCGTGATCCTTGTCTTTTTCAGCTTTTCCCGCGTTGTTCGCAAATGGCACGAATTCGCCTAAAATTTCCCGCCGTGTTATTATAAATAAATTCATCGGATTATATTCGCAAATGCATCGTGTGCTTTAACAACTTTATAACAATAACAACGTTGGCATTCGCACACGCGCGCACATTAACCAGACCTCGTCGCTCTCTAGACATTTTCCTTTGCAATTTATTACTATACTAATGCATTCGATGTTTGTCAAGCGCGTCGCTAAATATTAAACTTCGAAATAATTTATTATTATTAAACGTACGCGTAGAGAGTTATATTGTTTAAATAAGCTTAAGACCGCGATTGCAGCTTCAATGAGCCAATAAGATAATATCGGTGTTGTTGTTGTGTTGTTGTTGTTGTTGTTGTTGTTATTTATAATTTAAGCAGTAGATTTTGACGAGCAGTTTACCACGTTTGCGTTAAATTTATTTGACGTTAAATACACGTGGTATAAAAATAACGAGAGCTTCAAAATATTCGCGAAAACGTCTCGTTGGAACAATATTTAATATCTCGTCGTAAATTCTCGAAAGCAAACGTTCAAACATTACACAAACAGAATTCAATAACGAATTAAGGATAAAATGCATTGCGATTCTGTGTATTAAACTGTGTAATATAATGACGTGGGAAATTTATGGTCTGCGAATGGCTGTCGTTTTTCTTGCAGATTGAAAAAATAGTAATTAATTATTGTACAATTTAATGAACTTAAATTAACAAGAGCATACCCTGAGGATTTTTTTTCAGAGTACCGACATTGGTAGAATACACAATACAATCATTTTTCATTGCTCGAAAACATTTTTTAAACTCAACTATAATTAATTATTTCGAGACGACGACGACGACGACGAAAACTTGAGATTTCTCGATTCAATTTTTTTCTGAAAATCCGTTACTTATTAATGATTTTAGGAATACCGAGCTACTGTATTTTTTCAAACTAACACGGCTTTTTTCTCACTTAAAATTATACATTTTGAACAAATTAATCATTCTTATTTTCGTAATATTTTCTCGTAAAACACAAGTAGTTTCGCTCGGTTCGTGTGCGGAATAACAAGAATTTAAAATAAGTTCGAAGAATATTTTCATATTTAATCTCGACCTCGATAATTATAATAGCAAAAATGATGTGCGCGTTCGCGATCAATAGAGATCGGCTTTCATCTTAGGTTAATTTAACTCGTATTCCGAAACAAATATTAGATAATTTTGCAACGAAATTTAGCGCGAATTCGATAGGTCGAAAGTGACATTATATCATATTAATTGATAAATAATAAATTTAGCATCAGGAGAATGCAACGGAAAGATATAATTAAAGTCAATTTCGAAGGGACGTTAAACATTTTTATCGCCGAAAGTAACGCTTAGAAGTTAAAATTAATAACAAAACTTAATTATACAATAAAATTCGAAAATTGTTCTGCACCGCAGAGGAAGTTTCAGAATTTTCGCAGAAGGTGTAAAGAAGAGATGCTATTGTCGCCTCTCGTTTATCGCGGCGAGCTAACAATTATTTGGCGCTCGTACATTCACGGAACAAATTCGGAATCGCCGAGCTAAATTTAATAACAATATGTTATCTTTAGCGTTAAATTAACGCCGTCTCTGTTTATTATTATCATTATTGTTGTTGTTGTCGTTATTAATGGCGATAATAATAGGCAATATTATAGAGAATAATTCCAGGAGATATGGAGAGCTAATTACGTTTGAGCTCCCTCCCGCGCATTGTTATTTTTCTCTTCAACCCCGTATCTCCGATGCGAACCGCGTCCTCTGTTTTGATTTTCTCTCCGTCCGCTCCCCCTCCAAACGTTGACACTTTCTTCTTACCCATAACCCCTGTTAACAATTTCATCATCTCCAATCCCATCGATCGCACCCCCGCGTCTTCCTTCCTCTCCGCGTATTATTCCGGTTATGGCGCAGCCGCTCGCAAGTCTGGATATCTTGGAAATATTCCGAAATCGCAGCGCCAGCCGCCGTCGCGACGCGTGTGGACTCATCGTCGGCGTCGGGGTCGGCGTCGGTGTCGGTGTCGGTGCCGCTCCACCGCCGGAATCCGCGCGCTTCCTTCGAAATTTGAGGCCCCGCGCGTGTCGACGAGCGACCACCGATCGTGAAATCGACGCGTCGCCCGGGGCATACGTGCCGCGGCACAAAGGAGCGCACGCGGCTGTTCCGACGAAATGCAAAGAGACATCGCGAGAGAGGGGAGGGGGTGGGGGGGGACGGCAAGGATGTTCCACACGGGCTCGACGTCGTGCGAACACCGCTGCGATAATCGGCTCTGCTGTTCGCAAATTTACCGTTCGAGCTACCCACCGTCGTCGAGATATCGGAGGTTCGAAAAAAAACTACGCGCCATTTTAAATTCACTGCGCCGTATACTAGCAATCGCTGCGAGCTCCAAGTTTATCGGAAAAATAAATTCCAGCTAATCGCGTATCATTTCTAGCATATTATTTATGAATTTGTTTACGACGTTACTTTTATTGCAGCTCTCGTAGCTAGTTAATTATAAGATACTATTACCGTAGGTGCATTCTCAGCGTTGTATTTTCAACGAGAAGCTTTTCGCTCTGTCACTCTTGTACTGCATAACTCGCTACTGTAATTCGAATCTGTCCGATAAAAGTATACCTTATTTCTCCACACCTTATTATCTCTGATGTAACAAATTTCATTTTAAACTACGTGCAGTAATTTCTAAAAAATCTTCTTACGTTGTTTGCTGAAAATCTCGATCGCAGCTTAGCGAAATTCTTCGTGTAAATAATTTTGCGCGTATTGGAGCATTTGCACGAATAAGTGCGCGTAAAACGTATTCTTAACTAAATCTAAGACTTCCATTTTGTCATCGATTCTTCTACGAATTAATGGTGCGTTTTCCAAATTTAGAATTTAGAACACCATTCTTCGTTGATTATTTGCAACGGTTTTTTATAACCTCTGCTCGACATTTAGATTAAAATTGAGAATAAACGTTGCAACGATTTTTCGACAAATCCATATAAGAAGTAACGTACAGTTGAGTTTGTAATTAATAAATGAACCATTTCACAGTCGCAGTTTTAATCAACGGATAGAACGTGCGTTTAAAAGTCCGATCATTAGTATTCCAAGTGGCTAAAACGAAAATTATATTATTTTATTGATTTTACACGAGACGCACTAAACGCAAAAATATATATTTTCAATTAAGATTAAAAAATTATCGTTCGTAATTGTTTTCTGGTATAAATCGTACGCAGTAATATGTATCACAAATATGATAAATGTAATTGAATTATATGGAATTATACGGAGGCGAGAGTGCGGTTTCAACGTTGAAATAGCCCGCGAAGATAATTGAAATGAATATTTCTCGCGGCGCAATAAATGCACACGAATAAAGTTCGGCTTCGGCTGCGAGTAAACATCCGCGTAAATATTTTAAAACCATATTTTGCCAAAGTACAATAATAATTCGCTCGAGCGGGATTACGTCAATGGAAGTGCGAATGTCGCCTTTCCGCGGGCAGACGGAAAACATCGAGTGTTTCGCCATGCGTTTAGCGCGAGCAGAGTCGGTCGAATCTATTGCAGACGAGCTAACGCAGCTCTAAAAACTAACGCACACGTCGAAATCGAAGAAACGCGGGAGCGCGAAATGGAAAAAGAGGTGGCCCCCCGGCATAAACGCGTCGGCGAGACAAACGGATGATTGGCCAACGTCCGCTCGAAGAAAACAGAAAACCAGAAAACAAAAATAATCCGGAGCCGCGATGCGCGCCGATGGTCGCGAGCGCCGGTCGCTTCAATTACGCGCCCCAGAAAAATCAGGAGCACGTGCCTCCGCAACGCAGAAAGCGAAATGAACGGAGAGAAAAGCGAGAACTGCTCCGGCGAAAAAGCGCACCCCCGCCGAATGACGTTTCGATGACAGCCAAGTGCGATATTCAATTTAGCGAAGAGGCCGGACGCGGCCGAGGGGTGTGTGCGACACAACCACGGCGCCTGCACTGCGAATTAATTAAAAATACCGAGGAACTTCTCTCTATCGATGAATACGTAGACGAGCGCCCCTCTCCCTCTCGCTCGAGGAGGACAGCGTCAGCGACAGGCTCGTATCGTCGCCTCTGAGATTGAATCCGCTGAAATTGAAGACCGAGCCTACGCGACCCTTTAGACGTTCTCGGCTCGCCACTCGACAAATAAATAAATGCGCGCCCTCTACCAGCAATTTTCGTGCTTAAACCTTAATTTTTATCGCGAGTGCCGTGCATCGCAAACTTGCGAATAAAATTAGAGGTTTGACGTCGACGAGGATTTTCCAACTGCATTCGGACGACTGATTCAACGACTCCCCGGTAGTATTTTCATTGTAACTCTCGTCGCTGCGCGTTGTGGAAAAAGTAACAAACGGGGCTTTCGACGTTGTTACGAGTAACACGGAGAGCTTCGCGAACCGATCCGTCAAAGTATATCCGACGTTTCTTCGCGGCCTTCGTCTTTCCGTAAAACGGCACGAGGCAGCCAATTTCGAGTTCCAATGTCTTAAAATTGATCCCCGGACGACTGCAGCTGGTTCAAGCAGCCGCGAAACCTGGAAAGCCTAGAAACTCGGCTGGCTGCGTCTCGCGATACTGCGAAACGCAACGATTTCGCGACGAATGCCCTAGCGATTAGCAGTTGCGCAAAGCCAAGGCATTGCAAGCCTTAAGGCTACAGCAAATTGAGGTTAAACGATAGCAAGCGCGTATTTTTACGATTCCGAAACGCTTTTATCTTACGCGCGTTGCGTTGTGATATTTTGCAGCTCCGCTAGTATCGCGTTTGCGGCTAACCTAACCGACAGTTCCGCCCGAAAATGTTATCCGTCCTCGTGGAATCGGGGAAGGAATAGGTTAAAATAGTCGAATTTGCAAACTGCTGGCACTCGAAAGTTTGCCGACGCGACTCCGCAACAAAATAATTCCAACCTCTCGCTCTTGCATTTGCCTGTCCAACCTCCTAATTTAATAACCTGTTATTGTGCGCGAATAATGTCGAAGGCTATTGTCGAAAATAGCCGCATAAAATGCATAATAATCGAATTGCTGCGAATTTGAATGACAAATAAAAGTAAGGATTAGTCGCGAGTATAACAAATGGTCAGTAAGTTAATTTCTAAGCGCGTTTTTGAGGGTAACCCGCTCGCCTATTGGAGGTGAATACTGCCGGATCAATAGCCTCCGTCTGGCCTCACCCTCTACGCTCTGTCTCGCTGTTTCTCTCTTGCTTTCTCTCCCCAGCGAAGAGCGGCTCGCTAACTCCTCGTCTTTCTCCCCCGACCCCTCGCGCGGGCTGCTTCTTTCTCTCGCGCGCACTATTTTAGTATGACGTATTTCTCCTTCGTAGGAGAGACAAAGAGAGAGAGAGAGGGGTGGGGGCGAGAAGAGACGCAAGAGATACAAAGATGGAGCGAGTAAAAAAGACGGCGCGAGGCGGTGCCGGCGGCGGGGAGGCGAAGGAAAAGATGGAGAAAGTTGCCGTAGCTCGCAATTGGGAACTCCCTCGTCCTCCTTTTCCTTTATCTCTTTAGCTCTTTTTTGCTCTCATTCACTTGTTACTTTCACGTGGTGACAATGGGCGTGGGTGTGCGGCGCCTAGTTGTAGTAGTCGTGTACGGGGTCTGACCCATTTTTTAGCTTTTCACCTGTTTTATGTCTTCTCGGGGCTGCGAGCGCGCGCGCCCCTTTTTACGCCAGAGCCCTACTCTGCGAAAGCTCGTCCTTTCTTTTTTCTTCGCTCCGTTTTTTGCCTATTGTTTTTCTCTCGCATTTGTGCGGAATTTTCGTTACGGCGCGCGTATTTTTACTCGATCGTAAATAATTCCTACTTATTCACCCTGACATTCTTGTTTTCGCGAGCTTTAAGGATTTTTGCGCGCTTTAATGGCAACGGCCACGTATTTTTGCCCTGCATTTTTCGGCCCCCTTCCTCGGCAACTGGGCAACAACTCCGAACCGGACTGTCCTTCCACATTATCTCCTCGAAGAATAAAAAATGTACGATATTACGGCACAAATTGCTTTGCGTACTTACTTGCGACCTCCACCTGCGTTCGTCGCTTTTTCAATTAAAAACGATTGCAAGGATTAGAGTTTTAATTCTCCACTGCCGAACGACTTTGCACTCGTCTTTGGAATGCGAATCCTCAAAATGTGCCGTTGCAATTTATAATACTCGATACGATGATGCTCGGTATTTTTGCAAAATATAAAGGGAGCAGAGGCGAGATAAGATTACGTTTGCAGACAACAACTAGTTTATCTACTGGAAGCTCAAATTTATGAGAACAATCTATTAATGGACTTAAAATCAAATTTGTATCGCTCGTTTCACGACTACAAATGTATCAGTTTGGTCAACGATTTCCGAAAATAGTCCAATTTGCCGGCTCTCCCTTTCCCTGTCCTGTTTTAATGAAGTAACGAACATTGTTCCAAAGAACGTATCGAATTTATTTATTTTCAAAAACTAAACATATCCCGCTGGTAATTACATTTTCACAACAACAACAACAGCAACAACAGCAACGTATTTTTATATCTAAAGCAATTCATTTATTTCTCAAATCCTATACGAATAGCCGGTCTTTTTTAATAAAAGAAGTTTGGGAAAACTTTGGGAAAACCCGCAGAAGTTATTATTTTGGAAAACATTGAAACTTTGATCGTAGCTTCGCGTTAAAAGCGCGTTAAATGAAAAGTGCGAACCGTTTATTGTATTATCGCGTGTAAAATTTTGAGAATGTACCGTTATTTGAATAATTTAAGCGCTCCCTGTCTCGCTCTGTTGCGCATAAATTATTCGAGCGTCTTATTTATGGATCTCGGGCCAAATTCCTAAATGTTTAATCCACAGCGCCTCGAGAAAATAACGCTGCGATACGAACGATATTAATTAAACTCTTGTCGGATTATTTGTTGTTTTGGATATTCGAACGACGGATAAATAACGGGGAAAGCGATGCTTTTCAATTCTCCTCGTGACAAGTCTGTTTTTGATAAAATAAATTTTGTCGCGAGCACCAGTCTGGAAGGTAAAGACACGCGGCTGCAGCTACTTTAAATGACAAAGAAAAAGAGGCAAAACGGATTTTTTCCAACTCGCAGTTTAATCGAAATTTCAACGTGTCCTAGCTACCCTCCAGCCTCCACCCCCAGCTCCACATATCGAATTGCGTGGCAACGGCCAATGGCAGCTAATGCCAAAGCTGATTTCACTACAGGCGACGTTCGTTCCGTCTGCTCGGCATTTCGACGTTTCGGCATTTCCCTTTCCTTTTCCGCGGTGAAAAATAAGATTCTTCGGGCTCCTGTTCGATTTCGGCGAAAAATGTTTGAGCGCGAAAATAGAAGGAGCACCTCGTGGCCGTATAAGCTCGCCGCCGCCGCCGCCGCCTCGCCCCCCAATTCGGCAGGAAAACCAAATGCTCGGGCGTCGGTCGGGGTGCGATAAAGACGGAGGGGACGGGACGCGGCAGCTTACAACAAGACATAACCTTGAAATTTTGTCACGTCGGATGCTCGGATGGGAAAAAGTAAGCCGGGGCGTGAATTAATTGTCAACTGCGCTCGTACATCTTGCCGATACGCATCTTTGACAAAACGCCAACTTATTTATTCATTTTCGTTGAAATCATCTCGAGCAAATGTCCCCCGTTATTTGGCAATCTTTCGGCCATCCTGCGACTTTCTAAACAAAATAAAGCATTGCCTAATGCTCGGATGTTCCTTTATCGTCGAGCGAGTTTTTTCGATTGCTCGGCTCTCGACCAAACTTGTTTAGCTCGAAGCGAATTTTAACGAACGATGCCGACGTTTCGAAAATTGTGCTCTTATCGATCGAACGCTTAGCGAGAGGCTCTTTTTAAGAACAGTTAAGCGGCGAATACGACGCGTGCACCTGGAAAAATGCAGCGAGTCGATGCGCGTTAAAACTCGAATGAACGTCGCTCTCTAATTATAATTACAGACATATATAATTTCTCCTGAATTAATTCTGATCATCGAATTTCTTTAAAAAAAAAAAAAAAAAAAAAAAAAAAAAAAGTCAATCAAATCAGCACGCGCTGACGAATAAAAGTCGAAATTTTGAGAAAGAGTCGCGCGATTGCTCTTCAAAATCCGAGCCTCGAATACTCGCAATACGAACGGCGGGGAGGGGGGCATAAAAAGGTTTTCGCGTCAATTTAACAGACGCTGCAAAAAAGTTTCGACGGCCTGCTCCGGATACCAGGGAAGTAGAAAAATTAACGTTTCCGCGAGGAGAAAGTAAGATGTTAAGCACATAGTGGAGGAGCGACACAATGAACCGGAGGCCGACAGTTCATTTTGCGCAACTGCGACGAGGAGCTCAAGCGCGTTTATGAAGTCATTGACGGATATGTAGGTACGAGTAGTATCAGGTACTCGTCGCAGTGTGTCTTCGCAGCACGAGCGAAGAATACGAGTGGCCCGGTATTGCGGATAAAAAAGGAGAGGGGGAGTCCGAAAGAAAGATTCTGTTTTTATGACTCATTGATGTATACGCGTGTATTATTCGGATGACACGGGGGGTCTGCTTATATATTACATCTATATTTATATAATAATCCGGAGAAATGAGAAGGAATAAATCACTTGATTCGGAAGGGGCTTTCCTGATCAGATAGTGGCTTAGCGGAATGAAAACGGACTTTCAGACTTCCATTCGGCGGCGATCGACAGCAGCGGACGAAAGACCCTCGCGAGTCGTACGCCGATCACGTTTTTCTCTCCCTTTACATCAAACTTATATACCTCTCAGCCCGCTCCCGTCGCCCCTCCAACCCCGTCTTTGTCCCGTGCTCCCCCACTTCTCCTCTTGGCTCTTTTACGAGAACTTAAAGCTTCTCCCGAGACGCGAGACGTTCAATTTTCCCGCCACAGATGCGCCCAACGACGATCCCGCCATTCCGCGCGAGCCTCCGAGCCACTGCCATTTTGAATTTCACGCTTCGCGCGCTTATTAACGGCCGTCTAAGTGCCCGTTCCCCTTCCGCCCGAATCTTTGTGCGATATCAAAGATAGCGCCGTCACGTGCGAGTGCGAAAAAAGACTGATAATAATTGAAGAACGAGTCGCTTTTAACGAGATGCGATTGGGTCGATTCGTCCCCTCCCGGAGGTGCTCTTGCAAAAATACAATGCGCAGGACCACGTGTGAACGTGTTAAACGCAGAAAGCGAGCACACGCGCGTGACTGCGAATACACGCGCCTTCGAGGACTAGCCAGCGTCAGCTCGTTTTTAATTATTTTTCGCAAAACTTAAATAGGAGAGGAAACTGCCGGGGACTTTGATACGCCTTCACCCTTTGATTTTCGAGCTAATTGCGATATTCGTGAATAGAAGACAGGATAATACGCGCACTCGCGCCGTTCATTAGGTATTGCTTTAGTTTTAATTACATCCTGCAATGTTTACACACTGATTTTCTAAATTAGAGCCGCTGATGCGCGACTAACGACGTTTCTCCCTCCGATCAAAAACGCTCGGCTCTATTTCGCTCACGTGTGTTGTTTATATTTTTAAACTCCCGTAAGCAGTTACTTGTTCGGGGGAAAAGTTACGCGAAGGTACAAGGCAACGAAAGACGGGCCAAGCCGTGACACGACTTTAACAGAAGCACAAAATTTCGATAATGGATAAAATGTAGTTTAACGTCATTGAAGTGCAACGATTTACAAATTTTTTTGCCTGCAAGCGTATTTACGAGTCCTTTATCTTTTTGGGTCATTATAAACGAATGCTAATTGTCTTGTTTCCGTACGTTTTTAGATTTTAACTTATCGAAAAGCGTTACTACGTCGAAGACAACGTGTCTTTTGAAGCTCAAACGATTGCAATTATTGCAGTTTATACCAGACGATGGATAAATTATATCAAATCGCATCTTCATTGTCTAGATAATATAAGATTTATTTTAAAAAATCTAATTCAAATAGTAGAAAGTGGTGCGCTTTTGAAGAAATGCAGTATCGACGAGTGGAAATAATTCAAATAGCACAGCACAGCATTTAAGAAAAAGTTACTTGAAATTCTGGCCCAAATTGCTGATTGGAATTTAATATTTTATTCAAATTTCACCGGAGCTGCGTTTTTTACAGCGCGAAACATGTAACTGGATTGCCGAGAAATTCGCGATCCGACTCTCGCATCTAATCAAAGTTTAGGCGACGTTTACCGATTCCAGACAATGAAAGTCACTATAAGCGGGGCACGACGTCTAATCTGAATATGCAATACAACTTACGAACAATAATATCTTAAGATTCGGATCATTTTTTGTGCTCGTAGAAAAATTTCACGCCCGATGCGCAACGTTCAACAACGAGGCTTGCAAAGGTATTTTTTTCATTCGTTTATTAGCAATATTGTTACGAATACACTCTTAAGCTCATACTTCATTAAAATATAAACAATACTCTGGCAACATTGTGAGGATAATCGTAAAAAGCGCATTAGTTTTGCAATGCAATAACTATGCTGCATACAATTTTTAATTTCACGTTACCCGCAGTTTGTAATAAAAAATTGATCAACTCGTCGTTATACGAGATTTTCCCATTACCATTCAAATCGTAGCTTAGACTTACGCTGTCTGTTTCTGTTTATTACGACTCGTCATTGCATTGCGCAAGAATAATTACTTTATTCCTCCTAGGAGTTGCTCGAAATTTTTCGGCCTCGCTTATGTCGACTTTTGTCAGCATAAAGTAATTAATTTTCGAGGAGATGTTTATTTCTAAAATTTATCGAGCAATGAGATTCTCGAGCATCGATCGAGCTTTTTCCAAGCAGATGCTTCGAGCGTTGCTAACTTTAAGTTGATAAAATGCGCAGGCAATTGTTAATTAAAAGTCGCGTCGTTACAAAATAATCGAGAGCGCGTTTTGAAGTCATGGAAGGAGTGAATCTGTTTAGAGCTCGAATGGCTCTCGGGCTTCATTTTCTTTTTTCACATATAAAACGCAATTTAGCGTGAAATCGCAAAATGTCATGCGGAAAACACGAAAAATGTATTTTCCACATTAAGGATGCGATTCAGAAGCGAAGTTATATTTTTCCAAGGGAGCGATTCATCCTCCTTCGCACGTCCATTCGCACCTTCTCGGCTCATAACGACGCGCTCGTAAATTTCCTCGTGGAAAACGCATAACTCAGCGCGTGAGCGGAATACGCCACTTCGAATTCGATTCATTACAAAATTCCGAAAGTGAGCCGAGAAGCAGAGAGAGAGAGAGAGAGAGAAAGAGAGGGGGGAGAGAGCGAGAAAACTAAATAGAAAAAGGGTAAAACTACGATTGAAGTATTCCATAATTCAGCGCTTCCTCCAACTTACGGGCGCCAAATGCGAGCTTCATTTTTAAATTGGCCATACGCGAACTAAGCGCTAACCGTCGCTAATTATCCCACGAATTTCCAGCTCGAAATCGTCATTATATTGCTGCGCGAGCGAGCGAGATCTTGGGGAAATTTCGTTGGGGCATTAAAAGCTTGCTCGATATAATTAGCGACTAACTATTTGATCATCATCAATCGAGAGTTTTAGAAAACATTGGCCCACCCCGGCGATATTCGGGCTCGGCCATTAATAACCACATCTTCTCGAGTATTCAAAAGATGCTCACTTGTGTGAAAAATGAGGCTTGACCAAATGCCCACTTCCCGCGTAACCAACAAAAAGTAGGTGGATTCAATGATGGGATGCTGAATACGAAGCTCTCGTGAGTTCGAGCCCGACAATCGAGGGAAAAAACGGGGAGGAAAAAAGGAAAGAAGGGAAAAAGGAGAAAAGAAAACAGAAAAAAGCTGAACATTACCGAGTAGCCGGGAACGAACGCAAATTTACGCACAAACTCATTAATTTTTTCTTCTCCGCTGGCTCGCAGCAGTCCCCCGCAAGATGACGACAACTACCTACGACTAATGCGCGCCCTGGTAGGGAAAAAGGTAGGGAAAAAAGAGGGCCACGTGACACGTTTGTGCGCGCAGAAACGAGCGGACCATTGTAGAGGGCAACTGCCAAAATTGCCCGATGCTACTTCATATGTCGCCGGGCATATTGCGGATCATCGATCATTCCCCGGATAAACAGCTGGCCTCTTCTCCAGAAATGCGCAGTCCTGGCGTGGATTTAGGAGGGGTGAGCGAGGAGCGGGAAGCGAACGAAAGCCTCTTCTCGAATTAACACGAAAATCAACTGCGCGACGTCAACTTTCCTTTGCAAGCGCTTTCACGCGACGCTTCATAATATGTCCGCATAAATGTCAAACAGTTTCATTGAATTGGTCCAGAAATTTTTCGTCGTCGCGCAACCAAACCACCGAGGCACACGCTTTTCCTCCCGCTTTTCCGTCCCAATGCTTCGACCGCTTCTTTCGACGAGTGACATCTTCTGCTCCCGAGCTGCAATCAATCGCTGCAAAAGTTTCCGTCGCTCGACGCGCACCCTCTGACCCCTTCGCTTTTTACCTTGAAAAAAGTACTGAAATTTTTATAGAGCAATTCTGTTATCCCGCGCCGAGGCTCAATAACGTAGATAATATTATGTACGTACACGTTGACTAGATATCGGTGCTGCACATCTCGCTTCTGCCAACATTTTAGATAATTCCAGAAATTCCACTCGAAAATTTATGTTCGAGGACGTGTGCGCCACAACCGCGGCTCCACTAAACTCTAACAGCGAGCCGCTTCTCTTTTTTTATAGTTTTTATAGTTTCGAGTTGCTGTCGTTTTGTTTCGCTCTATTACTCGCCTGAAAAACCTTTGCTAAATAAAATTATTTCAATATGCGGGTATCGCATTATCAATATTACAATGTCTTCCTCCAAGCTATCAAAGCGGTCCTCGAATAACAATATTAATGTTCTTTAATCAATATTCGCACGCCAGTCGTTAAAATATTTCAAACAACTATTTGCCCGTATTTTGCTTTTTACGTGCGTATAATTAAAATAAAATTGCGCCATTTAAAAAGAAAATATAATTTTCTCGCAAGTTGTTATTTATCCCGCGCGCGCGCGCGCGCACGTGAGTGTGTTTTACCATCGTTATACTTTTGTTAACTACTTGAACAAATTTAAAAAGAATTTTTTCCAAGATAAGCTTTTCGTTACTGCTATTGTATTATTATTTTATTTAAAAACTCAAAAGCGCATTGCGCATCATCCTTCCTAATCTTCTCTAAGATTAGCAATGTAAGATAAAGAAGTCGTTTTATTTTGGAGAGTGCGGAGTATAGCAAAAAGATTATTTAAGGAGGATTCCGGTACAAAGATGAAATTATTTGATGCACTCGTGAAAAAGGTGTACGAGTCTACCTGTACGAGTACGTGGAAAGAATAACTGACAAAAAGAAAACGTGGAATGAAGATATTGGGGAAACTCGGAATGGGAAATGAAACGAAAAACAATAAACATTGGTTGATGGAGGAGAAAAAAACACTCGGATTGTGCCATCAACTAAAATAAACAAAAAGAAAGAAGGAAGCGCATTATGAAGGAGTGCAACGTCACGAGGTCCGAAGCAATCAAGTAGGAGAACATTATGAAAGATGATAAGAAAGATATAAACAGATTGTATAAGATCCACTGGAGCCGAGAGAGAGAAAAGTAACAGAGGGAAAGAGCAGCAACGGAGCAAGGCACGGCAGAAATAATGAATACAAGTGTAAATAACAGCGTGTAAATAGTTGCTAAAATAAATAAATGAATAAAATATAAAGATGTCGCTTGATCGTTGAAATTTTACTTGGGATACTTCTCCAGGTTTTTAACGTTACCAAAAGTTACAAATAAGATTTTCAACTGAAAATTCCACATTGTATCGTATAATTTACACGTATTAAAAAACAAAGGTAGTTGCAAATATTTATAATTGCTTTAAAGTATAAATCGTTTCACTAAAAGTTTATATTTTTTATTGTGTAACGATTTTTAAATTTATCTAGTGATTGCTCGAAAAAAATATTAATTTAACTCGTAAAAGATTTTTTATTCGCTTATCCGAGAGAATATATATGACAGTATATTTTTTAGAATGTAAATTGAAAAATTCGTGTAAAAATTATTGCTAATTCAATAAACTTTTGCTTAATAACGTAAATACTTTTATCTCAAGCAGATCTATTTTTCAACATTAAGATCTACTCTTCATTTTTTGTTTCTGGTAGTTTTATAAATTTTATACGTACAATACGCAGACTAAAAAGCGTAATAATGCGGTTAAAGTAACAATGTTTTTCTACAAAATATTGGAGTTCCCCTCGTATAAATGATTTAGACTGTTAGACGTCAAGTTCATTAAGTGTGTCGAGAAAATTTTGTGGAAACGCGCGATTTCTCCGATAGATATTTTTAAAAAAGTTTTGTTTAAATTCGACACACCGATGTGTTCTATCGATTTAAAGCTATTTCTGGACATTTATTGCAAGATATTTTTATCAAAGCAACTGAAATTCATCGTTTAACAACATAACTACTTTCGAAAGTAAGATTGTTTTTAAATAACGAGGACGCGTAAAAACTACGTTGTTAATAATCTATTGTAGATGTAACGATATGATATTTTTAATTGAGAGAAAAAATAAGCGACAGCATTGGTGACGGGAAGAAACTAATTATAAAATTCGTTTTAATCGTAACTCTTTACATTTAATATTTCAATAAAATTGTTCGCCACAGCACATATCATTAAACTAGTTACTGCTCGTATAATTACTTATAATTCGAAATAAAAAATTGCCGTTATTACAAGAAAAAAGTTCAAAGGCGTAAGATAAAAAAACAACGGGTTATTATTTTTATAAAAAATTCCATTTTAATCCATTGATTTAGCTTTTATTCGTTCGTTGCGAGACTTTTTGAATATTGTTATTTTAAAACCGTAGAGATTGAAAAAGTAGATTATATATTTTCGATAATACGGCGACGTAGTGCTAGTAACGAAGTAATCTTTTAGCGTTAAATGGTGGTAATTTTTCACTGACCCGCTGGAGGTACAAAAATAAATGTAAACTTCGTTTCGAATCACACGCACCACTGTAACGCGTATATTTGCGTTCGCAATTTAAAATTCAAAACGATCGTAAGCGGTAAGGAGAATGCGTTATTATTAACGCTTGCAACGAAGATACTTTTCTAAGGTTCTTCGATCAAATGTAAAATTGAGTTAAAAAGCGAGCCTTTTGCCGAGGAAAAGAGTTAGTTTCGTCACGGGCAAAGAGAGCCAGGAGAGCAGTCATTCATCAGCTGCTGCCATCTGCCGCCGCTGGGAAAGTTTTTTGGTCCCTGCGCAAAAGCCCGCTCAGTAAAGTTAGCGCGCAAATGCCCGCGGTTCCTCGGATAATCCTAATCCAAATAATCACAGCATTTAGAGTCACTTATTAAAAATGCCTGCCTCGCAACGTTGCTTTCATCAATACTAAGCCGCTATTACTGTTGTTATTTATTTTTTCGAGCGGCGCGCAATCGCTATTGTGTAAGCATGCGATCGCAGTGCAACATTAATGATAGAACACTCGAGTGCGCAGGCAGCTTTGTTTATTTTTAACTTTATCTCAATCAAAACATCGTTACCGACAGAATTTCCTTCTTATGTAACTCCGATAGCAAGTGGCTCATGAATAATCAATAAGTAACTTTTTCCATTGTCATACCTTTTTGTCTTCCATTATGAGGAACAATGAAAAAAACATCCGTAACGACATATAACGCGCGCGCGCGCAAGCGAGCGAGCGAGCGAGCGAGAGAGAGAGAGAGAGAGAGAGAACGCGATAACGAGCCATCGCCGCTATTAGCGCATAATTATTAAGAGCAATATCACGGCAGCCGAGTAAATTATTGTCGAGCCAGCCAACGCGAAGGCCTTCTTATTTAAATTCCTCGAAAAGATGCTCCGACAGTCGACTGCTTTACTCGAGTGGACAAAACACGGGCACGACTGCAGTATTAAAGCGAAAGAGGAAGCGAGCGAGGAAGTCGAAGAGTAAATTAAAGCCTAATTAATCAGTCAGAGGATAGTGCGATATAGCGAAGCGACCGAGGGCCACTACCAGCAGCTCCTCCTCCATCTCCGAAAAGCTCGAAAATTTTCAGTCGCAAAAATAAATCGAGCTCGCGTTGCCGATAAAAGGAGAAGTCGCGCGTGTGGCATGTTTATAGAGAGAGAGAGAGAGAGAGAGAGAGAGCCAGAGGGGGGGGGGCTAGGCCACTCGCGCCCCCAGAACGATTCGTACGCAAGACGAGTAAATGGCGTTTAAGTTTGCGCGAACACCCCTTGTGCCACGAGGCGACGCAGGCATCCTTGCCTCCTCGGAAATATGCGTCGCGAAAGAGCGACGCGCGCCATCGCCGAAGCCTTGAAAACCTCGAAAACCTCGAGTACTCCGAGTCGAGCGTTCCGCCGAACGCGCGGCAGTTTCTTCGCCTTTGCCTCCCCCTCCAGAGCGGCCTCTTCTCCGTCGCGCTCTCTTTCTCCCCCTCTCCAGGCATTTTTGTCCCGCCGACACCAACACTGCGTGACGCGCGTATAATAAAATAAAATTTTGCGCGGGGACCGGCGGCGAGATGCGTTTCGTTCGAGGATAAAGTTTCCCGTCTTAATTATCGTCGCTTCGTTAAATTTCTACGGCGGAGTTTGACGCGCAACGAGTTGTGACGTGTCCTGCAAAGGGGCAGCCATCAGCGGCGCCCGGGGGGAAGCGTAAAAAACGAGCTTGTCCGAATTGTCGGGGGGGGGGGGGGGTTAAATGACAAAAGTAGCGACGAATCGAAAGTCGAGGGAAAAGCGCTGGCGCGATAAGCGCGCGCGAAAGAGGGAGAGAGAGGGAGGCTTGAAAACTCAGGCTGCGAAGAATAGAAAATTCATTGAGAATGAAAAACAAACCGAGTCGAGAGAAAGGAGCGTGAAAGGGGGCTGGAGAATAGATTATAAATACCGAGGAATCGATTTAATAAAAATGAGGAAAGTGGAAAAGTGAATATTGCGAAAAATTGAAAGGAAAATAAGGAAAGATTGGGTAAGTAAAAATAGAAGAGCCCGGGGGAAAGTCGAGAAGGAAGAGTAGAGTCCTTCACTTGACGAAATTAAAAACCAAAGGGCGTAAACATCCACTTTTGAGCTGACGACCCTCTTATTTTCTCCATTTCTTATTTTCCGTCGCTCTCTTCTGCGTATCATCAGCCAGATACAAAAAAATAAATCTCGAAATTGGAAACCATTAAATAATAATTATGTTTGCCATTGCGAATGCCGGCGTTTAGTTTCCGCGTCTAGCTTTTGTTAATCTCGACGATGTTTACTTCGTTATCCGCAGACGATAATTTTTTACTTCAGCTGCAGCTCGAGGGAAAATTTCAAATTCCTCCGTAACCACCAAACGCGGGCTTATTGGCTTTTCGACATCGACGCTTAATCGGCGCATCGAAAATTGCCTGATGTAAAAAAAAAAAAAAAAAAAAAAAAAAATAAGCGACAGGGAACTGTACTCGGTTCGGTGTACATCAACAGATCTCGCGACTGTGATGCTCGAGTGCGTGTGCGAGTATGCACCCGTTGTTGGCGCGCGGGTCACGATCCTCGGAGTTTCGTTCACCTGGAGCTGCGAGGATGCTCGGGAAGAAAGGGGCGTCATCTCGTACTGGAGCGCGTGCGCCAGGTTGAGAAAAAGTTTGCAACTAACGCGCGTCTCCTTGTCCGTCTGAATATTAAAAAGTTCGGAGCTTAGAACCGTTGGTCGAACGCGCGGGACGACGTTTTGGGAGATAAGTTGGCCGCTCCGGTTCAAAAGACGCTCGGCCGGTCAATTTTACAATCGAACGTACGACGGGCGGATTGGCGCAGGTGGAGTTGGTCGGAGAGCCGCGGGTGTATTCCATCAGGAATATTCGGTGCTCGAGCGAAAGAAAGCGCCGGGAGGGTGGGGCGGTGGAGTCTCGAGAGCACCCCGAAAATGTCATTAGACCGAGCAGCTCGAAGTTCGACTCTCCGGAGCGCGACGGCGCAGGAGGCGCGAGGGAACGAGAACAGGAGAGCGCGCGAGTGCAGCTCGGCTCGTTTTCCCGCGCGCGGCAACGGCGACTGGATGTGATTGGCCCCGCTGGCTCGGGAGTGGGGGTGGCTGCCGTTTATATAGCGCGCTCGACGCCAGACGCCGGCGGACCGAGGGGCGTGGAGGGAGCGGGGGTGGATGACGGTGGCCCTGGCGGCGAGGATGTGCGGGCGACGGTGGCGGCGACGGTGGCGGCGGCGGCGGCGGCGGCGACGACGACTGGAGGGGTCCAGTTGCAATAGCTGCCGACGTAGTATACTACGCGTCCGTACGGAGGCGCGTGGCTCTACTACGTAGTATGGAAACGTGGGAGGCGGAGGAGCGAAAGAGTGTAGTGCCCCGTAGGGTAGCGTTCATTGATCCCCGGCCGTGCCTCCCCCACCGCCGCTTCTCCTTGACGCGCTCCTTTTTTCCTACTTTTTCCATACCTTGTAAGCACTTTTTCCCATCCCCCTCTCCGCCGGCTTTGCCCTTTGGCTTTTCGCCTTTCCCTTTTTCAATTCTCCTCTTTCGCTTCGGCCTCCTGCTTTTTCTTTTCATTCCGCACGTCAGTTCACCCCTCCCTCCCCCCACCTTGCTCGCGTAGCGCTCTCTTTCTCATTTTGTTGCTTCTTACTCGGTCCTGCCTCGACGCGCTCGATCTAACTTATCTGGGTCCGGGGGTCCGGGAGTCTTCGCTTGTTTCGTGCGACTCTAGACCGTGGACCGGAGGTTGGAAATTCGATAGGCCAACAACTGGTGCAGGGCCTTCGAATTTTTATTATAAGTTTATTCATCAGCGCGAGAATCGCTTCATTTATCGATCTTATCGCTTCATTCGCAATTTACGATATTCTGCCTCGTCAAGCCGCCAGTTTTTTTGCACCTGCATCTACGCATGTTTCATGCGTAAAAAAATTTCAAATTTCGCTTAACGAAATTAATACCTCCCCGTCTCGAGTAGTCGTTCTGTTTTTATTCTTTTTTATTAATTATTTCAACGTCGTCTGTCTTCGCTTTAACGGGTATTGTCGGAAAACCGCTTTCTCGTTTGGGCTATTCTTATTTTATTCGCACTCGCTTTTCTGTCGATAATTACAGTACGCAAGCGCCTCGAACGCAATTTTTACTCAAAGCAATTCTGAAAGAGTGTTAAAGCTCACCTTCGTCAAACGAGAAACGACTAATTTCTGCGCTTCGTCTGAACCTATCTTAATAATGTTAAAAGCGAATATTTATTTAAAACTATTTATTAGAAAGCTAAAGAAAAGGAATCCTTTCCTTTAATGCAACAAAATGTGCTCTGTTTATCAATAATAGTTCTCGAGAAATGCTCTATTTACTTCGCGTCGATCTTAAATATTGAAAATATTTCGTCGCGTTCGGTTCTTTTTTCTCGCTGAAATACTTCCGAAAAATGTAATTTTTTTCGTTTCTCCCCCGAGAGAATCGCGTGCATGCGAAGATAATTTTCCATCTGAATTTATTTTCATCGATGTTTACTCATCTTAACGGAACATGCGGTCAATTTCTTAATCGTTTATTTATGCGAAATTTATTTTTAGTCACGATCGTCGACGATTTCGGCACAAAAGTTTCGAACTAGAAAAAATTTTTCATTATCGGTTAAATTATTCCATCTTAAATTAAAATACTGCAATTTAAATATACATAATTATATTTAAAACGATACATTTTATTGCTTTATAAGTCTTATTATTTTATGGAATATGAATTATGTATTTTGTTATCAATAAAGAACGATCGTAGTTTACGATACGTCATAAAATGTTGCATTATTTTAATAATCGCACTTAATATTTCTTATGTAAATCATATAAACTTAAATACATAATCGTCAATTAAGAAAAACATCTATTCTCAGAATGATGAAGAAGTGATTAAAAGTCGCAATAATACATTTCGAAGGCAGTATTTAAAGCTAAAAAGGTTTGACATTCGACAAACTATTAACTATACCATAACGACGCTTTTTAAAATGTTCGATAGAAAATTAAAAATGGGTTTTTATTATTGTTATTTAATAAAAGAGGATGGCTATGGAAAACAAAGCTCGCGTCCTGCTTAAAAAGTCTTTTTGAGAATCATAAGTTGCATTAGTGTACTTGTGCAGTGTTGTTTCAACTTCAATTTTTTGTCTTCGTAAAGATAAATATTCATTATTACCGCTGTCTCTGTCGAGTATTGGAAATGTAAATATTACATATAAAACATATATTGATGCGAAGCTTTAAAAAATCGCAGGAATTTATTGTTTTCCTAGTTACAATTGTTTAGTTGCTCCGATTGGCGGCGCTAAATATTTTCGAAATCGAAGCATTGAAGTTTTGCCACGGCGGCGGATCTAATCAGATTATTCCCAATGCGTCTTTAATCGCGAATGGAGTTATTTAACGCGTCTCGAGTAATTTATTATAAGGATAGCGCAAGTTTATATTGCGTAAGGTATCGTATTATGCAAATAATTATTTTTAGCGCAGCACATTTTTATTCGGCACAATTAACACATTTTAAATTAATGCGCGTCTTAAAAGTTATATTATATTACAATGCGCAACGTCGAAATTCGTTATAGAACATAAATTATACGAAAACAAAATTGCCGCGTCCGCTTAGACGGTACGGAAATGTACAAAATGCCTTTTTTCGTCGACGCCATCATAAAAAATTGTTGTAAAATTTAATTCCGAGGGAGGAAACGAGAGTAAAAATTGCAGTGTCACTCGTAGTTAGGCTAAGAAGCGTCGAGCAATAAATCGAAGGTTAAGGTGTGTATTAATTTCGAAAGAGGCGAGTATTGAAAGGGGGGGGGGCAAAGGGCCGTTGCATAATGTATCGGAGACGCGCGGGAGAATAACGTGCAATGGCCAATGTAACGTTACCAGCCCTGCGTCCGGAGTTGCATCGGTGTGTCGGTGCATCGGTGAGAGTGTTGACCACCCTCGTCGTCGTCGTCGTCGTCGCCGCCGTTGGTTTGACGTTGGATACGCCCGGTAACTCAAACTCGATTCACGGCGTCGAGCTGCCGCTTGCACACAATTAAAAAGAGCCCGACATCGTAATTTCTCTCTCAGTTCCGTTCGCCTCCTATCAACCAGATATTTTTCGCGCCAACAATCCCAGCCGCCATTTCGGATGATCATTTCGTTCTCGTAGACGCGCGTATATTTCTTCCGAGAAAGTTTGTCTCTATGTCTATTGTTGGCTTGACAATAGTCAAACGTACTTTTTTCTGGTTTTGATTTCACTTGGCGCACCCAAGTATTCGGTTGACGTCCTTTCCTTTTTTAAGAGCTTGGAAATATCCTCGATCCTGTTTAAATATTTATTCGCTGCGAATAGATCGTCGATGAGGCAACGAGGAAATTCTTCGAAAGCATTTCGAGCTAACAAACAAATCTTTACTAATCTTTGCTAATCTTTGCCAATACAATTTATCCGGTGTAATATTATTGAGCAGAAGATATTGTAAACATTACAGCATTAAATATTAGCCAATGATAGTGAAGATAGAAGACGAAAAAGAGAACTATTGATCTAATCTAATGAGATATTCTATTAATGTACAAAAACAACCAAATTACGCGTAATTTTATTCATTTCAGTAGAAAACAAAAATACGAATTTTTAGTATAACGGTATAGCCGAATGTAATTATCATCGTATATAATGAATTTTCTATTCTGTTTATTTACGACGAAAGGAAAATGGTTCCTTTTCCATTTTAATTCCACGTGTATTAAATTACATCCCCGTGTCGGTTATCTCGGCAAAAGCCTCGTCGTTTTCTTCAAATAAACACAAACGAGTAAAAATTATTTTTCAGTATTTACACCAATTAAATACGACTAATGCGCGTTTGAAGCTTTTTATCCTAATTATTCACCGATGTGTGAATAATTAACTCGGAAAATTATCTTTTTACATTAATATTTTTGTAGCTTAATCAAGGGACTGCTTTACGCGCAAGTCGAACACGAAGGAAATAGTATAATTTAGGCCAAGGAAACACCTAAAGTATAACGCACTACTCCATTTTTATGAAAACTAAAATTTTCCACTATTAGATTAAGCAACGAGTACGTGTACTTTATTTTGTAAACAATAAAAGAGAAATATGTACATATTATATCCAGAAAATAGAATATTTACTTTTAATTTCCAGGTGTACCGAATATATAAGAGTACGGGGAACAGTTTTAAAATTTCAAGTTTAAAATTTTAAATTTAACTTGAAATTATGGAAACTTTTTCTTACGCAAATATTGTATTGTGCCGTCCAACGTAATTAAAAAAAACTCCAAATTAGGACAGGAGCTTGAGAATATTCAGAAAAATATTTAGAGAAAAGTTGCATTTGATGATAGCTCGAGGAAAGATTCATCTCTGATAAAATTATACTAATAAGGAAGACTACTACACGCACATAAACCTCTTTGCGCGGAAGCTGGTAAATTTTTATAAATACTATTGCGCTCGTAGAAAGTCGCTAAATATTGTAATTATTTTTGCAACATTTCCATCCATGAATTTACAATATCTGGAACAAAATCTTTCCGACGAATTTAAAAATTATCCTCTTAACAGTTGATCGACGTATTTACATTCAATTTGATAGAGTCGAAGTAGTAATTATGCATAATTTTACGTAATCGTAAGCTGCGTAAAACAGGATAATTTGAAATAACATTATTAAATAGAATATCGAATGTAGCTGTCGAAAACGAACTTGTAAAATTCAATTAATTACGAGATATTTAATTAATACTAAATATGCGATACCGAAAAATACGTCGGCTCGACGAATTTTCATTTATTTTTACTTGTAATTACACGCGAACGTGAAAATGCGTATAGCGGGATAATTAATTCGGCACTGCGACTTTTAAAGTAATACCGTAAATAATGCTGATTTTTGTCAAAAAAAAACGCTAAGCTCGTTCGGTGATTCGAAAGTCAGTTTGTATAAATTTAAAGGATGCGAAGCCAATGCAAGTGGCTCGGCCAACATAACAATTGCCTCGCCGGTTTTATTCGAGAAAGGTGGTTGCTAATATTCGCTATTACGCGGCGCTCGTTTCGTGGCCCGGAACGAGAAGAGCCAGTGAATTTGAGCGATAAGCATTAGTTGTTTAAAATTTTTCCGTGTGATAAAATCGCAGATCAGTCAGTAGTAAAGCAAAAACTCCAACTCAATTATATAGCGCTAAGCAAAAGAGTTTAACGTATTCCGGCGTATTGAAATAAAGCTCCGCTCCTTTTTTCCAGCTCCGGGTCCGGGACTAAAATTCACTCGGCTCGGATTAAGCCGGGGGAGGAAATCCCTCGGAAAAAACATAAAAGAAATACCAGGCGCGGCTGGAAGGTAATAAAATCGTCGGTTAAAAGTTGTAGAGCCGCTGGTCGCGCGGCCCAATTAAAATTAAAATTAAAACGCCTTATTTCGAATCGGGCGAGTCTTCTTAGCGGCGGGGGAGGGGCGAATGGAAAGGAAAAAGAAGAGGAAAAACGGAGCGCAAGCGCGGATGACGATAAAATAATGGATTAATAATGGCTGGGCAATAAGGAACGCGCGAAAGGAACTGGAAAAAGAACCGATGCACCGGTTTGCGCGTGCATAAATGCCAAGTGCGGCGTCGATTATAAACGAGGGCGGACGCGGGCGCTGACAAAAGGAAAGGGGAGAAAGGAGAAAAAGAGTCGCGGAAAGAGTCGGAGTTTCGGTCAAATCCCGGCCAATGGGGGTCCGTTGAAATTTCGGATACGTCGCGCGGTTAAATGCGAATGAGCGCTCGGGGGTGGCTACAATGGAAAACGCGGACAGCGAGGAAGAGCTGCTCGATTCAAAAGCGGCTGTGCGTCGCTCGGTGCATCGGAAAGTAGCCCGGCTGAGCTTCTGCTAAACAGGAGGGATGGTTGTCGGTTGCTGGTCGCGCGAGGAGGGGAGACCGCGAGGATCGCTTCTGCTTATTGTTGTTTCATCGCGATTATAATAAGCTGCGAGACGCGGCCGCGAATCCCGAGCATCGCGTTCAGGGTTCAATGCTCGGCTTCCCTCTCCCGCTTCCTTTTCCGGAATACTCGGAAGCTGCTCCTGTGGGACTCGAGCGGACGGGAGAGGGACGTTGACTTTGCCGAATCAAACACTCGTTCTGGGCTGTCGAGTTTTTCTCCCTTTCTCTTCTCTTTTCGCCCCGTTTTTTCCTCGTTTTTTCCTCGTTTTTTCCTCGTTTTTTCCTGTTTTGCAAAAGAGCGAAATCTTAAATGTGTCAGTCGAGGTCTAAATACCCGATGCGTCTCTCCTCCCCCTTTGAAATGTACATTTGAAACATTTCAAAGTCTCTATTAACTCTGCGCGCATCCCGCGTAATATTTCAAAAGTTAGAGCAACGAAAATCTCCTCCTTAAAACGCAATGTGTGTCAATATCTCATCATATATTGCGACATCTTTTATTCGCGGAGAAATAAGGTTGAACCGACTTTTCGTAATTGCCCTCTCGGAAAGCTACCGCTCGATTATTTTTCAGGATTTGCGATTTGCGAATTCTAGTTTGTGCCGCTTGTTTTGCGTGCAAAATTTAAAAAGCGCGAATTTACCGACAAATTTTCAATACAAACGATATCGCTTGTATTGTTCGTGTCGAGCGCATTAGTGTGAATCTTTAAGCCATCGAAGCGCGTAAACTACTAGTCGAGATAAGGATTCCCCCCCCCCTGCCTATTGTAATAGGAAAATGCCATAAAAATGATCGAATAACCAAATTACGCAACCGTTACCGACAATAAGTACAATAAATAATAAATTATAGAATAAATAGCGAATTTATGTGCTTTAGAAATAAACAATATTTTCCCAATTACTCGTAAAATTGTAATTTTTAGTATTATCACCTAATTGTGCCAAGTGTTTGCCTTGTAATGTTATCACATTTTAAATATTTATTAATTAATTTGTATCCCTTTAATTTTTAATCTCGCATGTAGAGCAGTTCGATTGTTTTAAACGTAATTTTTTTAAACGGTATTTCTGTCATTTAGCATTAAGACTTTGTAACGCAGTTTTAACGTAAGTTTAATCAAATAAAAATTTTTTTTACTAGTCTAATTAACTAATTACAGCTAAAGTTTTTCAATCAAATTTATTACTCGCTAAAATGGAAGTATGGAATTTTAGGTCGCAATTGAATATCACGAGTTTGACGCTCGCAAATAATCAGCAAGTAATAAATTCATTAACGAGCTCGACTAGATAAATTTTCTTCGTTTTTAAAACAATAATTGGCCAAACAATTTTCGATCGCGATACTTATAACCTGAGAAAGCTTAAAGCAGCTTAAATGCATTAGAGAAATGTAATAGTCGTCTTTTTGTGAACCTTAATGAATTTGAAAAATGTAGACGTTCCCTCGCGCGAGAAATTTTGCAAATCAAACGCGTACATTTAAGTGTTTTTAAGAACACGATCGCGCAGAAGAGAAGAAATTTATTTCAAAATTTTTTTTACCCGCATGCGATTATTCCCGGCGCACATTACCGACTTTCGTCAAGTATCAAACGTTACGATCGAATCTTTTGTTAATTTTTTTGTTGAAAAACGTGTTCCGTTTGGATCAAGGTTCTCTTTGTCGTTTAGTTAGGCGAAATAACTAAATATAAATAAAAGCGAGAGAGCGAGGATGAAAAAGATTTTTACTTTATGGAGGTCTCGCTCAACTAGGCAACTTCAAGTTTCAATAAGTAGCATTAGAGGTTTATACTCGAGCCGGAAAGTACATTATGCAACTCGTCGGATTGAAATTGAAGGATGATTGCTAGGAGTTTATTCGCACATTACTCGAAGGTTACAAGCATCGATATTTACCTTGAAGTTTATTGCCCTAATAATATATTAAGTTTTTATCATTAAATTCAACGAAGCGTAAATGAAAATCAAGCCAAATATATGGGAACTATCTTGTACTAAGTGCCAACAATCGGAAGGAAGATTTATTGCCGCTGCGTATTAAAAGTGGTTGCATTAATGAAAATTACTTCGGCATTCTAAAACTAATTATTCTTAGGCGCAGCATTTTCTCCGGTAATTAAGAAATGCCACTATTTTTATAAATAGATTTCGATCATATTTCGCGGGGGAATTTGATTTTGTCGATTCCAGTTCGGGTATCGCGCGAGCATTCTACAAAGTAACGTACAGTGCGGTAAAGGCCCCGTAACTTTATTAAAGTAACCGCGTATTCTCGACGGAACAAATTTAAGAGATGAAAGGAATCTCAGCGCGATAAGATTTAATCGAGGACTTATTAGATATCGAAAGCTTATATTGGTTTCGAAAGTTATCTACGATTTAAAGTCCGTTCGAGATTGCGCCTCCAACTACAAACTCCTGCCGAGATCCCGACACTTGTACAAATTTATGAACTTTTGTTATTTTACGAATTCGAGGCGAAAGCGTGAAACGAGCAACCAGCGAGCCGCGTCGCGTTATTATCCGAATTTATTTTGCTCCTAAACGGGCACTTGGAGGTCGCGAGTCTCGGCAAGCACAAGAGCTATTTCGAACCTTCTGTTCGTTTCGCTGAGCAAAACGTTTGCGAGATAACGTAATCGGAGCCGTTTTAGCGCTTCCGGAGAGAGATAAGCGGACGTTTTTATCGGGCGAGCCTCTATAGTTTTACGGAACTTGCAAATGAGCCGAGGTGTTCCTCCTTATTGTCGAAGGGAACCGAAGGAGCGCAGCTGTGGGAGCGAGTCCTTCTTTGTCAGACTCCTTTAATCAGGGAGAGCTCGCAGTATTTGGCGACTCTTCCTCGGTGAAGTTTGGCGAATCGTTAAATGAGTCGGAGACGGAACCGACGGACTGTCTCTCTCTCTCTCTCTCTCTCTCTCTCTCTCTCTCTCTCAAAATAGGCCGCCCTAATAAATGCAGGCGTCGCGACTGACTCGGATTTTGTACACATTGCGGCTCGTCGCGTCCTTCTGCACTGTACTGGCCTAGTCTCCCGCGTGCATCCCTTCGCTCCCCCCGCGCAGCCTTTCCATCCGCATCTCGGCGCCGTGTGCGCCGCGGCCCCCTCCCGCCCTCCTTTCCCTCGCAAGCGCAACACCGGCGGCGGCGGCGGCAATCGTTAAAAAGAAGGTTATGCGTCACTAGAAATAGACGGCCTAGGCAGCGCCGCGGCGTGCGTATGTGCTATTCTTAGTGCAGCCCGACTTTCATTTATCATCTGGCCGTTTGCTTTGCAATTACCGTTGGCCGACGCGACGCGTCCCGTCGCGTCGTCCGTATTTCGCCCGAGCGCGCGAGTAGCCAATTGGCCAGCCAAACTCGCTCGCGAGCCCTTTTTTCTGTACGCGCGGCTCGTCGTCGTCGGCGCCCCTCATCCCATCTGTTGCGCTTACCAAGTGGACCAGAGCGAGACGTTGTTCCACCGCTTAAAACCTTGTTCCTTTTACTCCCTCTGCGTACGAGACGCAAATATAGCTCGCACTCGTGTTCCCTCTTTGGGGAGGATAGCCGTCAACGCCTCGAGTTTGGACAAAAAGCAGGCCTTCGGCGCGCGCTCGCGACGCCTTCTCCTCGGCTCCTAGCGCAAAAAGCTCCTTTGGTCGATCCTCGTCATCGACGAGGGTAAAAGACGACTCGATCGAACTCGGGTCGCGCGGTTCGCGCAGCTCCCAATACCGACCGCTGCCACCTGTTCTCAACCTTTAGAACCTGAAAAACATCCGTTGCGCGACGAGCGATAGTAAATAAATGCTGCTGCCGGAGAAAAGGCAGCGATCGCTGAGCAACCGACTCCTTGTTACTCCTGTCGCCTTACCTAAAAATAAGTATCGTACCGTGGCTCCTTTTAATTTATTCGGAGACGAAACTCGAGAGCGAAATGCACTTTTACCGCGCTCTCTTTAGGGAAATAAACGAACGCTTACAGACCGTTGCTGATACTTTATAATGCTGTGCTCGCTCGTTTAATTTGACTTCGATTGTGTAAACTTGTCGGGCATTTGTTTCTTATTTTTATCGCGCGAGTAATATTTTATAACGCGAGACTACACGTTTTATTTCATTTCGTAAAATAGGAAGGAGAAAAACTTAAAGTTTTCGATTCAAAATTATTATTACCCTCGCGTTTGAATTTAAAATAGTGTACTCGAATTAAATTCCGAATTTCAAAGCTGATACTTAATTATGTTGCCTTTCAACAACGCGCGTACCTTCGTATTACGCTCTCCAAAGTATTATATTATCGACATATGTCAACGTGTATTTTAGAAAATTATGCAATGTACCTTATTTGTAAGGTGTGCGTAATTGTATTATATTGTATTACATCACATCGCATTGTGTGCATTTAATTCGATAATACTTAAGTAAACAGCGAACCGAAGATAAGTTAAATTAGCTAAGGTGTAATAACTTGTATCTACGCGGTAACATACATTTAAACCTGTCCGCGAACGAATTATAATTACGTTAAAATAATTTGTTTAACTTGCGACACTGTATGTTTATTGCGCGCTCGCGCACACTAATGCGTTTATTGTTACTTGGACGTACATCACAATTGATTAATTACCATTGCCTCTGTTTTGAATATCCATTATCTGTATTTACTTAAAGTAGATAGCTATTGTATACACGACAGAAGATAATATTGATACGATAGGAATAGTTAATAGGATATGTAAAATTTTTCAAACCTAATGTACACAACAATTTTTAATGTAATTGTTATTTGCTCGAGATATAAATATTAGTCGATTCTAAGAATTCGCTTTTTAGCAAAACACATTTCAGAGCTTGAAAAATATGTTTACTCAAATGAAAGCGAAACAAAAATTCCAGTCGTCGCGTCTCTCTCTCTCTCTCTCTCTCGTATTTTTTTTCTAAAAAGAACAAATTCAATTAATTGTGTGGGAATTTAAATGCAATTATTTTAAAATACATTATGCTTCAAGATTTTTTCTCGTAAAAAATACGCAATTCCCGCGAATACGAAAAGTTTGTTATAGCTGAGCTAGAAAGAGAAATAATAAAAACATCCTCGCGTCCTTTAAAGCCGCGCACAAATATATAGGGCGATATTTCGTTACGCTCGTTTTTTCATTTTTGTTTAAAAACGTTTGCTAAAAAGGTCCCTTAAAGTCGAGTTGCTTTTAGGGGTGAGATGCTTCGTTAATACGAGAAGGGCGAGTCGCAGCATTGAATAAGAAGAAGAAGAAGAAGAAGAAGAGTTACTATTCCGAATAATAACATTAGTCATCCGAGTGAAAATTAGACAAAATTGCGGGCATTCCAAATTTAAATAGCAAAACGTTTCGCCGCCTCGCGCCGCCAAAACAAAGAAAACAGTATAAAATCTCGATGGTTAAAAGCCAATTTAGCGCGCGGGCGTGCGCTCTCGTCAATAACGACGGCCGCTTTCACGTTTTGTATTAATATTTATCAAAGGGCGCGATCGGCGCAGCTAAGGCTGGCGAACGAAGGAAGCACCTCCGCAGAATCGCCGTTGGAGGCAGTTCGGGGCGCGAACCAGCGCCTGGAATAAAATATCAAAAGCAGGTAATCTCGGAAAGAGCGGGGGAGGAGAAGAGGTGCGTCTGGCGGCGGCTCGCGAGGCCAAATAGCAAACGGTCGTGTTAACAAGTGTCAACGAGCGGCCAAAATCCGTGTAAAACTGACGTGCCCGTGTGTTATTAGTTATTATCGGCGTCGCGTCTCGGCGTAATATACCAGAGTAACGCCGAACCATGACGGACGGTAACATAAACAACAACCTCGGAGTTCAGCATCATCCAAAGATGTTAATTAAGTACTACCTGCTCGCGTTGGACCGCCAAAGAAGACCCGAGACTCGCTCCTCGTTTCTCGCTTTTTTCTCCTTTTGCTTTCATCTTCCTCTGCACATCTTCACCCCTTGCTCTCCCGCCTCTGTGTTCTAACGGGCAAGACTCTGTTACATTTTGGTAGACGAATTTTTTCGAGCCCAATATTTCTTTTATCCGAAATCATTTGTTCCTCCGTCGTCGCAGGCCTCTCAACTTCTTTTCGTCTGTTAATTTTTTTCCAACAACTGCGGATCCTCCTCCTATGCTTTTAATAATTTGAATAATACTTGGTCGGTGTAAACGCGCGCAGCGTTGTTTTGTTCGGGATCTTCTCTAACTTACCGATAATAGAAGAGCAGCAGAGCGACTCGCAGCTTCGGCTCCTCGAATACATTACGGATCGCGTCGAAAATAATAGCTCTGAAGCATTTCCTTCGAAGACACAATCATCGATCTTGTTCGAAGAGAGAAGAGGACAGAGGCTCGGCTCGAATAAAGGATTTAACGATGTAAAGGCTGTAATAAAAGAGAAAATTGTAAAGCAAAAAAGTGACGATGGAGAGCGAGAGTGGGTTCGCGTGCCGGCCAATAGTGTACTGCGACAATGCGAGCATAGAATTCGATTTGTCGAAGGGAAAAGAAAAGGAGGCTGCCGCCGCCACTGCGCCCTGGTCCTTCGCGCTGTTTAGATTTATAGTATATACGGTGCCGAAGATGAGGGTTGAGCGACCCGGGCGTCTCTCTCCCTCTCCCGGGCTTCCTCCGGCCTTCCTCGAAACTCTCCCAAGATCGCGAGCCGCGAAAAAGAGCGAGAACAGCGATTCTTAACACACGTGTGCGCGCGGGAATTACGCGCGCGCGTACACGGATGAACACACGTATTGAGAGCGAGAGCCGACGAGCTCGGCAAAGCAGAAGCGAAAGAGAGACGCGGAAAAGGATAATGACCGTAGGGGAGAGAAAGAGAGAGAGAGAGAGAGAGATTTTATCCCTTAGTGGTTAGGGCAGGGGTTCCCGCACCCTCAGAAGCAAGCGTAGTCCTGTGTGATCCCTTCGCGGCACCCTTCTCGCCTGTCTGGCCCCATACTACCGTCGCTCCTCCTCTCTCCTTGCCTCCCGCCGTCCGGCTCCTTCCTTCTCTCTCGCACCCTACGCGCGCTAGTCCTGTTTCCTCGCTGCTCCTTCCCGGCTCTCTCCGCCTTCCTTTTTTCGCTCCATACCAGCGAGAGAGAGAGACGGAGCCTCGCTAGCACTACTACCATCGCTACGACGTTGGCGTGCCAATGCCTCGCCAGCGACGCAGCCAGCGACGCCGCGGACGAGGAGAGCGAAAGAAGGAACCCCGAGCGGGAAGAACAACTGATAGAAACAAAGGAAGCTCGAATAATGGCATAATAGCGGTGTGGAGGAAGACGAAAGACCAATGAGATCGTGCTAATCTCTCGGCTCGTAATGTGATTGCGCGCCGAGCGGAGGAGACGCGCGCGAAATTTCGAGGAAAGAGGAGCTGGAATATGCTTAAGGATGATTAGGCCGGCGATTGTCGAATTGAAGGAATGCCTAGAAAGCGGGCCTCGCTTTTTTATAAGCTCCTTCTTTTTCGACGGCCTCGGCGTGGATTAGGCCGCCGCCGCCGCCGCCGCCGCCGCCGAGTGCTGAATGCCGAAACGCTAACGGAATGTCCTGTTGAAGCGAGAGTCCCATTGGCAGTCCCGACAAGCACCAGACGTGTATCAAACCAGCTTTTACAACAACTTCTGTAATACGGTTAGCCCGGCCTTTGAAGCCGCGACTCGATCCTCGATCCACGAGTTCAGTTGGTCCGCTCGGGTCCGGATCCAGCGCCGATTCTTCAATAATCAGCCGCGTCTTCAAAGGAGGCCCTGCTCCCGTCGTCGAACTTTGACTCTGCCGGCCGCGAGTCTCGCAAACTCCCGCCAAATGCAATAACGCAGTGCGCGCGTCCTAATCGGCGCGCCGGACTGCAGTTTTCAGAGTCGAGGCAGTGGAGGTGCATTCCTCTCGGCTTATTACGATCCTCGCGCAGTTAGATACCGCGAATGCGCTCGACGATTATTGAAGGTTCTCTCGTCCAGGAGTGCGCGCCACGATTCGTGCCTTCCTGCCTTCCTTGCCGCCTTCCTTCGCATCGCGCCGGAGGAGAAAAAGGCTACTTAATAAAGCATTGCTGCGCCGATACACGTGTTCGTTAGCCGCGCATGGGTATCAACGATCGCGGCTGCAGAGGAGCTCGCGGATCGAGTCGTCCCGGTCGGAAAAGCACGGGCTTCCGGCGCTTACCTGCGTTTGCCACTTGCTCAGACTCGCGCCTATCGTTTTCGGAAGCACCGCTGCTTCGGTAAGATTAACCGTCTCGGGAATGCTGGTATCGCTTCCGGTCTAATACAAGAATTCTGCGGATGTTCAAAATCCGAGATTCGAACGTTTCAAATATTTCGACTCTGCCGATAAATTTGGAATCCGCGCTCGTGATAAACCGTCGTCTCGCTCTTTGTTTGATTAATTGAACTATTCGATTCAATCGGGCTAATCGAGACGGGCGCTCCCCCTGTAATTAATTGCACGGTTTCGAGATTAAAACTGAACCGAACGTCGCGATAGAGTTTACTCGCCGATAAGATCCAGGCGACTCCGCGATAGCTTAATTCTGCGCTTCGCTTCCAGCTATCGAACTTCATTACGATAAAAGACAATTGTTGTCTTCGGAGTCAGGAGTTTTAAATATTCGTTCGAGCTCTTCCATTATTACTCCGACTCGCCTGATAGCTGCGTCGTTGTTTTTCTAGCTTTTTACCGCAATTACTACGTACTCCTCCTCCTCCTCGATCAGTTGCGCGGACATTCGTTCGTCTATTTTTTATTATATTTTCTGCGAATGCGCTTTGCAAGGGGCAACGATCGTCGACGATAATAGATAAGAAAAATACGACGCAAAAACGACCCAAGTTGGGGAATAATAACGTTATTAGCGTTGATTGCGACCGATTGGCGGCGAATCGTGGACAACGCAAAGGAAAGAATAAGAAGGCAAATATAAAAGTAGCCTCGGTTGCGCGTTGCATTCCCTCGAATCGGTTGACATCCTCCCCTCCCTGCTAAATTTTGTTTTTTATCCCGCGGAGGCCTTGGATGCTTCCCTATCTATCGCTCTAGTGCAACTAGTCGAGGCTCTTTTAGCACGCGACTTTGGCAGACATTGTCCGACTTTTGGTAGCGGATTATGTTCTTTGTCTGCATAGGGGCCCAGAGAAAGATAGAGAGAAAAAGATAAGTCTCGACGGGGGCCCCTAATGTCGGTCTCTCGGGGCCCGAATTCTGAGAATATACATCACATCGACGGGCCAGCGTCGCCGCCACTCGCGAATTAAGGATATTTATTGGTCTGCTGCTACTCGTGGAATTTGAGACTTTGTTTACGAAAAATCCCCCTCTCCCGTGCTTTCTCACTAAGCGGCTCCGGGGCCTTATACTTGAAGCGACGCGCCCCTTTTCGTTCCTCACTGCCATGTAAATCAAGCGTCTGCGCGCCAACAAGAGAAAACAGAAATTGGCCGCGCGCTCGACGCTAAATCGAACCTATTTTGCCGGGGCGCGTTATTACATTGTAGAGAAAATTAAAGCTCTCGTGTGGATTTTGGCCGGTGTCAAAAAATTTCTTCTAAAAACAACTGTAATTTCGGCGCCGCTGCTTTAACAAAAGAACGCGAAAGCGCTACTTTGGACATTTTTTACACTTCTGAACAGCAAATTATAGTAACTACCAAATCTGTAGTTTGTACCACCTATGATGCGAGTGTAGCTCGGAGCGTTAAGTTGGCACACCGACGCAGTATTGACACAAGCGCTCGAAACCGACGACCAACGCCGACGAGCTTCTCTTCCCTACTTACTTTACGACCGATCGCCGATGCGAATTCATTTTCATCGTCAAAATCAACTAGAAATCATCATCGTCTTCGATCAAGCTGCCTGATCTGCCACCCACAATCGCCCAATGGCCGATCCGCACAATTGCAAATACGGACGGCGGGAGGCTTTGCCTTTTTATCGTACGAAATCGTGGTCGTCCGTTGAGGTCGACCCGAGCATTTTATCCGTGCACTACTTTGGCTTCGCGCTCAACCGAAAGACGCCGAAAACGCTGACGACATTTCACTAATCTTCATTTTTTACGCCAAAAATAATACAAAGAATCGAGCCATTAGTATCAGCTTATTCGTCGTCTTTTATTTAATATTTTTGACAATAACGTTGTTGCTCGACGCAGGCTTGCCATCTGTACACGCTATCCGACAGTTGCAAAAACATAGTCGCGTCTCTGCGACGCTTTGAGAAGGAAATCCAAGTTTCGTTTGCTTTTAAATTAATGCAATACAAATATTATGCTTAACGCCTACTATTTATCGAGTTGTTATATTCGTTTCTACTTCGCCTCTCGCCGTCTCACTCTATTATTATTATTAAGCACCAACATCTAATACAATGTTATTAATGTTACTGTAACAATTACTAGCAGTTTTATTATAACTGTAACTAGCAACAAGTTCCCTTCCTAGATGTGCCTTTTATTCTCTAACTTTCGTTTTAGCCGTGACCCGCTTATTTCTTCTTCTTCCCGCGTTCTCTCTTCCATGTCCTACATCCTTATATTCCCATCAAATTTTTAATTTCTTTTTCAGTCTCGCTTTATTTTTTGCTTCTCTCTCTCTCTCTCTCTCTCTCTCTCTCTCTTCTCTTTATCGCTTCTCTCTTTTGTGCGTCCACTCGTTTATTTCTCCTCGATAAACATTCAAAATATTTTTCAGCGACTGCTAGACCATTACGAATGCTCGGTCCGTTGTTCGTACAAAAGATTTTTATTTCAAATTGCTGAGAAATTTATTAAAGGTCCTGTGTATTATAGAAAATGAAAAAATTCGACCCTTTCGCATGATTCGTACAGTAGTTCGTAGTACACCAGGTGGTCTCAAATTAAGGATGACTCACGTAAGGACTTCTTAAAAATGTGCCAAGAGCATAATCTCTATTTTTGAAGTTGCGCAATCGATTAACCTCCTTTCGAAGCAAAGAATCGTTATCAAATTTCGCGCGACAACAGCAGTTAAGTTAAAGTGGATGAGAATTCAAAGTTCTTAAAAACATGGTAGGGGCAACCAACACACGGAGAGTCAGTCACAGACGCATTGTGCGTTTTTTAATGGGATAGGTTGAAACTCTGGTGCTCTGCGATGACGCACGAGGTCTGAATAGCGTAGAAAACAAACCTGAGGAACGATACGCGTTGTTATATAAAATACGTTTAGCGTCACACACGGACACACACAGCGGAGCAAGAGCGATTTTTCAAGGCGCTGACATTGAAAGAGGTGGTTTGCATATTAAAATCGCAGATTAGACTGTTGAAGGAGTAGAGTGTCGCGGGCATTGTTGTTTGAAAAACATTGGTAAAATAAACGAACCGGTTTCAACGTAATATCTAAAAAGTTCATCAACCGATAGCATTTGGTACAATTAACTCTTAATCATCCGGACGAATTTGTTTTCGCACGTCCGTCTCTTATCGCCGAACTTACTTTGCTGACGCCATTATTTTTATTTTACATCGTGATAATATATATATATATATCTTGGTCTTCCTTCCTTCCTTCCCTGTGCATAGATGATGCTAGTGCTTCTATTGCCCGCACTTATCAGTCTACCTAATTCTAGTCGACTCGTGAACCAATACACAAGGCAACCGGTTTTTCACCAAGCGAGTTTCTCGGATCCCCGCTTCTTCACGCTTCTCTCTCTCTCTCTCTCTCAAGGCCCCTCTCGCTCGGCTGCTACCTTTTGTCACCTGCGACCTTCTGACACGCACAAGGGCCAACGACACCGAGTGTGCGCGCGTACACCGCTTCACAGGAAGTCTACGATGCCCATTTAACGACCCGCGAGAGCTCTCGCCTACTCCCATATACCGAGAACGTCTCAGGGTCATAGGCCAGACAGGACGAGCCGGGGGCCGGCGACCGTCCAACCACTAACACATCAACGCTTACCCCTCTTCCACCGGCTATTTCTCTTTCTCTCTATCTGCCTACGCGAGTGCAATATTCCTTCTTCTTTCGCGCTGCTGCTGCTGCTGCTGCTGCTGCTGCTGCCGATCTCTTCTCTTCTCTTGCGGCGGCTGTGCGTGTATAAACACGCAATAAATATTTTTGCGGGAGTCTGTGCTTCTCGTTCTCTCGGTGCGGAGATATCGATGTGCCCCTGGCGCACATGTATATGCGGGTAGGAATGCTCTTCTCTCCCTTCCTCTCGCGCTCTTTGTGTGCCTCTCTCCCCCATCCCACCACCTTACCGTCATCCTTTTGCTCTCTCTACCCCCTTCCTCCCACCTTCTCTCTCTCGGCCACCGCTTTTTTCTCACGCTTTTCTTTCGCGGACGTTGGTACGCGCGTTCGCGCTTTTTTGCGTCGCGTGTGCCAAGGTTGTAGTCACACTCATTGGCTGCCGGCAGCGGCGGCGACGGCGGCTTTATTACGCCGAATTTTGAATCAAGAGCGAGAGCGCGATAGCGTCGAACCGAACCTTTCTCTTGTTCCTCGCTCGGGAAAGATAAAGAGCGAGCAAAGTTGAGGAAGGGATCGACGGTCTAGGCTCCGTCTGTCTGGGTTCACACAAGGTCACGGGATTGTCGAAAAAAAGTCATCCAGACGACGCAAACTCTATTGTTGTCCCGACAAAAAACGTTATAATTTCCATTATTAAAAAGTGGTCTAACTTTCTTCCGGCACAATGGAACAAGGTTTTTGAACAAGCATTTACGTAACCAACTGTGAGATTCCGGATCCCGTCGTCGCGCGAATTCTCGCTCTTCTTTTACGCAAATTAAACGCCAAACCGACTGCGTTCGAGCGAATTTCTAAAGAGAGCCTCACTCGTGTGCTTTTATGAAACCGTTCGACTTTGTATCGTCGTCGTCTATCGATTTACTCGCGTTTCTCTGCCTCCACACCAACTCCAATAATTTCCAACGATAATATTCGCGATTAATTCCCTCTCTAGTTATTCTTATGTCGCTAAAATGTCCCGGAATATTTTAAAACTGCAGAATTGTCATTCGCAGTTTTTGGCAAATAGTCCCCGAGCCGTTGCTCGCTCAGTTCGCATCCCAGATGCCCAGCAATCGGATAATTTTAATTCTAAGAATGTTAAGACAATTATAACGAGCCGCTGAATTATTTAACGGATTTTGATAAAACGTCGACGGGTGCCACCCTAGAAATGCTCTTGCCATCGTCATCGAATTAAATTAATATATATTATTACTGCGAAAGCTTTGGATGCGTTAATTTTGCGCGATAAAATATCGACGGTTGATAGTTGCCAGTTTTTAATAGAAATATCAATTCCGAGTCTGGCAACGGACGTATATCCAATATTATCCAACTTCGGAGGGGCTGCATTTTTCATTTTTCACTTTTGACTTTTCGCAAAAAAATGCGAATCTTATCGTAAATTGACAGCGAAACGTATCATTTTCACGTGCTCGATGCAAATTTCCACATTATCTCGGTACTTCCCTCCCGATTGCGACGAAAAGTTTAACGTCTCGACATCCCGGCTTCATCGACAGCAAGCAACAGCATTGCGAGAGGAAAAACGAAATGTTCCCAGATGCATTCGAGGCGCTGGTGTTGTTGCAGTGCCAATTCTCGAAACGACTGCGGCGCGCGTCGCAGGTAATTATTGCAATGCTTAACGAGCGCTCGAGATAATGAATGGTAAGACGTAGTTGGGATTTGCCGTTTCGGATACGCGACACGACTGTATTGATTACGCAAATGCCGCGTCGTTATAAACTTGCTAATCAAAGTGGATAAATATTACTCCGAGTCCGTATGTGATCATCTCCTTGTTACGCAGCCCAAACCGTATTATTGCACGGACCGAGAGGCGAGGAAAGCTCCTCCAACTGCACCCGGATGCGTTTCAAATTGAATCTCAGACCTTGATACCCCGACAGTTTCGTCAACTTTTTTGCTCGGCAGCGTTTGGAACGTTTTTCGCGCGAACGGGACGCCGCTAAGCGCTCGAGCAAATATCGTCGTTGCCGAATTATCCGCGAACGAACGAGAATAAGTCGAGTAAAAAGGCCTCCCCCACCAACTCCTTGGTTGCCAAACTTCCTCGAGCAGCCACCCGGCCTTTTAATATCCGCGTTGTCTTCGCCGTTGACTTCGCTCTGATACTGCGCATGTGCGCCATTTCCCGACGCTTCGTTTTCTCCGCGCTCCGAAGATTTGCAAGTATGCAAGTTTTCAACGGAAATTCAATTAAAGTATAAATAACTAGAGGCTCCATTAGACGCCGACCAATCAAAAGGCATTACTTCGTCTGACCTTCGGACAGCTGCGCCTGTGCCTTCTTTCCGTCTAAAGCTCCACTTTCATTTCGTTCCGTTCGTTTCGCCAAACAGATTCTTCGATCTTACATTGTCTTCGGTGTTTACAAAAGCATTCGTTCAGCAGCCGTTTTTGTTTTGATGCTTTCTTCGGCGCTCGCAAGAGTTTCCTTGTGCCGCTCCAGTGTTTACTCGACGAGACATTTTATTATTGCTAAATTGGCTTGGATTAAATGAGCTTCGCTCGCTCGTGTCGGATGCGCGATATAATTGATATTTCCTCGGGGCTGGCGTTTGCTTCTTCGAAAACAGCTTCTGTCGTTATCAAAAATTCGCAATCCCTCGACAAGTTTCACGTATGTAAGCGCCAAGCGTTAACGGTTTCTTTAATATTAAAATGTTTAATAGTTGTTGTTCTAAAGCGCAAAATTCAAAAACTAAAGATCGTTTCAAAGTTCGTTGCGCTCCGAGCCTAAATTTATACGTTGAAATTTTTGTAATGCGATCAGCGGTTGAACATTTGAAGCTTCTTGCAACGTTACATTAATTGGCAATGATTTTACAGCGCAGCTATTCCATAATAATCTTAGATAAAATTTACCTTTGTTAAATGCCTTGACGAAAAGTCGACGTAACATAATTAGCAATGTTTTTGCATCGGGTAGAATTAGTCGAGTTCAGGGGCAAAATGTACAGAACGAAGTTCTGCGTATAATTTTTTTTTTTTTTTTGCTATAGTGTAAAATGTCAATTTGCGCTTTTCCGATTTTTCAAGAGCATTTTGTAGTCTCTAATTTATGTCTTTTATAGTTTTTACTTTATACCGTGTAGTCGGATTATTTAAAAAAATTCGCATAAAATATGCGCGTAAATCGATCATCGATAATAAACTAACGTAAAATTAAATATATAAATATAATCGTTACCGTTAATTTTGATTAATATTTATGAGTAACTTTTACAAAGGATCACGAGATACACGGAAGCCAGAAAAATTTGAACTTAAATATCTTTCTAAGAAGTTTATTTATTTTTATCTCGCAAAACTCACTTTTAGTTAAATCTCTTATAAGTCATGATTAATGCATATTTATGAAACGCATACTACATATACAATACGCTACTTAAAAAGCTTATAACTAACGTAAACTCCGTTCGAAGGACGCGTAATATAACGAATATATAATAAATTATAATTTTAACTTCGTTTGCAGGAATATAGAAGAGATACGCGTGCAAATACTTGACCTTGAAAAATAACACCGGCTTTAATTTATTAATTGGCTCTAATAATTAAACGATATTTTAACGTCCAGGTTGTTAAAACGCTGGAATTTGTTGTCGTGCGAAATTGGCGAAATTGGGGAAATTGGCGGTCTGGCATTACTCGCGTATTATTCAGTTGTTTCGGTTTCCCTGTTTTGCTATGCAAGTAATATCTCTGCTTTCTCATTAACATAACGAGTGAACGTGATAATGTGTGTGTGTGTGTGTGCGCGCGCGCGCGCGCGGGCTGTAATGCGTTTACTCAATTAGATTTGTTAGTACATAAGAGTTAACGAGACTCAAGTTTAATTCGGACCAACAAGAATAATGGAAATTTATCATTTTGATCTGAAAAACTAATACTCGACAAATTTAATTAAAACTTAAAAAAGCCCCGTTTTACAGCCTCTGAAATATCAGGGAGTTTGCTTATTATTTCTAAAAACTCGGGTGTCACTGCAACTGTACGAGCATTGCGTTCCCAGTCTTATTTGTTGGTGTATTTTACAAAGTTGAAGGAAATTTTTTACTAAATTTTTAATACGAATTAAATTAATTTTGTTTAGGTTACAGGCGCGATAAATGTTTTGCTTCTGCTTACAAAAGTTTTCGATATTTTTCATTAGCGTCTGTCCGAAAGGTTTGGGGCAACTTATCGATTTGCAGAACAAATCCCAACACTAATAAACGTGAGAGTTGCCCGGATAAGGAACAACCGGAATTAATTAGTCCGCAATTTCGAATCTACAATAATGCAGCGCGTTGCACTATCGCAGCTTAATTAAAGTGTATCGCCGCGTTAGAATTAGAATGGAGCGGCGACGCTTATTTAAAGAAAGCGAGGTTATTTCTTATTTCTCATTTGGTTAAATGTTTGCCAAAGCGGCAAACGTGCGATCGAGCGAAAGAAAGAGCCTCGGGACGAAATTATAAAACTAAAGCTATTGGCGAGGAGGAGGAGGAGGAGGAGGCGGCGGCGAGGATGTGCGCAACGGCCGATGAACCTGTGAAAAACAATCTAAAATTACAGAAGTTGTTAGGAGTTGGCTTAACGTTCGAGTATCCGTCGTTGAAAATGGGCAAAAACAAACGAACCAACGGCCGAGCGCCGATATAAAACGCGCTTTGAAATTATCCCTAATCGGCGCGTCCGCACACCAGCAGCGATTAGCTCGACGCTCTTAAACTTTCATCAATTACCACTTCTCATCTGTCCAATAATTGCGCGTGATCTGGCACTTTTTTAAGCGAGCGCTCGCCCCAATTTACGCGCCCTTTCTCACAAACGAGAGCATTTAATTTCCGATACGATAAGGTTGCGCTCCCACCCCCCGTTCCTGCTTTTTCAATGTTCTTAATATTTAAGAAGACCCTAATGACTCGCAGGCTCGCTTGACGCGATTATCGAGCGCCGGCGATGCTCTCGCCCCCGACATTCCTTTTTTACGGGAGAGCCTTCGTCTGCGCGTCGAGGCACGCACGTGCGTACACGCCTGGGTTTTACGACGGCGCGAGAGCCCGAGACAAAGATGCGTATATATATAGAAAGAGGCTGAGGTTAGTGCTGGCCATAAGCTGAGGTCTTGGAGATTTTAGACCTACCGCAATACCGAGCGAGCGAAGGCGTCGAAACTTGTTTACGATCCTCGCTAGTCTCTTGGCTCGGTTATTCGCACGTATAAGCGCGTTTCTCGTTCCTTCATTTTTTATCCTTTTTTAGCCTCTCGCCTTTATTTTTCCTCTTCTATTCCTCTTATCTCGATTCCGAGCAAAGCCAGGCGGCGGCGCACGAGCGAATGACTCTCACGGCCGGTTTAACCGACGGCTCGTCGGCGCAAAAAGACTCGAGAATGCGAGGCGTCGCGGAAACAAATAGCGAGCCGCTCTCCCCGATGACTTTCTGAATTTTAATATTTTCTAATTTTACGCGCCGACGGCTTGAGCCATCGGAATCTCGCTCAAGACCAATTAGCGGTCCCCACCTGTTGCTGTGTTGCTGCTGTTGTCGTTGCTCTCTCCCGGCTAATATCGGCTCTGCCCTTCGGCCTCGCGAAACTTTATTCGCAAACCCACTCGAGTAGGCTACCCCTGGGGCTCCGCGAGCAGAGCCAGGCGTTTTCAACGTTTTTAACGGGAACCCAATCCCGGCGAACTGTTAAAAGCTCCGAGATACGGACGGGGGGCAGGCATCGATCATTACTCGTCTAATCTGGATTTTGCTCCGTCCTCTTTGCTCTCTGGCCTCACCTCGTAAATTCTAACGATCCTTATCCTCCGAGCGGAGTTCGCTCGGTGTATCTCTGCTCTCCCCTCGAATAAAAGCTCCTTTCGAGCTCAGCGCCAGCTTCCTCCTAAAGAGCGAGCGCCGCGATGTAATTAAAATGTTCGGCCTTTATCGCTAGCGCTAACCGAACGTTTTCGCTCGCGAAGAAAGGAGGACTTGTTTATCGAATAGATAGAGGAGCAGGAAGAGGCCCTTGAAAATTTGACTGCGAGCAGCGCTAATGGCTCCTTTAATTTCGCCGACTCACTCGTAGCGTCGCGTATCGCGGCGAGTATCAGGGAGTGTCGATCTCGGGCGCTTGGCCCCCTCGTATTATCGACAGCCCGGCACAACCGCGCGAAAGGGAGAAAATTCGCGCGTGTGCGTGGACATTCCTCGGAATACAGAACCGCGCCAAGGGGAAGCCCGACTTTCTACAGTCTTTTGCTTTTGCGCGCCACAGCCTCGCCCCGGCTCCGCGCTCCTGTGTGCGTGTGTCCGTGCCCGGCTCCTTTTTGCCGCGCCGCTATACATTTTATGTGGGTCGTTGTCAATTTTGAGAGGAGCCGCTTTCTCATTTAAGCCTCGCTGATTTTTACACACAAATAGACCGATGTTGCCAATTACTTCGCCGGCGAGAATTTATCCCATTAATGAACTCGAGGCGAACTATTATTACGAAATCGCTTTTTAAAATGTAAATGCGAGGCAGAAAATGATAATTGTGCTTTTACCGCTCGCAATAAAATAGTCGCCCGAGCTCGACTCGCTCCTCGTTCGCTCAATAGCAGCGCTTTGTTTATTTTTCTTATCATCGTTTCTCTCTTATTAAGTGTACTTGTTGAGCCCGAGGGAGGCGGCGGCCATACAGAGAAAAGGAGAAGGAAAGTCTTTGCGAGTCCGCGACCTCGACGAAACCATACGTTTCGTTTTCGAAAACAGATCCGCCAACTGCTGCACGTACCTCGGCCGTACCAATGTTTAGAGAACAAATTGCGCCCGTCGTATCGCTCGCGTACAACCTGGTCCGCGCGCGTTTCGCCATTCGCCGAAACGTCTCGACGGCCCTGACGCGAAACCAACAATGGGAGGGGGGGGGGGCCTTACGAAATTATCGCCAACGAAGATTTTTCAATTCTTTCGGATGATCGCGTCGAAATGGAGAAACGAGAAGCTCGATGATAAAAATGGAAGTCGAGTGAAAAATTTATCGTTTAGTGCACCGATTAGAAATACGACTGACGCTCGCCGATAACTTTCCGCAACAGTTTCATAAGGCCAAACCAATGCTCCCCGTGAGCTACTTATTCGCCTCGAATAAACAATCGAGTAATCGCCTCTACGGGCTTTGGTCCTTCGCCGGATCTCTACGTTTCAATTCGTTGGTATCCAGAGCTGGTGACGATATTGTTTCGCGCCCGCGCGCTTGATTAAAGAATTATCCCGAGATCTCATCTCGAGATAATTAAACGCTCTTGGCACAATTCTCGTATACGATAGTTGCCATTTTCAAATCGGAGATATCTTCGCTCGAAATGATTTCGCGCGATTCCATTCAAATGCTTACTCGTGCTCTCTGTGTCTTTTCGTTGATTCGAATCCTTACCGATCGCCTCGTCATCGTCACCTCCGCTAAATAACAAGCTCGTTCGAGCTCTAGGCTTGTCCGACCGCTCGCCTTACCTTTCTACAACTTGTCACCGGATAAAATTGCTTTTCCTTGAAATTTATTAACTAATTTCGCTCGATAGCGACAATACTACTGGCCAAGTGCAGCCCTCGCATTATGTCGCGTAACATTGAACGCGACTCTAACGTCGTAGCTTATTAATTAGATATCAGTGGCGTTAAAAACTCGCCAATGCCATTTGTACAGGGACGGCAATTCGAAGTCAGTTTTCGTCAGCGACGAGCGCAGCAGCGAGCGACGATTTATCGTTATTCATTGTCCAGTTCAAAAGCCGAGGATTCTGATTTTATTCGAAATATAAATAATAACACGGGGACTGCCTTGGATTACTTCCTCCCCATTAGCTTTCCAAACCTTAATTTGCACAAGACAACATTTCCATCGATGCATTTGTAATTTGAATTTGTCCTTGGAGCCGTAAAGTAAACCAACTCGTCGGCTGCGACGGTTCGATAAAGTTAAATCGTAACGTCCAAACGGAATTTTATTGTCCAACAGCCAAGTTTTAAGAGCGAGAAGTGTGCGCGTGCTGGACTCGCAATCGGTTATTAAGAAATCGAGACCAGGAAATCGCGCAACAAAGGAATTTTTCCCCGATCCGTACTCGCCCGAATAGTTCTGATTCGATTTATCGCGAGCGGCCGGCCACACCCTGGCAAATAAACGGCCGACGGTAGGCCTCCGCGACGCGTGCAATTTCGTTTCTGCCTCGAAGAGGAGGAAGCCAGAGAGAGCCGAAAGAGAAAAGGACAGAAAACGATTTGGATTTCTGAAAACAACTACCGGGCACTTTATTCGAGGCGGAGACGGCGCCGAACCGGATGCTCGCGCCTGCAACTGCGCAGCTTAAAATCTTTGACGCAGGACATCGTAAAGTGAGAAAGCGTCTAGGGCCTTATCGTCGTAGGCTAGCGGTTATCGGGCCTCGACGTCGATTCAATTGTACGACCTCCTATTTACGAGCGACGTAAGATAGCTTATGTTATTACGGAGCTCGTTGCTCGTTGCTTTACGTCGCTGCGAGTCAGAAGCGGAGAGGGGCGATGGTGAGCAATCGTCGATCCGCGCATTGTTTATTTTCATCATCGCGATTGACCGCGAAAGAGAGAGTCGGAGCTACGAGCCAGACGAAAAAATCCAAGCCGGAACAATTGCGCGTTATGCGTTATTTGTTCTTTAAACTGTGACTAAACGCGGTCACGACTCGTGCACCAAACTGGACGCAGCCTTTTCGCCAAATGCACAACGACGAATGCACTCTGCGTTTGTTGCGTCAGGGCTGCACTCGCTCTTGCAATCTTGCAGAGCTCGATATTTCATCGACGCACCCACGATCCGCTGGGGAAGAGCTCTAATGCCTCTAGCACCACCCGCGCATTATTTCAAGTTGTTCGACGTCTTAAGCCTCTATTGTAGTTTTCGGCGCTTTTTGCCTTTGCGTTGCGCCGCCGACAAAATTTCAGCCACCGAGACCAAACACTGCATTTTGCAATTACGATTAGCTTTAGTAGTAGCGCTGCGCTCTCGTTCCGTGAATTGTTATCTTCGCCGTGTCAACGTCAATATTAATGTCAGTATGTTGGCCTATTATTATTCCAAGATTTATTCTCTGATTTTATAAAACACACAATAGCGTTTTATCGATCTGCACACTATCAATTTCGATTTAACTTTCTATTTACGCTGAACACGTGTTTGGTGCTTCTATGCTTAGCTCAAAATTATACGCACTATTTTTTCCAACTCTAAAGTGACCGATAAAATGCATGCGTTTTTTTTTTTTTCTAAACTATCGGCACAATGTAGTTAACATTGGTAAAAAAAATATTTCACGGCTATCGAATCAGTTATTATTGTAATATTTATATAGATTTTTTAACCGGGATAATATTTGTTATAGTTATATTTGTTGTGCAACGGATGTAACGAGGAGAAATTAATAAGATTTACTCGATGTTAATTTTTGTTCGGAATAAAAAAACACGTGCACGTCGGAGTTTATATTTTAACATTCTCTCGTGCAATAGTAGTAGCGCTTTCGTTAGAAATTGAAACTTCCGATACTCAATTAATTGTAAGAGATTAGACTTTTAATTCGTCGAGTTTTGCAAATGTGTATTTCTTGTTATATAAGATAGAAATTTCATTGCAACAAATTATATTTCTTAGTATCGCATCGTAAATTGCGTATTACTTGTGGCGTCCAGCAGTTTTACACTTTAACGCGAGCATTTTCTCTGTGGACCATTGATTGTGCAATGGTGTGCAGTTTAAAAACTAATTATTTTCAAACGAAAACGTCTTCTGCGTGTAAAAGCGTGTATCGAAGAATTAAAAATACCGCGTCACAATTAGACTTAAACAATTATCAATATTTATGAAAAACTATCTCGTTAATAAACGAAACACGAGCGTTTATCGCGTTATTCAAGTTTGTTATCCAATTAAGCTGCAATTCTCTAATGACCACATTACAATTTACTCTAGTTAAAAAAAAAATTTTTAATTAAATTCCTCGATGCGACTGCAAATAATTTCATTCGAATTACGTTGGTTTTTTGTGGAAAAATTAATTTTTATCATTTTAAATTTTGAAACCAGCCAGTACATATTGCTCGAAACTAGATTTTCCACAATTTCCAGAATTTATTGTGTAGAAATAACGCGTAACGCCTATTCGATTGTTCAAATGAAGTCGATAAAAAAAAAAGAAGAGTAATTAATTACCAATTGTCATCGGAGCAAAATCGATCAATCCCCAATACGCGGAGCATCTAATTTTTAGTTTAGTTTAAAAATAATGTCCGAGCTTCGGCTCCATTTTTATTTATATTTCTGTTTACGTTCAATGACTGCATTCAATTCCTTCGACATATTTACCGCAAATATTTCCCAACCAACTAATTTTTACCAGAAAATTACATCGGAAAATTATTTAGCCCATTAAAAGGATGCACTTGTTTTAACGTATTAAATTTTCTTTTCAGAATATCCGCTGCCAGAGTTCGGAAAGTTCTCCAATAAAAGTGAGTACCAAGATAATTTTAAATACCGGCAAAAAAGTAGTTTGACGGATCTTATTAAGTCGATCCGACTATATATCGAAAAAGATTGTCTCCGCGAGAAGGAGCGTCGATCCGGTGTTTCGGGGACCTCGTACTCCTGGAATTTACGACTGCTGTAATTCTGATTGAATCTTCTCTTCCTCTCATATGGGTAGGATATAGAGGGAGAGGGAGAGAGGAAAGGAGAAGGACAGTAAGTGGTGGAGAACGAGATAGCGAGAGGAAGACGACTGGGGAGACGCCCTGACGTAAAGTATGAAGCGTCGAGTAATTTTAATTACGCGATGCAGCAGTGCTGAATTATTGCTAGCACACTTTGCTTTTCTGCGAAGACATATTGAACTAATTCTCGTCATTTACCCGGACACTTATTAAACCCGGGAATGTCGTCAGCCTTAATCCTCGCTGAATGCAAGGATAAGCCATTTGCTCAGACACATGCGGGATAACCTCAAAAAAGGGGAAAATCCGATTCGAATTGTAATAAAGATAAAGTATTTTTCTTCTCCTCCGAGTTTTCACCAACTCTCTTTATCTCCCTTTTATGCTAAATTTTTTGTCCCTTAAAATTCTCCAACGGGGAAACCTTTTTTGTTCATGACTAAATTTGTAAAACAGAAAAAGCGGATAAAATCGATAATTTCGCGCGCGCGTGTGCGTTAAATATTTATCGACGCTTCGTCACTGCCTTCACGGACTCTCCTTAAAACACTTACGTTTATTTTTACCTAAAATTTTAATTTCTAATCGCAGCTTCTCTTATTCGTTTCGTAAAACTCGGTAAATACACACATGCAATCGAAGCACACATATTTAAACTTTCTCGCCTTTTTATGTTTATCTATTATCTGTTTATCTATAATAATTAAAAATGATCGTCTCGTGTGTGCGTGTCAAACTAATGAAAAAACTTGAAAATATTATTGCCGATTTTTAGGAAATTTAATAGTTTTTTTACGAAACACTTTACATTCTGAAGAGATATAAAGCAAACGCATGATCCATGAGAGTTACAAAGAATAATTCACGCTATCCGTATAAAAGCTAATTTTGCTCGACTATATTTTATTTTTTTCATGCACAATCGATATTTGTATATGAGTATTAAAAAATTCACTTTTAATATCTCACTTGCAATATTTATACTTTATAATTGATGTACGTAAAACGTTGAGAACTAGATGCATTTAATTACTTTGTTTGTCACACTGATATTAATAAAAAGCATTAGAGTTTGTAGAACGAGTGCAATTTTTAGGTTGACGAGATTATGAATTAAAATGTCGCCTAAATTAAATTTCATTATTCCATATCGTAAAATTCTCGAACGAATCGAGTCGAGTCTATTGGAAATCGGCAACGGAATGTTATAAAGCGAATGGAATTAAATCCCGAGCAAGAATTTCCGCAGCCAGTGACTCTGGAAATGTGAATATTTATTTGACTAGTGCATTAAAATCTCAACTGTGGATGTAACCGATTGTATCGAATATTTTCAGTATTATCTTTTAAGAATCAATAATGTCCGCCTCCCCTCCCCGTTTTATAGAAAAATCAATGCTTTAACAAATATTTTTTAACGACTTGGTACTTGTTAAAAAACAATTTCAATGTCTCGAGCTTTTTTATCTTTTCGTTAACAAAAAACAACGTTGATATAATTCACGTAAATTTAAACTACGAATTCCGTATCGCACAATTTTTTACGTTCAAACGTATCTTTGAAATTTTTTATTTATTTTTGTAACATTTAATGTGTAGTTTTATAAGTATTCATATTTGCTTACTATCCTTCTTTTAGAGTTTTTCGGGACCATTATAAACGTAAATTTTCGACTGCGTGCTCAACGAGTTAAATTTTTCCAATGAAAATTTAGTTTATAATAATTTATCAATCAACATGTCAATCTCATTAGTCGCTAATTGAATATGGATCAATCAATTTAGACTGTCCTTCCATGCACTTTTTCTTCCCACTTAGGCTTTACCGCTTCAAGAATTCAGAAATGCATAGGATAAAGGATGTATTAAATTTATAACCACACATACGATGTGTGCAGTACGAATGTATGTGTTTTCGTTCTGCACGTGCTTGAATAGATAGACATATATACATCGTAAAATGTATACTTAGAAATTACAAAATAAGACTATTAAATGTATTCGACGATTATATAACCGAGCACAATCCATTAATATTTAAATAAGAGGAAAAAATGAACGAAGCTTCAAAATCAAATAATCAGGCCTCAAAACACTCGTTCGAAGTTAGTAGCAAATTATAAAATGTTATATAAAATTTTAGTATCGAACTGTAAAATTTGGCGAATTATATTAAGCGGATGAAATTAATTCCTAACAATTGTTAAACGAGACTTTTTTCACGTGCAGGCGTCAGAATAAAAGTCTTAAAAATTTTCCCTTAAATATTTCCTCTCTTCGCTTTTTATTCATTTTATCAGTGTATTGGTTTGAAAGTAGCATATGTCGCGAATAAAGATTTCGCACGCGTGATCGGTCTTTGCATCGAATTAAAAAAATTTAGCGCTTTGCCGGAGTTAAAAAGGGTTTTAAAAAACTGCAAGTTTTTTAGATTTTTTCGGCGATTGAAAAAAATCGAGTAAGTTGCGTAAAGTAGGTTACAAGGGTGTGTCGGCCGCGAGATTCTACAAGACGGATATTATCACTTTACCCTCCTCTCACCGTCTCTGATTCTCTCTCTCTCTCTCTCTCTCGATCTTTGTGCGTCATCGAGCATCGAACAATAATTAACTATTTATTCAGTTTTGCTTTTAACTTGATTTATTGCCCGAGAGTTGCATCGGTGTTGATTTAGAGTTTGCACGAAAAATTTTCAATAATTAAATAAATAATTCTAGGGCATCTGATAAAATATAAGAAAAATTGTATTCGTGGTAAGGCATCTGCTCCTTACTTGATAAACTACTTTCATTATTTGCAATAGATTGAACTTTTTCAATAATATTTGCTCGGAAACGAAACGAATTCGAATTCCCGATAATTAAACGAGAAGGAGAACTTTTATATTTCCACCGCAATGATAAGAACGGAATGAAAACGAATAAATATAAATATAAAAATTCATTCGACAAGCTTAACGAAATATGCTTGCAATACCATGACTCCGCGCTTTCAATTTCAATTTTGATTGCGCCTTTCACTTTCTTAAAGAAGCAGAAAAAGCGAAGGACAATTTGAGGCAGGAAGGGTAGGAGAAAAGGATGTTCGATCTCGTGAATACAAAGAAAGAAAGAAGGGAAGAAAGGAAGAAAGGAAGAGGGCAAGTGAGCAAGTGAGCGCGGAACGCTATAACGACAATTGAATATGAAAATAAAAAGTCGAGCGAATGTATTGCACCGCATTCAAGTGCATTTCCGCCTTTGTGCATTGTTTGGGCGTGTAGAGGCAGAAGTGCGCGGGGGTAGACTGCGCGTAAGCTGCACGAATCTAGGGAATATTCCCCAAGAGAAAATACGCACGGGATCGCGGTTGGCTTACTCCGCCGGGATCGACATCTGCCTCGTCGAGTACACGAGGCGAAACGCAGCCATTTACTCAACGCGGCTCATTTTCGATTTCTCGTCAGACGCACCAGAAGGAAAATAGTCGTTAAAAGCACCCATCCCTCGACCACGGGCCGCGAGTTTATGTTTATCGGCCAACTCCCGGTTTGTTTACTTTTGCTTTCTGCCATTTTTATCGTTTAGCTCGGGTTCGGGAGGGAGCAAAAGACAACAACAATGTTCAGACACACATACCACCCAGCTACTATTCTACTTTTCGCGCAGCTTTTATCTGTCCGCGTCGTCGTCGTCGCCAGGGTGCGTGTCCGTGTCCGTGTCCTTTGTCGCCGCCGCAAGCTCCTGGATTATGAATTTTCACGTTATGGGCTGCAATCCGGAAGAGCTTGCGACCGGTGACCGATCGAATTGTAATTACATTAATGGCACAGACGGCCGCCCGAATCTACTGTACAAGCAACCTGGAACAGTTTTCGGGGCCCGGCCTGGGCCGCTAACTGGTAACTGGCGACGTTCGAGTGACGACGCTAGAGGTAGTTTTTGTACGCACGTTGGAGACACAGACACCAGACGCACTATAAGAGGGTGTCTGGTTTAACTTTTCTCTTTTCTGGTAGAATATATCTATAAACGGTCTGCCAACACGAAAAGTAAAAGTAAAAGTTTCTCGCGCTACTTTGAACGTTGAGCAAACGTTGAACAAACGTTGAACAAAAGTTGGACAAACGTTGGACAAACGTTGGACAAACGTTGAACAAATTTTAACATCGACTTAGCCAGAGTAGTAGTGCCTTAATCTTTTTATTCGAATTTATTCTTATGAATGTCGCAGTACTGTTGATGTGTCCATACGACAGCTTTAACCTGCATTTAAATATGTGCTTAGGCTTTCGTTTCACAACACTACAATAAATATATCACTAATAAATAAACATCTCCTTGTTTTTTGCGCACCTTATGCATTATTTTTTATGCTCGATCGTTCGATGGGTTAAGTGACCTGCATTTATTTTAGATCGATACTTATTACTGCATCGTGTGGACGAAACTACTAATCGACGTGTATCGGTAAGACAATAATCGGTAATACTACGGGTGCACCTTAGCTTGCACCTTTGAAGTTTGCGTTCTTAAGAAATGGTATCAAGTGCAACTGGGGATCGGCAGCTTTACTATCTAGTACCGTACCTACGTACGACGACTGAATTCGTTTTTGTTTAATTAACGATATGAATTTGTTGAATCGGTGCCGATCGCACGCGGCCAGTCGTCTTTTGTTCAACGTTCCCGACCAATCGGAATTTGTTTAAGCCATCACTTTCTTATAAATGACGCCGATAAAATAGCGCGATGAAACTCGATTTAAACTGCCGAACGGAAAACCCTTTTCAATGTTTAGCGAATTTGTCGTTTTTGCAAACCCTTTTTATTCTTAAGGCTTAAAAATTGATTCAGAAGTTTGTTCTAAGCGTATAAACAAAACCTTAATTCAAAAAGCTACGCAATAAGCTTGCAAACAATTTAGTTTCCTATTAGAAACAACCTCATAAGCGAAGTAACGAAGCATTATTATTTTTGCACGAGAGTTGTTCGATCGATTCGGAGTTCCAAGGGAGAGATTTTTGTCGATAATTACGCTTTACGTTTTCAAATCTTCCAGAATTTTCGGGCTTTAAGCTGAAACAGCATTGCGTATCTATTAATATTTTACGACACGATGAAAAAATGTAGGAGTGACCTAAATCAATGAATATTCGTTTAAAATAAATGTGCACTCGGTTATAAGCGAGTCGCTCGTGGACTATGACGTCACAACATTTATGCCGAGTTTATATTAACATAAATATTTAAGATTAAAGTCTATCCGCGAGTCCGGCGCCGTGTGTAAAAGCGTCGCTTTACAAGGTTTCACTCCTCGTTTTCGCGCTACCATTTCTAAAGCATTTGTTTGAAATCTGAAACGCGGACTCCTTATTGGCAATTATGAGGAACAAAGCGGAAGAAAAATTCAAGGATACGTTGTTGCGCAAACGAGTAACGAGTTTGCGTCCTGAATTTTGTGGCGTCGATGGAATGACGGCGCCGAAACGTCGTCAATTCGATAAAATAAGTATTTGGAAAGGTGCGATGCGTTGGCGCAGTGCAGATCTAGAATCTCCGGAGCATCGAGTCAGCATTGCAATGGTCTCGCTCTGGTAAGCGGATTTGTGCAATTGTCAGTTCGCGGTAAGCAAAACGGCATTCACTCGTGTGCAAGTGCACGTGAGATAAGAATATTTAATCTGTGGTCAATCGGCGATCGGCGATTCCCACGGCCCCTAACGATGTTTGCCCGGCGCACGTACGCACGCACGCGCGCACCATTTATTTATAGTCATAGGTGAAGGGCAGCAAGAACGGGCGCGAGTCCTTGTTTTTATCGGCCAGCTTCGGGGGAGACGCGTCGCGGCGTCGTGCCGTTTTTCCATGGGAATGGGTTTCCTCGGCGCGTCCCATTGCGCCGCGGCTCCCATGCGGGTGACTCAATTAAGACATTAACCGGGCGGGCCCGAGTTGTCGGGAGTCAGTCACCTTCGCGCAGCCCTTCGACTTTATTTTCGCTTTTTCCTCTCTTTGCTCCTTCCCCTCGCCTCTTACCCCTCCTAGCCCTCTTTCCTCGGGCCCTCCTTCGGAGGCAGCGCGCGTGCCGACTGTCCATCTGTCTCCTGTCCTTCAAACGCTGTTGTTGTTGCCTTCGAATGACTCTTTTCGTCGCGCTTCTTTTCTTCTCTAATTACGCGAGTCACGCATGCGTGACTGTACGCGGTTCGACGACCGGCAAACCAGGTTTGTTGTTGTCGGTGCATTTTCCCTCTCCGTCGGCTCGAGTGGAGGAGGCGAAGGCTGATGGCCCGTCGAATTCCGCAAACCATTATTCACGCACTTGGGTTTTTCCTACTATTTCATTTTTCTTTCGGATGATCCGCGTGTGAATGGGCGCGAGGGGATGGAGCGAAGGGAGCGCGCTTTCCTTTCGAACGTGAAAATCACATCCGAGAGCTTCGGCAGTCGATACAATGGGAAATTTCATAAATTAGGAAGCCTATTATTTAGCAGGAGGTGCAGGCAGGGAAACGAGCGAGCGGAGCTGGTGAAACGAGACGACATAAGCGTCGCCGTATTAATCGGCCAGGAGTAGTTTTGGCTCGGCAGTTCACCAGTTGTAAAATTTCCTCTCCCGGTGCTTCGGTCTATCTCGAAAGAGCTTGTGTTGCGCATTGGTAGCGTCATTTTTAAATTGAGGCCTATAATATGGTTAAATTAGGCGTGTCGCTCATGCGCGGAGGTTATTGCGCGCGCGGTTTGGTAACCGGAAAATAAATGTTTTGTGTAGACGTAGGAAATGATTATTGTTATTATGTACTGCTTTCAACGCTGTACGTTTTTCGATCTACATGCAGATGCCGCGAGCCTCGAGAGCGCGGAGGCGCTTGTAATTTGAAATTGATTTTCGCGTTGCATTATAGGTTTATACAGATGGCGAAATGATAATGAGAAATGAAAAAGCACTTCCAATATAAAAATTCAATTTCATTAGTAGAGCGATTATTATAGCGGCACTTGGCTCGGGTAATTTATTCAACGCAGCCATTACAGTATTAAGTCCAGATACGCGTATTATTCTTAATTATTCCTCGAGCTATGGCTAATGGATAATTCGTTTAAATTTTCCGAACAATAGCTGCTCGAGCTTCGTAAGAAAAATTGCGCCTAAATTACAATATTTACCCGATTAGATTTAGCTTTTTTAAATTTCATTACGTGTTTTACAATACAGTTACGAAGAAATATACCGCGGCCGCTTTAAATTGTTAACGGTAATAACAAAAAACATATCGCTACAAATTATAAATTCATTAAAACTGCTGCGTTATTTAATCGATTTCAATTATTCGAAATTACGTTATCTCGAGTTAAGGCTGCGATTTTCTTGCACTTTGCCTTAAATCTCTCTATAATTTCGTACGATCTTCTCTTCCTCGTCTCGATCTGCCCGAAAGTTCGGTACCTTATATGCTTATGTTAAACCTTATGCCATACTCTCTCCCTTTCTATTCCAGTTTGCTATTTTATTTATGTATTCCCCAGATATATGCAAGATATTTATATTTCTGATCTCACAAGAAAATCCCTTACAAAATTCGAAGGTACGTACAGTTCTTTATCTCCTGATTATTTACCATCATTTGTGTCCAACATCTTTGGCCCTATTTCATTCAAAATATTATTCTGCAATTTGGTAATTTAAAATAGTCCAAATTTTTTTGCGACTCAGCGATGGCTCAACTAAATAAACACATCACCCTGAAACATAGAATTATGCAATGTTTATTATAAGCGTATTTATTTATTTACTGAATAAAGTATTTTTTATTAAGGTAGTCTCCTATTTTGTAGATAACTTGAGTTTAGCAGACATTGATTTTAAAAAGTTCTTTCTATATGCTCCAGTATTGTCCAATACATGTACACGAATATTATGCACAACACGATTAATGAAGAAAAAGTATTATTTATTTAAGGCAAAGGTTAAAAGTTGAGAAAAATTAAATTATTATTTATTGAAAACTGTAAAAGTATTTCGATTAAAGATCTCGAATACTTTGCGTATTCCTGCACTAAAACGACAAAAATCAATTTCTCAAAATTGCATTCCTACGTACAATTGGTATTGTTATTATCGAAATTAGTTGATTTATATAAAATTTTAAGATTTGTTAATAATAAAGAAATTATTGTACGGAACAAAATTTGCATCTTCATTTTTAACGCAATTTACAAATCAATTGTAAGATGAATATTACGTCAAATTCGTTATAGTAATTGCAAGAACTTTATTTCAAATATTTCAACCGAAGGAATTTATTTATTTACAATTGCTGGACTATGACACTAAAGTTGCGAATGCTTCTTCTCGTAAATTCAACTGTCAGCCGCGCCGTAAAAATAAGTTCAATTTTATACGTTCATTCATGCTTTATAAAACTGAATGAAAGGAGAAAATGTATATACTTAAGATATCAAACAAGATGCATAACTTTAAAAGGATAAAAAATGCCATACTATCGAGGTAAAATTGCACATTGTTTTTAAAAATACAACGTTTCGTTCGCATTAATTTACGTGATATCAAATTAAACGGAAAAGGTTATTTAACCATTATTTTGGAATTGAAGCGAGATTCAAAAGATTTAAGCACTCGATCAAAAATAAAAACAAGTTGTTTATAAATAAATGGAGAACATTCGCAAGGACAAAAGCCAGAAAATGGTTGAAATAAATATTTAATACTACAGCTGATTTGACACTTAGCATCTGCTATTGACTCTCTTGTTCTAAAAGGAATATTGATTTTTGGACTTAAAACATATTTACAAACTGCGTTACAAAAGTAAATCTATTTTTTATCCGCATCTGCTACTCGTGATGCTTTTTCGAAATATGAAACGGAAGCAAAGGATAAAGTACTTTTTTGGATCGGGAAATGTCGAGAGGGTGAACTTCAACAAAACTCACAGCATTTCTTCGTGTTCGAAAAAAAAAAAAAAAAAATAATCACTCGCCTTACGCATGTGAATAAAACAGCCTAACTTTTGCGACACATTCAATTTTCAAAAAGTAAAATACTTTTGAGAACGCTTGGGCTTATTCCGGTATTTATGATCTTTACATTTCTTATGGAATTTGGCATAAAGTCGGGGCAAATTTGTGCGCAAAAAGACGCCTGGAATAGACGTATAAAAATATAACAAATGGCGATTCGAATTAGAATGCTTTTGATAAAATTGCATCGGATATTAAAAACAAGGCCGAAACCGGTTCTCGTTGCACGGCACAAGTTTAAACGTTAAATAAATTATTTAAGGTCGGGTAATATTAAACAAATAACGATTGCTCGGTGTGGAAAATGAATTGGCAATAAAGCGCACAGGATGGGCGAAGCAGAGTCGGCGGCATAAACGATAGATAATTATTACTTCACGCGCAATATTTCCGTAAATATTATTCGTGTTTGTTACACAATACGTTAGGTGATGCGTATGCGTGTATACGTGCAGTCCGACGCGATTGTAAATTTAGCCTGGATACGGACAAGTTCGTATCACACACACCAATAAGGAACGATACAAGACTCGTCGCTCTCTTCAAAAGGGAGATTTATAATTTATAGGTAAAATTAAGAGAATCGAGACGGAAGCCGTAACGAGATTTCGTCCGTTCGTTACATCCGAGGCCATTTATTTAAAAAAAACTCACAATAGCGTTTCTATTCGATAAAATAGCTGCTTGCGACGGTGCAAACAAACATACTGTTAATATGCAAATATAATATCGCGTCATAAGGGAGCGTGCATTTGAGCATCGCAAGCCGCCGCCGCCGCCGCCGCCGCCGCCACGAGTGAAACTACAATAATTTATCGATTTATTTATTTCTCCCCTGCTCTTCCCCTCTATTGCTGTCTCTTCGATGCTGTTTGCACTGCGTGTATCAGTCTATCCGCTAGCGTTCGCGAGGCGTTCGTCAAAGCCCAAACAAACGCGTTGCCCGACCATTTTAAAGCGGAGACTCGACCGTTTCAACGTCTACTAAGCTTCCTTAATCTCAAGTCGCACAGCATCGCTTCGTCTTCGATTTACATTCAACTGATTTTCCGGCTGCTGGCGCTCGAGTTTCCTTGCAAACGTAAGGCTTCATCTTGTCTCTCGCGTCAAGTTCAGCATCTCCGAGTCCACCTGTATTGGCTTCGATACCCCCCCCCCCCAGCCATGAAAATTTATAACTTTCGTAGTAGTCGCTGATGTTGGCCGAGTGGAGGGGCCGTTGCGGCTTAGGAGCACGTTTTTTGCCCATTCAGCAACAGAGCAACAAACTTAACGAACCACCAGCACCTCTCAGCTTCTTGTGTTTGGCCACTGGACAACCGCGTTCCACAATGGGAGAGCCATATGGCTATTGTCGTGGACAGAGGCCTCTGAATGGGCATTCGCCTCGGACGTCGCTCTACTACATCTCCTTATTGTATCGAGTCCCTTTCTTAATCAAAAGAACGTTAAAGGAAGGCTGATGTCGAGCGAACCGATTCTAATTCAAAAGCGCCACTTTTAGGCATTGGTCGAGGTAGCGCTAGGGGACGATGAACCAGGTTACGCATTCGTCCAATGTAAACACGCTTCTTTCGGAATCCGTCCGAACGAATTCGCTGCTCCGCCCGATGCTATTTAATAAAACTCGAATTATTTATAAGCTCGACGTCGCACTCGGCGGGCACCTTTGTCGCTTGTTTCGACCAAACTGGTGCGAATGCGCCAACGACATCCCGTGGCTCGTCGGTGCAATTCGCTTAATCGGCCACATTTGCGGCATAATTCTCGTCGCTGGGAAAGCAATGGGATGCACCTGTGCGGCCGCCAAACGCATTTCCGAGCGCTTCGATCGAGTCCTGGCACTCGACGGTCCAGCTTCGTATTTTGTGCGAGTGTCGTTCACCTCGTGTAAAATTAAAGACGAGAGATAAGATTACAACTCGGTGTCGACTGCTTTTGAGAGTGTTATTTCGTTATACTGTTAGTCGACGGGGGAAGTTGTTTCAGTTGGTGGAAGGGGCGGCTCGAGCGCTGTCTTCTTAATCCTCCGAGAAGTAAATCCCTTTACTTCTCGCTTCTTCTGGTGGGAAGAGGATCGAGGACGATCCCCTGACACTTTTGTTTCTTATTGTAGGTTCGATCTCAGAATCGATGAAATTCCTTATCGCCGATAAAATTAGTCCTTTGCTCGGCGTTTCGTTTAAACTTTCGCGTAATTTGACCGGACTCGAGTTTTTCTTTATTCGTATTTTTTGTTGCTTTGGAGCACAAGCGGATCGATCGACGCCTCAACCGAATAGATTTGATATTTCTTTCGCAAACTCTTTCTCTTATCAATGCGAAACGTGATTTTCAGTCTCCATCTTGTTCTCGAAACTCGAGTCTCTCTATTTTTTGCGGGTATAATTCTTATTAAAAATGCAGTCGGGTATTATCGGTAAATTATTCGGTTTCTATCGGATTAATGACCGTCGGGTTGCCGAGCATCTTCAACGGATTTTCACGCGTACAACAACGTGGAAAATCACACCCGAGTACGCGTTCGACTGCTGGAAAAACAATTCCATAATTTTTAAACAAATTTCGGAGCGGTCAGAGCTACTACTTTTTTTGAAACAATCAACGTGATTGGAAATCCTTGAATCCGAATTTACGACAATTGAAATTGCACCATTTCTGCATTGCGGATTGAAAATGAAAGACACGATTGTTCCGTCCAGGTTTTCGAGCGGTAACTTCTGTAGAGCTTCGACTATTTTTTATACGCAAAGTAACGTCGGAGGAATTTGTTTGGTGCTTCGAGCTATAAAAGCCGCGACATCTGGGCGTCGAGCTCCGGTGGATTCAGAAGCTCGCGAATCCTTCCTACAGGAGAGATTTGTTCGATAACCATTCCAGGCTGGTGCGGATAACCCACCGACGTGGTTGCGCGCAGAGTCATAGCGTCTGTCTTCGGTTGGTATCCTTGAAATCTTCTCGAGATTATAAGGATTCGAATAAAGATCCTCGGTTATTATTGTCATCATTGGTAAGGGAGACGCAGTTGGCCAATTGACACCGACTAATGAGCTCCTTACGGATCTTGACAGCGTCTTTAATTTTGCGATCCTATCGCGGGAATTCACGGATTGTAGGGTGCGGCGCAGGGTAACTGATTCTTCCGTGAATTCTCCTATTGGCTATGAAATACGTGGTTGGTTGGATGGTCATGGGCCCAACGGATGTGCTTTGGCGAACAGCCTCCACGAATAGCGCCGCTAACTATCGATTTCGTTTCGGAATAAACGCTGTAAGAGTGGCACAAGTACAAGCACATTCGTACTCGAGCTGCCTACGTTTGACCTATTATTCGCGTGCTTTATATTTCTCTTTGCACGCGGAGAGAAAATTATTCAGTTTCGTCCGAGACTCGTCCGAGAAAAGCGATAAAATACAATATCGCTGAATGGCGGTAAAGAGAAAAGTAAATGTCAAATATAGAGAGGGATTAAAGGAAAGATAAATATAGACATAGATAGAGGAGTGAGAGAGAGAGAGAGAGAGAGAGCGAACATCCCGAATAATTTCGTTTCATTTATCTTCCCGTTTATCGAGCACCGATCGAATTGCCTTATCATCGCATTGAAAAACTCCCGTGGCTTCCCATTCTCCGTAGGAAAAAACCGACGGAATGTGAATAACGTACATCCGGTTGTAATCACCAACACCACTGAATATCGAACATCAACATTCTCTCGTTATCCAGATTACGTGCGATCGTTCTTCCTTCTCGCGTTGGCCCAAAGAATGAGCCTCGTAACGCTTGAAATATCCCAACGAAATGTTTTCGAAAAACGCACGCGCACGCGTGTGAGTGTGCACTTATGTACACGTGGTGTCGAGCGCAAATAAGTCAATCCACGCGCTTGGATTCGCGTAAAATTATAGGTTGACCAGATTTGTTAAGCAGTTGATAAATGGCGAACATTAGCAGCGGCTTTTTTTATTAGAGTTCGATGTAAAATTGTCGGCGTGCAACTCGCATTAGCCGCGTCGATTCTAAAAGACAAAATGGATTAAATCATTAGGTTGTGCATTAGGCATTGGAGCGCACGCTCGCACAACTTTGCTCGTTCGAGAAAGTATTTCACGGAGTTTGTTGTCTGTTTGTTTTGTTGATAATTCTTAAAGGGGTCTGTGCTCAAGATAGCCTTGTGCGTGCGCTAACAAAGTGTAAAGTAAAAATAACAATCGGCCGTCTTAAGATGTTGGCCTGCGTTGTTGCGCAACCGCGCTTGTGCCTCGAACGTGAATTTGAGAATTTGAAAAGGTGTTATTGGAGCACTAAGCTTAATTACGCCTTGAAAATTACGAATCGCGAGCAAGAAGAGAGCGAGAACCACTGTTATCTAGCGATCACGTTCTCGAATTTCGCATCGGTTCTTTTCCTCCGTAAATATGACGATTTCACGGCGCACTTAATCAGATTAGTTTGCATACGAAAGTGTGGGTCATATATTGCATATGCGACACGCGTGACTCATACTTTAATAAAATTTTTGTACGGAGTAGATCGTGAAATGTATTCGTAACACATGACATGACTCACACACTGTCGTATCTAATCTAAGTACGTGTTAAATATAAAATCGTCTTTTTTGCAATTCTCGTATCTCGATGCATAACAGGAAATACGTGGGTTACGCTAATTTTTTGCTCCGACATTTGCATCACACTAGCCTAGTCAGGAATCAGAAATAGAAAACTAGGAGTCGATAATTTATCCATTTTTTCGTAGCTCCTCTCGTCAATTGATCCACGAATTTGACAATAGAACTTCCAAAAAAACGCTCGTTGCCTAATTGTCGAATTATCGCGTTACGCGGTTTATTCGTTATTTATGCGATAAACTAACGGAGCTCGAGCAATAGTTCACCGATCGACACTCAAATAAATCCACTCGAACGATCGAATCAGTCCCCGAATCAAGCGCGTAATTGTATTTCTCAAATTCAAAATGCAAAACACTGCTGCAGTTGAGAATAATAGAAAGCAATATATCAGGGATCTAGATTACCGTTAATAAAGACGTTAAACGTCGGCCACAAGGTAATAATTTTTTTTTTTTTTTACCGTTAATGGCAACATTAGTATTAGAGTTGACGATTGGCCAAGTAGTAGAGATATAATATCATAATCTATTTAAATGATTCGGTTTGGTATAGCATCGGCGTAACAGGCGGCGATTAAATTTTACCGTATCGAGTGTTCTTTTGCAGCTCGATCCTCGTGCTAAAGTTCAATCGCTCTTCTAGTATCAGTGAACAACTTTTCAGATTACACGCATATGCAAACTCGAGCTTAATCTTAAACTTATCTCCATTGTTCTTTTCTATCTGATGACTTGCATTACACGCGAGCAGATGCACAGATTTTGCATCGTCATCTTTTTGTAGGTGCACCTACCTAGCGCCTCTCTCTCTCTCTCTCTCTCTCCGGTCGAAGTGGCGAGGAAATCAGTATACGTTTGCGCATACGCGCTCTTGACTATAAATAGCCACGTTTTACTGTCCTTCGTGTGTATGAAATTGTACTGTTGCCGAAGTGGTCGTCTAGGGTACAGCGGGGAAGCAATTGCCGCTACGCCGAGAGAGCGAAATGAAACGAAAAAGCAGCCAATGCTCGTGTGCGCGACCGGATGAACGAAATATTAAAGAGAAATGGTAAACGAAAGTACGAGAGACAAAGCAATTATGATCTAGGAAAGAGGAAAGAGCCGCGCGACAAAAGTGAGCCAACTGCTGGAAAAAATGCTGGAAAATAGGAGAAATACAGCGGTGGCGTTTTTAATGCCTTCGTATCGGGAAAAATGTTGACGGTCCGCGTGCGCGTATATTAAATCCATGTATCGCGCGTAAATAATTCCAGGTAAAATGATTGTGGCGAAAAAGTTTGGACGCGCACGCGAGCGACGCCGATCGCGACTCTTGTAGGCGCATCGCGCGAATCGCACTTACCGATTTTGTTGAAGCGCCACTCGCGATAAACGTCGCTGCGTTTTTCTTACTTTACAAGTAAATACAATAAAGCACTCGGGCTTATTGGTACCGGTGACATTTTTTTGTTGAAAACGGCAATCTTTATGCTCGATATTTAACGGCGAGGCGCAAGAAGCCTTTTTTCCTTTGGCTTCTCAATAAGAATCGAGGATTTTACGTCTGTCCGCTGTATCGAGTAATGTTATTTCGTCCTTCGGCTTATTGAATTCTTGCTATTGTTTCTGAGACACCTTGAATACAAAACGAGGGTAGTTATAAGTTTCGTTTTTCTCTTTAGCCCTGGTCTTGTTTGTATATTACGTTATGGCGCTATCTCTTGAATTATTGCTTATGGCAGGTTCATTTATTTATTTATTGTTTTTTACAATAGCGACGATGGCGGAGGCGGCGGCGGCGGCGGCGGCGAGAGAAAGTGTTCGCGAAATGGCGATTGCGTTTACGAGAGCAGCGGCTTTCCTGCAAATACTCTTTATTACCGTTATTATTCCATTTTTTAGACGATTTATTGCGCTTAAGGAATGGCAGTTACTTTCTTTTTATTTAATAACCAAAAGAAATCAAAACCAAACGTTGCTGTTCTTGGCTTGATCGCTAAAGTAAATTGTATTTTTATCGGTAATTACCACGAGACGTTGGTCGTGCGGCTTTCGCGAAAAACGAATAACGATAAATTAAGAGGAAAGTAACAAAAATATAGAGTATGACGAAGGAGTGTAACGTTAAATTTATCGATGCGAATGCGGACGACATTGAGAGCAAATCCTCGGCAACAAAAAGAAGGTGCTAATCGAGAAATTGGAAGATTTTAGTAAAGGCAGACGTGTAAATAGAGTGTCGGCGTCGTGCCCCCTAGCGTTTAAAAAAGACGTAAATTTCGAATGAGCGAGGCGGAGGCGCGTGGAGGAAGCGGATTTAAATGGATAGATATGCTAAAAGTCCGAACCGAGAAAATGCGCGGTACGTAAAAAAGGGAAAGACGGAGAAGTAAGCGAGTTAACTAGTACCGAGTATTCTACGTTTTGCTTTACCACTGTATACAGATGCGCGCGTGTTTACAACTTTCCGTAAAAGGACGCGGTCAATGACGTCAGCGGCAACACGTTGACGTTGCTCGACTGGAATGTGCACGCGGCTCTCGGTTGTGTTAATGAGCCTCCGCGTCTCCTCCTCCCGTCTCCTGTCTCTCTTCCCACCTGCTCGCGACATGCATTTTTTATTCTCTCAAAATCTTGGCCATCCGTGTGCACTGTTATTTATTTACTCCCTTCTGCTCCCCTCGGCGATTTAAGTGGCCGCGCGCGAGTCGTAGCTGAAACGTTAAGACGCGGCTAAGGCCCAGCTGAATAAATCAATCGCTTGATTTATTTAGTTCTTTTAAATTGTGCGTATCGGAAAATTATGTCGTGCGCGTTATGTAAACATATCTTGTGGGAGATAAATTAATATTTAACGGCAGTAAATTTCAATTCGGCGTTACATCATCGGCAAATTAAATGTTACTTTGAAAATTTTCATCAATACTTGATGTTACTTTTGATAATAAGTTCTCTTGGTCTTTCCCGGAAATTTTTATATAAATATTTTACCATGTATACACAATGCCGTCACGATTTTACGTCGTCCCATTTTGTATGCTGATCTAATATAAAATTTACATTCATGAACCTTCGTATCCTAAATTGAGTTATGGACTTTTCTAAATTCGAAAATTATATCCCCTCTATTTTATACTTCAATTTTTCTTTTTCAACGATTTTCTAAAATTTATATTCATTCGGTTGTACGTATTCAAACGCTCGTTACTCTTTAACGACAAATCCCCAAATACAGTGTTAAGCAAAAAATTTAGCGCTGGCTTAGTTGCAAAACAACGAGTACGAGGTATTGAACTGCAACAAAGTTGTACTCGCAAGATTTATTCATCAGTCGATCGAAAGATCTTAATTTTTGAGAAAATGACTTATTTTATTAGAGCGGATAGCTCGTTGTTCATATTTTACACGTAAATCAATGCTAAGTGTTTGTTAAAGTCTCTTTCGCTGAAAAATATTACCTAAAAGAATGGAGGGATTTTTTAAAACATTATATAAATGTCAAAAATTAGACAGTAATGGAATACATTATAAAGCTCATTATCTTGTTATGACATTTATATCTTTTAAGGACACTCGAAACTGATTACCGTATGAAATGCTTACGAAAATATTAAAAAATATTTTGAATCCGCACTTAAGGTTGCGTTATAGGTTCGTTGTGCAAAAGTTTTTTGCTCTGGGAAGAAACTTTTAGGAATACGAGGTATCATCAATCATATGTATACGTGCGCACACGCAGATACAGGAAAGGGAGCCAATCGGATTGCAAATAATGGCATTCACGGTCGCAGCTCGGTCCAATGTTTTAAGGCGTATTTCGAGAAAAAAAATCGCGATTCTCTGTAAAACATTATTGCTCGACTATTTTAAAGAATACGCAAAATGACTTTTTGGTATCCGAGAGGTCGACAAGTTCTACACAGCGTTCGATAAAAAATCTGCAACATTTAAAAGAGACATTAAGTTGGTTAACGTTGACTTTTCTGCACTTAATATTTAACGGCTTCTGACCATACAAGTGCAGCAGATTTCTTTTATAAATTTTTTATCGTGTAAAAGAAAGTCTACGACGGGGATCGACGAGTTTCCGGAGCAGCTGAATTCTTTTTTAATGCATAATGTATTTATCTGGCAATCGAAAGTACACGTACATTAATAAGTCAACAAGCCAATCTATCTAATGACGATCATTATTGTTGCTGTTGCTGTCGTTGTTGTTGTTGTTGTTTGTTGTTGTTATTGGTATCGTGTCTGTAAATAAATCTCATTCCAAGTTCGTGATTCAAGTACATTAAACAAATGATAATGGATTGCACGTTTTTTCCACAACGACGTTGGATGTTTCGTAAATCGATGTACATAATTTTACGCCGGTACATTGAATGCAAAAGAAATTGTTATTGGAATATTAGAAATCACGGCACTCAATTGTACATCCAAATTAAAGTGTTCGAATGAGCCAAGTCGTAATATTCAAGTGTTTGTTGCTGCTGTTTGTATTTAAATCGCCACTTCCTTTTAAATTAAAGCCTTTACAATTGTAAATTATTTGTGCAAACGCACACGAGTAAGAGCTCGTTGCTAAAAGATAACGAGGATCTTCTCAAAATTGATTTGTAAGTCGACGTCTGAATTCTGTTAGCATTTGCAAATCTACGAAAAGCCACAAATTCAATTAGCCGTCGGTTTAGGCGTCACAGTCTCGAGCGCGCGATTAGATTTTCTCGGCGCCTAGAAATTTCCATACCAATAAGCTCCGCGCGTTATTGAAAAAGACGAGGCGGGATAAAGATATTTTTCACGGGTAAGGATTCCTAGTGGCCGCCGAGGCAAAAAGTGCTAAGAACTGTTACGTTTGCCTTGAACCCCAAACTCGACTCGAACCGAGACCCAAAGAAGACATTAGTATTCTTTCTACAAGAGTATCCTCGGCTCTTCAAGTGCTCATTTAGTTATTCAGCTTCACAACTTCAATCTTCGGTTGAATAAGAAAAGAGCAGCAATGAGAGAAGGAAAAAAGAAAGGTTGTAGTATGTTGGAGCGACAAAGTCCAAGAACTCGCCGTCCCACTTACTTTCGAATGCGAATCGCAGGTCTAGTAATGCGAATGCAGTCGACGATTTCCGGCGGGCGATTCGTCAAAGGAAATGGACAGCTCGTGCCTTCTGGCTTGGTCGTTAAGCTCGAGGAACGCCATTTCCTCTGGATTTTACAGTTATGTTACGCAAAAAGTACACAGGAGAGGGACATTCGGACAAATTACGCACACGAATACCAAATGTTATTGTCGCAAAAGCCCTCTTCGGCATAAACTTAAATTGCGTCATTTGCCGATGAGTTTATTCCTTGAATTAGTTCTAATGAATTTTTTTACAACCTCGGCTCGACTTAATTTCGTCCTTATTTCTACACGCATTGATAAATATATTCGCTAAAGTTTTTCCTGCCTGTTCGATAGTTTGCTCGTCATTGTTTAACTATACTTACGAATGCATCGTGAGTCCTTATTGTCCTTATCCTCCGCGTCTCTGCTTTCGAACCTTAATTTTAATAGCTTTCTTCTTCGGCTCTACTGGTCGACAAAAAGTATTTACATTTCTCGCTTACTCGTTTACCGAGCACGTGTTTTTGTTAAAACATTTCCCTCTTTGCTTATACATAACACGTTATCGACGTTAGCTTTCTCACAAAATAGCCGTAATATAAGAAGTTATGAAAATTACGATTTTAGTCAAATAAAGCGCAGTAAACACAAGACCATTAATTAATCTGTAAAAACTAATACATATTTGATTCCTGTTGCATTTAAACATGTACCGTGGATAGAGTAAATTAAGCGAATGGAACTTACATTAATAAATGTTTATCTTACGATTAAATGCAATTTAACGGAATAATTAACTCTTGTACGCGGGGCTTTAAGGAAATTTTTAATCGTACATTGTGCAGGAAGAACTAATTTAATGTAAAATTAAACTGCATAATACGCGATGTTTTTCTACCGATGCAATTATCATAGAATTCAGGAATTTCTTTTTTGCAGCGCATCAATCTTACGCACGAAGTGTGTGCGTGTAAGGACGTCCGAGCACGAGTTTCGGAAGTAACCGTTCCTGCGAGCAAATATCACAACTAATATTTTTATCGCAGAGTTATATACGAGTACATAAATATACGCGCGCGCGCGCATGTGTGTGTATTGTCATTAGAAAATAAAATTGCACATTTTCACGTGCAAAGCGAGAAGAAACGCGCGCGCGATTACGTTAACAATCGGTTTGCGGTCTGCATTTTAATAAAAAAATATGCATTATTTTATTTTTACACACTTAACCAGTGTTTATTTACACTGGGAGAGAATGCACGTAGAGCGCATTATAATAAAGACAGATAAGGCAATCGAGGCGTGCAGTCGACAAAAGAGAAATTGCAAGAGCAGAATGGCCCAATTTTCGAGCGAGCGGACCAAGTGCGAGCGAACATAACCTGAAAACCGCCGAGTGGCCCGGGAAGAAAATGATAAAAAGTAAAGGCCAAGAAGATTTGGAGAGAAGGAGGATAAGGAATAGAAGCGAGACTGTTAATCTCCGGGAGCGGTGGGGAGGCAGGTGGTGTTGGTGAATAAAAAGGCCGATATACGTATTATAGCGGTTGTGCGTGGTGCTGCTCGTGCAGCGGAGAGCTCGCATAAACGGACGCCCGGAGTCATTCCTCCCTCGAAGGGGAAGCGGAAGCACGCCATTATGCAATAGAAACGTCAATTTCCGGCGGCATTATACGCCGCTCTCGACCTTTCTCTCTTTTTCCTCTCTTCCCTCAGCCTCTCCTCTCGCGCTGTATTCTTCGCGCGTCGCCGCCATTCAGACGGGCCGCGCGCGCGCGCTACTTACGAAAAAATGGAGCTCTCTTGGGACAGGTTGTAGTAATTCGCGCCGCGGGAGAGGGGGAACGATGCAGAAATGAAAAAGGAGGATCGCACGCTGCAACTCTCGTTCCATTGACGTCCTCGTCGCTCCGGAGCGCGCGAGAACACGTGTGCGGCGCTGGGCTTTCGAGGCGCAGACGCGGCTTCGATTCCCGGGGCACGAATTGCGCCGCACCACAAAAGCCGAGCAGCACAATTAACGGGAAGAAAATTCGGCAGCTCGTGGTGACGCATCACGAGCATGGGATATTTCACATGCAAGCCTCCAGGGTTCGCGTTAACCTTTTACAGCGTCTTCGGTCTAACAACACGATCCTCTGGCTATTTAACGGCCTGCAGACTGATTAATCGACGTCGTTGTTGGCGTCGTCGTTAGCCAGGAAATTGAAATTCAGTAATTCTGCGATTATGACGCAATTCCGACCATTAATATTCGATATTTCTTTCGTTAAATGCTTTTTCCAAGACGCATCGACGAAAGAATTCGTTTTTAAACTCGAGTCTTGGAACATTTGAAAAATATGAATGAATAATTTTCCGTTTTTTTTTCTTTTTTTTATCGAATATACATTTGCAACTAATTATGCTAAAAGTTTCTGTATTCGTAATTTATTTTTAACGTATACCGCACCGATTCGTGTAATTCGTTATTTGTTGATAAAACGATGGCTAGTATATTTCGAGGTAATATTACGTTCGGTACACCCGCGAATTTGTTAATAATTAAATTAAAGGTCATTCCACTAAGTAATTTGCCGTTAAACGAGTTAGAAACTTTCTAATTTACGAAACAACGAATATTCCCATTTCACAAAAATTAATCAGAATTACGATTGTTAAATCATAAGTTTATTTACACGACGTTTGTAAACGTTGCATTTTTTCCAATACTTTCCAGTAAATCCGTAATTTGCACGCGCAATAATTTAACGAATTTTAAACAAATCTTTCAGTCGTAATAAACAATTTGTCAGAGAAATTGGAAAAAATTAATTAATTGTCAGCGACTAATATAACCTTTCGTTTAATTATATTCTTTAAACCGCCGCTCGCTTTACTCTCATAAGCCTGCAAATAATTGCAATAAAATTAAAATAAAAAATAAAAAATAGCTGTTTTTTGGCTTCGCTTAACACGGTGTTTCCGAACCAATAAACATTCCTTCCGGTTGTTTTAATATAATATTTTCGTTAAGTGATTGTCGTTAACACCCGACACTGAAATAGATGTTTTTCTTGTCTCTCAAAAGCGAGGGGAAGAAGCTCTAGAGGAGAAAAAAGTGTCCCGCGAGATCCTATTTCACACGAGGCTGTGTGTTTTAATAAACCATCGTCGATTACTTGCTGCAGCAGCCAACGCCAAGTACGAGAGCCTCGATGAAAACTGTCTCGTCTCGAATGCGACTAACACAATCACCAACGCGTTGCGGAAGCGCCTTTACGGCTCGTTCATTGGTATTTTTCTCCGTGTTTATCCCGATGTGCATCGAAAGCAGCGTCTCTTCCGTTTCTCCTCACTCCGACGCGTAAATAATGTAAAACATTACGGCATCGAGCGGAAAGTAGCGCAACAATTTTGCCGACCGATTTTTGTCGTCGATATTTGACTTATAAATAAATCGCACGCCGCGCGCTCGCAACGACTTAATTGATATTGCAAATTGTATATTAATGAAACGCACGCGCGCCGACGACCGGAAGTATTTACGTTACGTTTGCATGTTTCTGATATCGTTGATAGTAATAAACAGTTATCGCGATGGATAACCTAAATGCGATTACAGTCGTAATCTCATATTTCTTATACTATTTTATCTTGACGAAAACTATCGCTGCGGTAGATTTGCGTATTGTAAAGCTCAAATATAAATAAACAAAATTTCGTTGCGGATTATTTGCATTTCTAGTTTATTTTGAACGAATGACCGAGAACCGTTGCGTTATCAGTTGCGAAATTAGCTCTGAATTTTGAACGGGATCGGTGTTTTCGCCGTACGAAATATAAAATACAAAATGTAAAATGTAAAGTATAAACTGCTCAACGTTTACGAAGGAAAACTTTGCTCCCACTACTCGAAGCGGTGGGCGTAAATCAAGGCTCGTTAATCTAAATGCTCGCTCTCGCTTGTTTGTCTCTCGCCGAATCATTTCGCATTTTTAGATTCAGAATTTAATAGCTCGACTTTCTCGCGAAACGCCAAAAGTGCCATGGCGGCTATTGCGGCATCGAGTGTCTTTCGGCGGTACACCCATAAACATAAAAGCTGGGCGTTTCCTTCCCTGACGCGTATCTATCATCGCTATATTGTTGCATTATTTTCTGGCGATACCAAATGCCTCGCGCCCCTTAATTACCATTTATTTATCGGGCCACGAACAATTTTCCAGCCATCGATGCTATTCGTTCCGATACTCACGGATCGTAAATTTTCATAAGCTATTTAATTTAATAAACTCTATTGTCTCGCGGCGCTCGCTTAAAAACACCAATTGAATAAGACAATTCAAGCATTTTCCAAGAGTTGCTCCCCGCCCCCCCCCCGCCTCAGCTCGGGCTTTTCGCCTTGAAGCCTTTAAAATATCGGATTTTTTCGATCGCGATAGATGGCCTATTGAAAGTACCCGTATAAATTTGCATTTATTATATCATAATTTGCAGCCAATAAAGCCAATAAAGCGCATTGATATATTCACTCCTTTGCATATACTCTCTCGGCAGTTCATCCATATGTATATTTCCGGAAAACATCTTTAGTTGCGGCGCATAATGCATTCCGCGTTTCGTACTGCGCCACAAGAGTAAAAGTGAAACGCGCAAAGATTGCAGTTCGGAGATGCGAGTGGCCAAGACGAGAGGGGAGGGAGGCTAATCGATTTTCGAAAACAGCTTCATTGTCACGTGGCGGCAATCGCTCTGACACAATGTGCGCAGTTTCGTACAAATATTTCATACAAAGCCTATTAAGCAATAAAGGAAGGTCGCAAACAGAGAAATACTTTTTGGGTGGCGAACGCGCGATCAAAGGCAACGGGGATATCCTTCCTCTGCGGGACGGATGGTTTTCTCTTTGAAAACGATTTCGCCTCGACACGGTTACCTTAAACTTTTCGCAATACGTATTAGCCGGGAGTTCTCGCAGAGTCATGGAGAACCGCTGGCTTTCGTCATGCCTGCTCGTGGGAAATTCTTTTTAAACGCCCCTGGATGCCGGCTCGCACCTTCTCGGCGCTCTGGGTGGGGCGTTAACGCGCGCGAGCCGCAGCCTTGGATTCGCAAATTTTTCACTCTTTGGCCACGGACAGCCGCGGTGAGTCTGCGTATTCGAGAAACCGACTAATTTTTCCTGAAATGACTAATGAAAAGGCCGCGCGCAAGGCGTCGGCGGCGTCGGCGGCGTCGACGGCTCGTGCGTTAACCCGTCGTAATAAGGAATAAGGCGGCGCGCGCGCGCGCGATTATTCGCAGCCAACCCCGACGGTTCTCAACTTCCGAGAAGAGCCGAGTCTTCCGCTTCCACGAACCGAGTTGGCAACCTTCCCTCCGCTTCCTTTTCCACCGAGCAAATCCGAGTTCGAGTGCCGAATATCGCGTTTAGGACTTTTGATTTACGAGCTAAAGCCTCGCCGCTGCGAGCGCACGCACTTCCGCGAGGCCAAAGGCCGAAACTCGACCAGCCCGAGGAAACTCCGGGAAAAGCTCCAAGAACTCGTTAACTTTAAAACTAGAATGCAAACAATTGCCGGATGTGTAAGAATAATCGAATAACGTCGAGTGGGCAAAAAATGCTTTCATCCCCACTGGAGGAACTTCCTTTCGTATTTATCTTTTGAGGGCGATCGGCCAGCGAATCCGGCCACACACAGTTTGAGCTTTCGCGTAAACATTGGAACTAGATCTGCCTCGTTAAGCGAATTAGAGGACAGACCTTCGATGCGCCGCGAGCTCCCACTCGTTCGTGCACTGCGAGCACTTGGGCTATTTATCAGTTGGCTCTGCTGCATTAACCACTAGTACTTTCGTCTCATTTTTAGTCATTTATTTTTTTAACGCGTAAACTTATTTCTCCCGAATTTTCTGTACGAATTACTCCGTTTCGCATTTTTGGGTAATTTTTTATTTTTATTCATAAACTCGTCGCGACAGATTGGCTTTTGCCATCGGGACAGTTCGATACGCTCGCACGGAACATTTTCCGATTACATCTTCGGCGGAAATAGAGCTATTTTTTTAGATTGAAGCCCGAAGATCGATATTACGATACGTAAAGATGTCGGGGAGTCCTAACTTAACGTCGGTTAAATTTCTGCTCTTAAAATATGTCCCGAATGTATATAGATATATGCGCGCGTAGCAGGGACTTTGGAATTAGAGCGAGTTCCGGGGGTCCAAACTTTTGGATTTATGTCGAAACTACCCAACGAGAAACTCGCGCGGTGCACTGCATTTGATGAAATACGCGACTTTAATATCCTTTTACGTCTCGATAATCGAATCGGTGAAAATAAACAGAAGCCACTAGTTGAGAATTGCATTTTGATTCTGTGGTTGCGATAGTGAGTAATCGGCAATGGCGTCAACGTAAAAAGGATATTTTTAAGAGGAAGGTAACGGGAGCCGCGACGATGATTCGAAGCAGGAATTACGGATTCGAATAAAAAAACACGCTGACTCGTTAAGTTATTTCGCGCCCGTCGATATCTGCGATGGCATAAAATACGAAAACATGCAATGATCGGTAATAAAACGAAAGTAAACTGAATCCGAATTCGACAAATTGTTAGATTGCGCGTGCCCGAATCAGCGGTGGGCTTGATCATCGATTGCAAATAAATAATTCAGAAAACGAGGAATTGGAAAGTTTTTCTTTTAAAAACAATGCAATATTTAAATTTGTCAGCTACGGGGGACATTTTCTCGGAAACGAATCTAATATTTAAATTCAATCGCGCACTTAACGACCCGATCAGCGACATAACTTAACCCAACTTAACAGTAAAGTGTGACCGTTTTAAATTTAATTTAACGCGTAAATACCAGAAATTTATTGCACGTGCACTTGGATATTCGGAGAAGAATAATAACTGTGATAGCTGGTGCGTAGTATTACATCGCGAATAACCTATAAATCTAGGAATGCGAGAAATTAAAAGGAAGCCCCCAAAAGTCGATTCGAATAACAAAAGGCTTCCTGTATCAGTCTTTTCCTCAAATCGCCAACGGAATTAGATAAACTCGGTTGCGGAAAACGGCTTTTGAATAAGGCCCGATGTATTTTTTACGGAGATGCGCGCGCACAATTTCGAAAGCCAAAATGAGAGTGAACGACCTCAGAAGTAAACGACAACAAAAGAAGTTGCGTGTAAAAAGTGAAGGTTGACGGTCAGTTTTTACATCGACTATCGACTTTTATATTCTCGCATTCTCGACGCTTAGGACATTTGGGACGTACCCCACCGCCACCACCACTACCACGTGATACTTCCGAAGGGAAACGCAACAAATACGTTGCTGCGCACGAGCTGCGGCGCGCGTTTCTTTGCCTTCGTTCCTACATTCAAAATGTGAAATGTGACGAGGTTCTCCTATCGATTTTCTCGCTTTAAAAGTGCTTGATTTAAATTCGAGCAAAAGGCCGAAAGGCAAACTGGGAAAGGATGAAAAATAGTCGCAGCGCGTTCGATCCGTTCCCGATGCTCTCTCGCTTACACCTCAACAGGCGTACTCTCGTTTTCTCCGGTTTTCGAGGGCTCGCGTCCTACTCAGGAGTCGCCGGCGCTGTAACGCGGCTACATTCTCCGTCTTCGTTCTTTATTTACATGGACTTCCTGTCTGGGAGCTCCTTCGGAGAATCGCCACCGACAACGACGGCGACGCTGAAAGTTGTTCGGTCGATTGTATCACCTTCCCGCCCGCCTCTCTCTTCCCGAGGCGGCGGCGGCGACGCGCGCGCGCGCGCACAGCGGATGCAGCGCAGAGACGCGACAGGAAGACGAAGAGTCGTTTCTGCAAACGGTCAGTGCGTGGCCTTTGCACATGCGCAAATACACGCCTCTGCTCTCGGGCTCTCGGCGGCGCAATTCAGGCCTCAATTTTCGCTCGTCTCCGCCGCTTCGAAAGAGATAGGAAAGCGGCGCAACCCGAGACGCGAGAACGAATCCCCTGGAATCCGGGGGACGAATTAGGAGCAATTAACGCGGCCGACCGAGGATGAGGCCTCGTCTGCAGCAGCAGCAGCAGCAGCGTGTGAAAAACATCGGGAGGACGTATTCCCGTGAGTCACCCACGCGATACGAGAACCCGAGCCCGATGTTTTTCCCTCGCACTCCCGCTTTATCGACCTGGCCCTGTTCTGGCCGAGGCTTCGTCACTCGCGGACGCCCGAGTAACGATTCCTCTTATCGAGCGCCTGTCGCGCTCATTCAGTTTTAGCCTTTCTTTCGCTCGTCCCCGCCCTCGGGGGAGAGGACTTTTCACCTCCGCGACGTTAATAATGCTCGCGCGCGATCAATCTTGCTACTACTAGTTTATAAATAAAAATTTTCCTGTTTTTTATCGGCAGCGCTTCTTCCAAGCTCGGCGCCTGAGATTGGTTTGGAAAATATTTGCAGTGTTTGCGAGGTCGAGGGGCCCCGAGCGGCGCTGAATGCCTTCTTTAATCGCTCTTTCCGAAGGAGTGACGACGTTAAACGAGTGCTTTCCTCCAATATTGACGCTCGTCGCGCACTCCTTTTGATCTTTTTAGAAAGAAAGACAGACAGACAGACAGACTACTCTCACGCTCGGCCGTAGAGGCGCAACTTTAATCGCGACCTCGTCAATTATTGGTGTTTTCCCGGAGAGCCGAGTGGAGCGGTGGCTCTTTATTTAAAAGTTTCGATTAAAAAATAGTATCAATATTCATGGGCTCGGTCGAGTTGCGCGGCTGAAATTATGCATGCAACGAGTATAAATCATAGGGAGCGTTATCGAGAAAACAAGAAAGTTGGCTCTTACGCGGAAAGTGGAAAGCAGAAGCGGCGGTGCTCGTGCGAAGTTACCGGCGAAGAGTCCTTGAACGTGAGGTTACGTTGTTAGCGCGGCACAAGGGCTGCTGGCTGGTCTTAAAACACAATTGACAGAACCGTGAACTTTTCGAAGCTGCTACCACCGGTGCTGTCGAGGGCAACTTTTCTCGGAAATCTGTAAAGTTGCAAGAGCCAATTGGGGCGAGGAGTGGAGTGTTTCGGCAAAAGGAGCCGATGGGTCCCGACGCCAAATTTTTACTATCTCGAGGAGCACTTTGAGGCTTTATAAATAAACTAATTGCTCTCGGGGGCCCAGAAACCCGTTAGCAATGACGTTGCGCGCCGGGCCATTCGCTATTCCTCTATTTTTCGACGGACGCTCGAATTTTTCAATCGCTCCCGGTCCTCTCTCTCTAATGAAGGAGGCTCTGTAAAGCCGCTGCCGCAGCCTCGGCGATCTCGCGCTTCCAAGAACATCCGAGATCTGTTTTTCACATGAGACGTGAGAAAGTGAAATTATGCGGGAGTAAAGGGAGCCGTTGCGTGGCATCGTCGCGAAAATCCGGGCTCGGCGCTTCTGGGAAAGGCGCATGTGGGTGTTGTTGATGGCACAGCATTGATGCTTCAGTTGCACGCGGTAAATCTTGTTGGGCGTCTTCGCGAGTCTGACGGAGAAACACTCTCGAGTCGGATTTGTAAATATAGTCTCCATCTTCTCGGCGACTCGCTCTTGCGTTGTCTTCTCCGACTCGCGCGGCCGTCTATTTTATAAAATATCATTAAAATAATTATCAAAATCACTCACCGAGCTTATGGTTACGCTATTCTCGCGATTCTCGACTATCGCCCTCCTTGTCTCGACGCGAGAGCAGCAATTGCGAACGCGTCGGTCGCGGCGCGAACGTTAAATAGCCGCTGAAGTAACTTAAATATAGTATGAATGGCTGCGTTTAGATCGCGTTCCTCTTTATCCGATCCAGCGCTCGTTGCGAGTGCAAAATTTGATCGATGCATAACCGCGTTTACTCGCCGATATGCAATTACCTCGAAAAAAGGATCAATTATAATAAACTGTTTAATCTTTGCTCGTAGCTGAATTTCGTTTAATTTTACGCGTGTGTGCGCCCGCGTGCGAGATCGCGATCTTAAATTGATCGCGTTCAATGGATGAAAGGCGACGTCCATAAATTAGATTTACAATCGAATGTTCGATAATAGCGAATAATATTTGTAGTCTCGTTAAATGGGATTGCAGACGGAAAAAACGTTGATATTTTCCGAACAAGGAATCTTTTACAAGGAAGACATTTTCTCGGTTAAGCTTAATTTATGCCAAAAACATGCGCCTCTACCGCTCATTTGCCGTTCCAAAAAGTGATATTATAAATTTGCTTTATTGCCGCACTTGCACCAAGTTGAAGAGCCGATAAAAAATGAATTCCCTGAAAAATGTATTTACGCTAACCGATATTCGTAAAGGCGCTTGTTATTTTTGAGCGGTGCACAAGTAATGAGTTCGCTCGAGCTGTTCCGTAAGTTTTTCGGAATTTTTTATGAATCACTAGAAACGCCGTATATTTAGACCGATCCATTCAAAAGTATTTTTACACCTCTTCATTGAAAAATATCTTGACAGTCGCTTGTCAAAAACGATTTGACTCTTTGGCGAGAACTTGGAGAGAATCGCCGCCGCTCGACTGATACGTAAAATACGTAAACAGAAATCTAGTTGTATTTTTCAATATTACAATAACGGCAATAGTTGCGTCAAAAGATTTTTAACCGATTTATATTCAAATTTTCCAATTAATTTACTCTGCTGGCGAACTTTTTATCTCGATACAGTTCACCAAATCTATAAAAATAGTTAAAAGCCACTCGTACCTCTAACTTATTCAGCAGTTAACGCGAATGTATTTTTAATGACATATTTGTTCTTTAAACTCTTTCATTTCTGAACATTATTATGTAATAAATGATTGATGCAATGCTTTCCATAATTGATTCGGATCTAGAAATCAGGTTACATGTGTTTAAGCATCGATTCGGCCCTGGTTAGACGCGCGTAATAAATAAAAATTGACAAAGAGCTGGCACATTTTTTAAGTGAAAGATAATTGCTATTCCTATAAATAAAACATTGATTTATCTATTTAGAAGAGCAAAGATATTTTTAAACGTGATCGAACGATTTAAAAGGAATCAGAAGTTATATTCGATCCAACAAAAATCCAATGCCAACAAAAACGAGTATTCATTGACTTGTCAAATGACTTACGAGATGGTAAATTACAGACAAATATTCTCATATAATAATACGCGTTTAGAGCGAATAAATATTATTTTAACGTTCATTACTGATTTATGCGATAAAAGGCTGATCATTAATTTGGCAAAGAAAAGGCTCTTTTAGCTTTTATACGTTTTCTTTTAAAAGACATTTTATTTTTAAACGGCATAACCATTATTTGCAATACTTACCGAGTGTTTTAATTATATTTTTTCAAAAAATCTTTCCCTCCTTTTTGTTCCGATCGAAAAAAATAGGTTTTCTTTTTCACGTAGTAAAACAAACGATTCAATTATATTCATTGGATAATGATTTTGTTTAATATTAAGGAAATATTTATAAGTTATCATAATAAAATGATTTGCGTATATTATTAATTTTGATTTAACCTTAAACAATGACTAGTTTTGCTGCTATACATGTGGATAAGACGAGTTGGTACAGATGAGATTACCAGCGCAAATGCTCCTGAAGATTTCTGCGAAACGAAAAATCTAACTTCCTGGCACAGAATTAAAAGGGAAAATTTAAATTAAAATCCAAAATAAGAAAAAGCAAACGACTCGTTTTAGTAAAAGAAAACATTTTTTTAACGATAAATGAATACGCGAACAATTTTTCAGACAATTACTTTGAAATATAAATCAGTTATAAGCAACATTATAGCCGATTCTCCGTGTGATTTACATTGGATAATAAATCTTTGAATAGCCATACATCAAAACTTATTTTCCAAGAGGCAAAAGTGTCCTTGCGCCAAGGATTGAAACCGATCAAGCCGATACTTTTCACACATATTCATAAGATGCCATATATCAGATTCCTCGTTTAATCGTATTTTCACATTTTCTTGGAGCGCTTATCTAACTTTTCAATTCCATTTCTTTTTTGAGCGCAATGGCGGCCGTTTAACGTCGCGGCGACGTTACGTTTGCGGAGGCGCGAACGAGCCGCGATCTGAGAAATATCTCGAATCTCGAGGCGAAGATTCCAGGAAAGTTGGCTTAAAACCGTAAATCATAACGAGGAACAATAATTTTTAACTTTATTGTTCTGAAAATAGTCCTTAAATCGAAGGCTTCGAGGCTGGAGCGACGCGTTTTCATAACGCGAACTGTCGTTCGAAGCTTCAAAAATTTGAATAACAAATACAGCGATTCGAATCGCTCGAGAATTTGCTTTGGGATTATATTTTCATGCCTATAATAGGCGCGCAAAGCTCGAAAAACACTTCCAGAATATTTAAAGGGATTCAAATTTCAGTGCCTCCTCCTCCTTCTCCTCCTCCTCCTCCTCCTGCTGCTGCTGCTGCTGCTTCACTCGAAATAAAATTTCGGCTCGAATAAGTTGCACGGATTCCACGGTGAGAGATATTTAGGTGGTCTAACCGAAGATGAAAAAAGTGACGGGCTCGGGCTCTCGAGTGCCGGGGAAAGTCAACGTCATCCTCGGCGTCTTCGTCGCGGTGCGTTACTCTTGAATGGAGGCGCGCATGACTCGCATAGTATTCGAAAGCACACGCTTAGCGAACGAAAAAGAGGAGGCTCGAGAGTTCCTCGTTTGGGGTCCTCCCCTCGCTCCTCGCTCCTCGCTCGCTTCCGCTTCCCACTCCGCCCACGAGGCTCGCGGTCGTGTCCCACGTACGGCGCACGACGCAGACCCTCGCCTCGCCACACACGTCCCGGCGCGAGTATCACACTTCCATGCAGTAGCGCCTTTTAATGCGCTGACGCTTTTCGCTCTATCGGCAAGACTTATTGTGACATCCTCTTCACGCTGTGTGACTGACATCATCGGCTAGATTACCTGCTGAGATCCGAGACCGAACGAGCCCCTTCCCTCTTTTCCCCCCTCGCGTCTTCGATAACAACGACCGACTCGCTCTTGCGCAGTCCGCCAGCCGATAGCCCTTATTCTCAGCTTATTTTCAGCTCCAGAATGCATCGCGAGCAATTTTTCCTACGCTTCTTCCGTTAAAATGAACATTCGAACATTCGAACATTGTTCTCGTCTTGCAGCAACGTCTGCTGGTTTAATCGCAATTTTTTTTACTTCCCAACGAGAGTAAATCGGTCGACATCTCGTTTTTACGCCTCCGTAAAATGTCGGCTCACCGATTGAAAGCGTCGGAAGTGGACTCGTCGTCAACTATATTAGCGTATCGAACAAATTTAAGGATAACACCTCGGAAGGAAACTCGTGTTTATCCGACACGAACATTTGCGTCCCACGGACAAGCTTGACAAGTTATCATTGACAATCGCGAGTCGTTTTAGCGGGCGATGGATGTCCGTTGCTTAATTTAAAACCCGACTTTTGCGCAATGGATATTCGGTTTGTGCGGAAACGTCGGCAAGACATTACTCTTGTTTAAGCGCCAGCGCAAACGACTCGGCGGCGGGCATCTTCTCCACAGATGCGGAATAAACGAGTGGGACGAAAAGCCGAAGCAGAACTACCAACTACGGGTCGCTCTTTGTTTTTGGCCCGCAGATCTTAAAGTGCTTTTGTCGGCGAACGAGGCGAGCGAATGTAAAAGGGACTGGCCATTCGTTACTTTAACAGCTGTTTTCGTATTCGAAAAGATGAGCGTTGCAGCATTTGATATTCGCTTGATTTATTCGAGTGCAGCAGTAAAATCAGCGGAAATCGAAGAGAGAAAGGAAAGATCGACTCGAGTGCGGAGCTGGAAAGCCCTTCGAGGACGTTAACGGCCGCTCGTCGACTCGCGGACTTTAGCACCGAGATAAATTCGTCTTTCGGCGAGAGAGGGTTTGCGGAAAATTCGCAACGACGAAGGCAGCATCCCCCGGAAGGTGGTGCTCGCGAAATTCGGATTGCGACTCCTACGGTATCCGCGCGCCCGAGGCTCGTAGGCGTGAGTTCGCGGATCGTGCGAACGGGACTATGCACTTATAAGGTCGCGTTCACACCCACTCGGGCGCGCGAGCCTCTCCTCGGGGGCGTCACTTCGTTGGACTGCGACGAGGTCCTGGTGTGTGTCCTGTGTGTGAATTACAATACGCCGCACGCCTAGGAGTGTGTTATCGCGGATTTGTCCGAGCGCGGCTTTTACGCGTGTTGCGAGCTTCACCCGCCCGCCCCCCCGCCCCTGCTATCGCTCTTGATCCAGTTTCGACCCTTTCAGCAATTTATGATGAATCGCTTTATCGGGCCTGTCGCTGTGAAATAAAGCGAAACGAAGCAATAGCGAGCAAAGTGGTCCCGATAAAGCGAGCGCACAACTTTAAGGAGGACATGGAAAAGTTTGCCAATATCCGCCCACACGAGCGACACGTTAAAATCCGTGCGAGCGTTTCCGGTGATCGATTCGACTCGAGCCAATTAGCTGCTCGGCGGATGTAATTTTAACGATCGCTCGCTCACTTTTTTAAAAAGGAGTTGATGTATTACGGATTAATATTCAACTTATTGCTCGTTTTGAAATACTCGACTAGGAAACTCACTCGGCTGGCGGTGGCTCGATCGAACCAAAGTTGTTGCTCAAGCTTCTGCTTAAGCTGAAAAGGAGTCGATTTAGGAAGTAATTGATGGCGATTACCCGTCCGGCGATTGTTGGCGAGCTGGAAACAAAAATACGTTTGCACCGCGTCTATGGAAAGTCAGCGCTCGTTGTTACCGCAAGGATGAGCTTTCGGCTTTAGCTTTTTTGCACACTCCGAGCTGAGGAAATGACAAAATTCCTGGCTCGTTCCTCTTGTCGATTTTCGTTTGTTGACAAAATCCATTATTTATCAACTACGAAATTATTTTTTTTTCGTAATACACGAATGACTACTTTTTATCGTTTCCTCTTCGCCGTGTTTCGACGAAATCATTTAGCGCGCACCGTAATTAATCGATCTAGATTTTAAGCAAGTATTCGCACTTGAGACTTCAATACGGATTTCGCGTTAATACGACGACGTATTGCGGAAAAAAACGAACAGCAGTCACTTTTTACATTTTCATTTCGCTTCGCGAGAATACGAATAATTTCGTGCATTCCGATCAAGGATCGTCGCATACGTGCGACCGTTACAAAGATTCTAAAAATAGATTATTAATATTATGCCGAATAGCGCTCGAAAAACGTACGATATAAGCGTCATCGTTGATGTATCCGTGCATCGTAACACGTTAAGCCGAAAGTCGAGCTAAATTTTACGCGAAAATACGCAGAGTTACGTTTCATAATTTGCTTGTATAATATTGTTACAATCGCGCGCATCGCAATGCACCTTTTTTCGTTTCGCAATTCTTATTGCTCAATTCTAATCGTAATACATTTAAATTTCATCGAAACCTAAAAAATGTTACAAATAATAGTCAACGGCTGTGCGATCGATCAATGACCTAACGTAAAATATTTTTATTAAATCAATCGTTGAGTATTTCGATCAAAATTGGAATATGTATATGCCGGGGACTGCACACGAACGCGCAGATTGTAGACTTTTTCCGTACGAAAGGAACCGAAACAGGCGTTGCGGTGACAACCAAGAACTTGGCCATATTTAAGTTCGTAGCGTATTTTACGGTGCGATTGCAACTAATTTAACATTAATAAATCGTTGCAATTTCGAAAATAAATCCCAATGCAGGCAAAAGCGCTTTTGAGCTATTTGCTTGCCAAAATCGTCACGTTTATGGTGGTGTCCGCCACCTGAGTTTTACAGACAACATTTGATTATTGCATCCCATAGCCAAGTACATTGTTTAAAGCCGCTGGAATAGGCTCGAGGCCGATTTTAATCGCACAAGTTGACGAATAAAAACAAGCAACGCCGCTTTCGTCGATGTCGGTCGTCGCAAATTCCTGGTGCGCGAGGCTCGCGTTCGCGGAAACGTAGTAAAATAGCTCGAAAAGGCCGAGCTTTTCACGGAGGAAGTCGCGGCGGCGACGCTTAATTAAACGAAAGCGCCAAGTTCGCGAGGCGAAATAACAGCGTTCGTCGATAGGAAGGTCTGGCCGCGAGCGAAGAATAACAAATGATAAAACGCAACGAGGAGCAAAGCTCGCGCCGACACACGCGAGCACTACAAATGAAAACAAGAAGAGATATCGCGTGGTCGCGCCGGAGGAACGCACACCGACGCACGTCATACGCGGACGGGCGACTTCCTCTCTCTCTCTCCGGTTGGCTCAGAAGCAGCCAGCGAGGGACGCCGGCGAATCCATGAATGGGTTCGTTCGCGAGAGCATCAATGGACGGTCCGTTTACTCGCCTTACTCGATGCGACCCACGCGGGAGCGCACGACTACTACGCGGCACACGCACACCAACCGATGTTTCCGCGCTTTTCTTGTGTGCGCCGACTACGGCGACGAGTTTCGTTCCGTTATACAAGCTACATTGCTAGCGCCTTCTCCTCCTCCTCCTCCTCCTCTTTTAGTCGTTTCTCTCCTTTCCAGTCACTTCTGGCTCTGCTCGAGCCCACGCGCGCAACGTATAATCAGCGCCTGATGCCGCAACTCGCGATCGGCTGGAGGGAATGACGTAGGTGGCCGGCGAAAAAGCAGCTGCAGCCCCAATTGGACTCGTGGCTCGATTTCGATGCAATTACTCGTCCTTGAGGGAGTAGTTGCTCCAGTTTGCGCGCCGAGACATGACACCTCCCTAAGATCGATCAAGCCTACGGGGCGCAGTCGACTGATTTTGGCAGCTGAGGACCGGCCAAGAGTAACAAGAGTACGTCCGCTCACTGCCTCCCTCTGGGTGAATTTTTCGTTCGGTCATCGTCAGCTGAAATGATCCGACGATCCCGTCCGAGCGCATTCGAATCACTCGCGTCCGCTCGTTTATTGCGCGATTGCGATTCGAACTGCACCCACGTTGTCGATAAATAAACAAACAACGAATGCAGAGGCCTTTTTATCTTCGCAAGGGCGCAGACTATCGTTACCGAGACGTTAAATAAATATTCCTCGCTTAACTATCGGACACCTGGAGATCAGCTCGTGTGATTGGGCGCAGGCGGTCCGCGGACTGAGGGAAATAACAGTCATTCGATTTAAGTGTGTGCGCGCGCGCGCTTCTTATTATCAGCGCGTTAAGGAGAAAATAAATTTTCGTGTTATTTTCGATGTTATCGCGCGCGGTTCTATTAATCGTCGAGCGGCGGCGCAATCGCGAAAATAGATCTCGGCTCGTTTTCTAATAAATTTGCTTATTCTCGCTCGCGAAACACGCGCCTCGACCGCCGCTCGCACTTCCTTCTTGCTGGTAACTTAAAAAATGACCCAATTAAAGCCGCGATTTCCGCTCCAGGGGATTAAAGGACGAACCTAAACGCGCGGACCGGCATTGGCTCGAGGAACGCCGTCCGAAAATATAATCCGAATAATGAAATTGATAATAAAGTATTTGTCCGCGGTGACGGAGGAGAAGAGAGACAATAGTAGTACGGGCGAGGCCACTCGGGGGGAGACAAGGAGGAAAAATGGAGGCGGATCGCAGCTAGGGGAGGAAGGGATCGCGCGTTGTTCGCGTTCGCGCACAGCGCATAACACGGAACCTTGAAACATAAAAAGATCCATATTTATTGCTGCTTATATGCTGTATCTGCGAGGGGACATTAGCGCCCTGGAAAATACGAGGAAGGCTATAAAACGTATAATAATGTTTAATACTCGAAGCGAATGCAAATGCAGAGAGACAGTCGCATTACAAATGCTAATACCCTTAAGAGACACCCACTCCGAGTCTTACAATCAAACAATAAATCGTATCTTATCTCGCTGCTTCAGAAACACACAGCTTGCCACCCGACTCTTTCCTTCCGCAGCCTTTGCGATTAATGTTCCCTTGTACGTACGTTCGGGCGCCCAGGGCCCTCCCACAATAATAGACAGCGACAGCCTGCTAAGAGGGAAAAAACGGTTACGGCGCTTTCCCGTGGCCGGGGCAACCCTTTCGCGCGACGGCGAGTCCCCGTGCGTCCTCGTGCCGGGCGTCTTCGCTCCTTTCCGATCGGCCGAGCCCAACAGATAAGACACGCAACCCGCCCCCGCCGCCGCCGCCCCCTCTTCGGCTTATATCGCCTTTCGGCCGCGAACTTTCCTCTTTCGCCGAAATAAAAGCAAACTGCCGCGCGTAAAAGATCCGCGTCCCCCGAGCCGAGTGTCGCCGCTTCTTCTGCTCGGTTGCTATTCGCGTGCGTTTTTAACTTTCGTTCGACGCGAATCGGATAAAAGCCGCGCCCGCTCGGACGTTAAAATTTGACGGAACGCCGAGGGAAAAGTTGGAGCAGGATGCCGTGCAATTTTTCGTTGAGAGCTGCGATATAAACGCCGCCTAAATACAACCTCGAGCAAAGTCATCGCGGGGAACAAACGCGTTGCTCCGAATGGAGAGAGCGATAAATTTAAAAGCCCGACTCGGCGGCATCCATATTTCCTCCATACTCCATCCGTTTAGCTTCGAATCTGCGAACGAATTGATTTTCTCGTCCGTTAAGATGGCGACGTCTACGAGGTTCGCAAAGGCGTGGCGAGCGAATTCAAGCGAGAAATACAAATTGCGTTTGTCCATTCGAGAAGCGAACCGTTCGTTTTCAACTTCGAAGAATATTTTCCATTTCGTTGTAAATATGAATTTAAGCAATAAGACGACGTTTCAACAGGACGTCCCTAGAGTTCGAGCGAACGCGGAGAGGAATTAAAAATTAAAGCTCGAGAAACGGTGTCGGTGCTAAAATTGTTTCTCGCCAACTCGTGACTTCGATCGAAGAGACTCTGATAGGTTTTTTTTTTTTTTTTTATTAACCAGGCTGACCAACATTTTATTCAATTTTTATATTTAGGCGCTCGTCCTTTGGCTGTTGGCTAATTTTTCGAGTCTCAAACTTGGCATCGCGCGCTCTTAATTAGATTAATGCGCAGTTAAAGATCCCGCGCGGGGCTGTTGGAGCGAATTTAAAAAAATCGAAGCGTATCGATCACTCGGTTGGAATTGAATCGAGCGAGACAGACGGACCGAACGGAATAATATATTCTAGAGTTTTAAAAATTATTAATTAGTAAAAAAGGTTTTTACGCCCAGAGCCTTGAAGAATATCGAAGGAAAACAGATCGGAGCTTATCGCGTCCTATTAATCTCGCGATCTACTCATCGCCAAACATATTTTTATTAGTCGTAAAGGATATACTATAGTTGGAGCAGTAAAACGGACGATAAATCTCCTCTCTTAATTGAGGCTAACAAACAGCGGCGCAGACATCAGCTGGCGATTTTTACCAAAAACCACGCGCCTCGAGAAGCTGATAAACGGGAGATAATTTAATTTTCAACTTGCCGCGCGCCAACGTTATTCGCAATTCACGTGGGAAGAATTTGTCGCTCGCGCGTTGCATTCGCCGTATCAGCAGCAGCAGCGGCGGCAGCGGCGAAAGCGAGGAACCCGACAACGAGAGACCTCGTATTGGTAAAATAGCCGAGCATAAAGCGGCCAGGATAAGTAGTTTGGGTGGCGGCTCCGAAAATGAGTCTGGATCATAATTCCCTTCGTCTTTATCCCACACTTGCGCTCCTCTCCGGCAATGGAAAGCGTCTAGTCACTGGCACTCGACTCGACGCCACTCGAGCACCGGTGCCTGCCTGCAGCTTATGCCTCCTAATGAAACGTCAGGGGCTTTTCCGATTTCAGAGCAAACAAGGGAAGCGAAACGGGACGATCGCATAATAATGCGGCCCGCGACGCAGCGGCGAACCCACCCGGGCCTCTTTGTGCTCGCGGAGGCTCGAATCTGTTTTTGAATATCGCGTTTTACGACTCTCGAGCTGTCACGGATAAAAAGGTGCCGAAAGTAACGATTGCGAGCGCCAATAGCAGGGGCGGAACGCTCAAGGATGCGCGCGATCGCGTCGAGATTTCGGCTCTCGGCCGAGGCAAAAGATCGACGAGGTCGCCTGCGACGAGGAGGTAACAACGGCCTCGGCTTTACTGCTTTATTAGGGCGCAACTTTGGGAGCAAATCGCCAGCGCTCTCGGCCTTTCTCGATTATTTACATTCTCTCTCTCCGTCGATTCGTCTCGCTTTTTGTCGCCCAGACGGCTGGGCCGAATTTCCACGGCTGCTCGGCCGATCCGAGGATGTTATTTTGGAAGCCGGCCGGCGAATGCCGATCGTTGCGAAACTTGTAAGATCGCTTCTGCGAACCGACCGCAAGCCTCTCCCACGAGCGATGCTTTTGACAAAGGCAGCCAGTTTTATCAACAGCTTTGGCAAATTAATCGATACCGTAGATCCGAGGGCGAACGGAGGCGCGCAACCTGGCGGCGAACGATCGCTCGTCGGACTTGGTACGATTGTCATGGCTGCGAAGCCACGCGCGGACGAAAAAAATGACGACGCGTCAACCGCGCGCGAGCAGAAGATTCACGAGAATCGCCGAGTCTTTTTGCTCGAGTGCTCGATTTATATCTCGTTCCCAGCACGCGCCACGTGTCTCGATCTTTACGAGCTCTCACACGCACGCACGCACGCACGCACGCACGCACTCGGCTACTCGCGCGAGGCCTACACCTCCTTTTCTTTCCGCCTCTCGCTGATTATTTTGTTTTTTTCCCGAGCGAGCCCTTCTCGCTCTCTTTGCGTTACTCGTCTTTCCTTCTCTCTCTCTCTGTGCGTGCGTGCGCTCGGTTCAGAAGTTGCGTCGCAAATCACGCACGGAATCGCCGGCGTTCCTAAATTTCCTACGGCAACGGGGACGGCGTCGAAGGTCGGCCGCGAAAGTAAGCCGGCGATTTTTGGACAGATTGTAAATACCCGAGGAACCTGAACCCGAGCCCTGGCTCGCTCCCTCGCTCCCACTGCTCCAGTTCGCCTTATCCGCCCATCGCTCTCTCCGCGTTCTTATCTCTTTCTAAAACATTCCGCTGACCATCGCACCTTATTTATTCTTTAAATTCCACGAGCTTCTCGAAATACTCCGAGTCTCTTTATTTTTCTATCGGCAGTCCCGCACCTTTTAAATGGTCCCTTACCTTTCTTATTGCTCGAGAGCGCGTATTCGAGATTTTGCGCCTTGCTATTTCAGTCTCGCGTATTGAAATCCGTTATTTGCTTCGAGGCCGCGAGACATTTTCTTCGTTCCTCGTGCGAGGCGCTAAAAATCGTTCGACGCCTGGATTTTTTCACGATCCTATTCCGGCGTAATAACGAAAAACGCTACCGCGGCAAGAGCCTCCATTTGGAAGTCCTTTTTTAATAACGCCATTTTAACGTCACGAATCGTAAATGCTCTCGCCTAAATCGCAAGGGCGTTGTTGTCGAGTCAGTCGGCCGATTCGCTTTTTAATCGGAGAATCGATTGTTTCTTTCAACAGAACGTCGCATTAACTCCATTAGCAGAGGCGCGCAGTGCCTATAAATAGATTAGCAGCGCGTGCACTGGAATTTTCGCAGTGCAGTTCGGGAAATAAAAATTACATTGTTTTGTGGAATCCTGAGTTATCTCCTTTTCTCTGTTTGGAAACTGACTCATATCAAGTTCAACAAAACAAACCGCTTATATATTTTTTCCACGTCCACGTGAACAAGGCGTGACATTTTTCTGCGTATTTTTCAAATAAAAGTTAATAAACACAACAATCTCGCGCGCATATCTGCGTCTACATTTTTGACGATGTGCTTAGATAAAATAAGCGGCAATTAAAACCATCTTTTTAATCTCGAATTAATTGAGAAATTAAACGTGTTGTCGAGATTGAGCCGAGGAATTATAAACACATTTCGATCGATTAGTTCTGATATAAGAGAGCCGATCGATAAGACGCGCCCGAATAATGGACTCCGCTCGAAAGTAAAAATATTTAATTACGAGACTGAGTTGAGAGAATAATCGATCGGCCCGGATTACGAGATTATATAATTTTATATAAGATCTTAAATAATGGCGTCCGTTATTTCGAAATTATTAGCATAAAGTTTCTGTAACTTGGACCGACTTGCCCGCGCGCCAACTTTTTACGCGAGTTCCGTTCCCATCGCTTATAATTAAGCGCCAGCCACGACGTCTGCCGATAGCAGTTCGAGTACAATGAGTAAATATTTCGTGCGCTCGGATAAATTTTAGATATTGCCGAGTAAATTATTGTGACCTTATTTGCTCGGATATTAATCGGCCGAGCCGAGTTTCACACCTCCTAAAGCCGCTCTAATATTTCCGTGGGAAGGGAGCGATGCGGGCTTCCCCATTTATAATCTCGTACGAACGCGCGCCTTTTGCCAAAGTCTTTTTTCGTCGTCCACCAATTTGGTGGGCGGGGGTGGGGGCGGGCCGGGGGGAATCAGCAGATGGTAGGAAAAGGTTGACGAAGAAAAGGACGCGAATGCCGAATAGTCGTGGCTTGTTTCGAGGTCGACGACATCGAACGAAATCGTCCGCTTGTTATTGTTTTCCGTTATCGAAGCAAAGGAGGGCGCAAATTTATTTTTTTAGAGCCCGATCGTAGGCTAACGACAAACATCCCCCGCCCTCGCGTTTCTCGATCGACATTCTTTCGGCCGAACGGCTAATGCTTTGACAAGGATTTATAAAATAATCACCGTTTACGTTCGTTTGCTCGCGACTCGAGCAACGCGAACGACGACCAAATACTGCGAGTATTATTAAAATTCCTTCGGAGTATCGAAAAATTACGGTATTTACTTTATCGCTTAACGACTCGAGCGAAATACTTTACTATACTCCGCTCGAGATAAAATAAAATTTAGGTTTATTATCTAAAATAGAAAGTATACGTATTAGTATTATTATAAAAAGCCGGCTCGCGTCCGGAATTCCCCGCTCGACGCGAATCGCACGCTATTCGACGAAGTTTAATAAAAATTTAAAATAATGCTCGGGCAGGGCCGTAAACGAGTCCGTTCTTTGCTTCTTCCTTTAATAAGAGCGCGCGAGTCGCGCGAGCCGAAAGCCAAGCAAACGCGCGATGAAATTAAAAGAATGAAACTTGTTGAATGACGCGCGATTCATCAGCCCCTCTCTCGGTCTTTCTCAAGAAGCGTTGAAAAAAACGTGACTCCTACAGCTTCTGATAAATCAGAACGACTGCTTTATATAGAAACTGCTGTAAGCCACATAACGGCATAGAGCTCTTAATTACCGAACGACTGACTCTCGTAACATCCGCCGCTTCCGGCGCGATCGCAGCTCCTACACGGACGCACACGCTCGCTCGAAAATTCTAAAGAGCAACATTCCACTCGCGTCCCCGTCTCCGTCTCTCCGGCAAATCTCTCTCTTCCTCCTCGGCCTCTTTCAGGCGAGCCGACGACTCTTGATCCGCGTCCCGTCGCATCGGAGGCGTCTCGTTTCCCACATATCCGCTTGTCTGTTTCAGCCGCTCTCTCTCTCTCTCTCTTCTTTTGAACGCAACGCGACGCAACTCGTCCCGCTATCCTTCAACGTTGCGTAATCAGGAACGTCGCCGCCGGCGGCTCGAGTACTACGTCGTCGTCGTCGTCGTTGCACACTCTTGCACGCTGTTCGCGCTCCGAATGAATGGAGTGACTCACTGCTCCCTAATACGCCCAGCGTGTGAAAGCCCCGCGATACGCCTCGACTCGGATTCGGCGGCGATCACGGCAACTCCAGCCGGAAATTTTTCCTTTAAACTCTCCTCGACCTTGGCGGGAGGAGGAGGAGGAGGAGGACCGGCCCTTTCTCGCGCTAACACTCCTCGTCGAATCCTTCCAGATGCTGCGCTTTGATCTTTCGCGATCGCAGATCCGAACGGGGACACGCGGACAAATTTCATTATTCCAAATTGCGCGACTCCGCGTGCTCAGGTACAATCCGAGTGTCGTAAATAACGTTAAGACTCGCGTCAACGTAATTACGTTACGTGGGCGGTCGCACCGAGCGGAATAAACGAAGCCGACTCGGACAATTGAAACGTCTGACTCTGGGGGACATTTTACGCTCGCGTCGATTGCCGAGCTGCACTCGGTGAGGCGCCGAATGTACATTTTTCTATGACTCGGTCGTCGGCCAAACGCCGAAGTCGGGGGCGGCCGGTTTTAATAAAGCGAATTCCGAGGCGTTGGCACGTCGCTCGGGTGCGCCATTAGGGGCCACTTTCTTCCCGCCGACGCTCGAGGACGTTTGCACACTTTCGAGGAGTTGGAGGAGCCTCGAGGGCCCGACGCGAGCCAATCCTCGATCTTACGACGACGACGACGACGACGACGACGACGCTTACTTTGCTTGGAATGTTTGCTCGCCGATGTTCGGGTCCATCGGGAGGCACTTGCTCGGATCGACTCGGGAAACTGGAGCTGCGGATTGAAATCGATCCTCGGGATTTCGTTCGACGAAAGCTGCGAACGACGCACGCGTTGTTCCGAGTTTCGCCACAGCGGAAAGTGTAAGGTCGGCGAGCGAACAGGATCGAAGAATGCAACGCGCGTGTCGTTAAAATCGGGATCGAGACGTAGACGCGGTGTCGTTTCAAATTGCGGGCTTCGGCAAATTCGCGACCTGCGCCGCCGCCGCCGCCGCCGTCGAGCCGAAGGGACACGCGAGTCGAACTTGCTGCTGTAAAAGTTGTTAAATTTAAAATGCCAACGGTTGGGCTTCGCATTGCTCGGCGGAGTAGCGAAGATCAATTTATTATTCAGCGATCGAAGTTTAGTCCTGCGCTGTATAAAACAGCCCGAATAATAATAATTTATCGACGGCTGTCCTAAATACATTATCTCTAGTCGCTTAAATAAGTTCGCTCGTGAATTTATTATTCCGAGGGAGTGATTTTGTCGAAAGGTTCCAACGAAGGCTCTTATTTATGAAAAAGCCCTGCGCGAACGACCAAAAGTTGGATGGGTTCGTTAAATGGGAGTCTTTTGAGTCGCACCCGCGCAACGAATCGCGACTGCTAAACGTCGGATCGCTGCGGTTGTGTGCGATCGCACGAGCTTGAATAAAATTAATAATCGCGCGATGTTGCGGCCACGTGGGAGAGTCCGAAGGTGTATTAATTACAATCCCGAAGTAATGCATAATGGATGAAAAGAAAAAAAAAAAGAAAGAAAGAAAAAGAAAAGAAAAAAGGAGCGCTACAATTTACACTTTAATTGCTCTATTAAAAAGAAAAATAAAGCGTCATTTAGTCGGAGAAGGGGCTTAATATCTCGAATCATAATGGCCGCAACGAACTAATAAATATCACCTGTTGCCCATTAAGTCTTTACGAGAGCAAAGAAAATCCCCTCTATAGACCGAACAAATGGCTTTTAACATAAACAGATTTCCATTAGCATAAAATAATACCGAAAGTAAGCCGCTCGGGGGAAAGGAGAGAGCGCCGGCGGGATACGTTTTTACCTTCCGTGGAGGCTTCGCGCGCACGCGCGCACGCGGAGAAAAGACATAAATTCATCGAGATATGGACGATTTACAGGAGCGTGGCGGTGAGTCGCGATGCGCTGAACTCGCTCCCGATTAAATATATCCCGCGGCCGATCGAGGACTCGGCCGCTCCGATGTGCGCGCACATTAATTGAAGGGGCAATTAAACGGCCGGTGCCTCGAGTTTCCGTGAAACACTCGAACGCCGCCCGAGCGCACGTGGGGGGCGAAGCCGTCGGGCGCAGTGGCAACAACACGCCTCGGGAAGCAGGAAGGAAGGGAACACTAATGTCGTTTACACGGGCGGTTGAGTCATGCCCACATAGTCGGCCCGGCCAGATAAAACACTTTCTAAATACATCAGCGCCCGGGACCATAAATAGCCCACAATGGCTCTATCCGGCGAGCCGCGTTTGCGCCGCGCCGTGGGCGTCGGATTAGGCAGCACCGACGACGACGACGACGACCCTATGCGCATCATCTGTCCCGAGCGCGAACCCGAAACTCGATCTTGTACAAATCGACGAAATCACTCCGCGCCCTTCGGCCGAGCGACGCGCTCAACTTGGACAATTCGATTGTGCTTCTCCTTTCCACGCCAATTTCCCGAGATTACTCCGAGTATCTGCCGCGCGATACGTACACCAATCGGGGCTTATCCAACTCGTCCGTTCACTCGTCGCGCTAATAAAAGCATTTTTGCAAACGCCGAAGCGACTCCAATTTCTTCGACTGCCAACCGCGACCTCGTAGAATCGGCTTTCTGTCAATGTTGCCTCTGCGCTGATTAGCGCTAGTACAGCCTGCATTCCATCTAACGTCTATTCAACGCGCGATATTTAGCAAAGTTCCGAACGAGACTCGCCCGCGTCATTTCCTCGGACGGCGCAAAAGCCGAGAGTCTGAAATTCGATCTCGAGCAGATCGGTATTGCGAAACATTTAGCGTTAGCTAACGAACGCGATCCAACGTCCAAATAGTCGCTTGTTTGCTTTTCTTCCCCTCCTCTCGAGTTTTTCACTTTTCACACTCGCTCTAAATATAACGCTTAATAACCGCGTTATTCGAATAATATTCGAGGAAGATTCGGTATTTTAAACGCCGCGAGATTGCGTTTGGCATCGTCGGCGCCTCTTTTACCTGAGCCTCGGTTCTCCGGATCCTCCGCAGGCACCGATCGACATCAATTACGAATTATAAAACACGGGCCGCAGCAGAGCGCAACGGCTCTCTACTTTTTTAAACAGCTACTCGGAAATTTTGCGATATATCGCGGCTGTCCGGGGGGATGGTTTTACCGCTCGACGTTCCCGACGACGAATGTGCGTAGAAGCACGAGCGAGAATAATATGGTAATGCGGTGACAATACGATCGCGATCGACGACTGATTTAGCGACCTTACTTACGCGTTGTTTCTTTAAGTTGTCTTCTTTAAAACGCGGCCAATGCATTATTTTGTTCGCAAACCTGCAACTCGGAAATGCACTTATCGCGCGTTTAGAGAATAGAGCGACGATACAGGCAAATGGACGGAAAATAATCGAAAGGAGACAGAATGAGTTAAGAAGGCACGTTTTAACTCGTATTTTCGCTTGTTTTCTCTCGCGAGTTAATTCAAGGTCGATTATATTTATTTAGAATTACTTACGTTTTACTCTTGGATGTATGATCTTTTACGCACTTATTCCATGAGAGACAGTGAGCTTGAACACCGACTCGGTTAATTGCCTTTTCTAATTCTATCGCAGCTCTTGACCTTATTGAATTTATCGAACCAAATCGTTCGAAAACTGTGCAACTGAAACTCGATCGAGTAAACTGGACAATTTCTGTGATAGCGAATAGTGTTTCGGATTTGGCGGATAGACTCTTCGAATTCACAGAGATACGCGTTGAGAATCTCTTTTGCATTGTTCCATTAGCCAGATGTAACCGCTAGATCCTTCTCTCTTATACGCTCTTAATAAGAAGCACTGCTTGTTGAAGGTGCAGTTTTTAAAAGCAATTGTTGTTCGATGAGATTGTGAAATTGTTGGGCTACGCTCTGCATCGTCGATACCGTGCGACTCGAACAAAAACATTACACTCAACGTGCACGAGTGAAAGATAAAGTGCTTTTGTCAAAACTAAAATAGATCGATATTAAATTGCTGGCAAGGTGTTCGGTCAGTCCCCGTTTATTTATTTGTTAATACATACGCAAGAGTTGACCGAGTAAAGAGCTTTCCTAAATTTCTATCGCCCTTACGTACTTGCGCGTGACTGCGCGCACGCGCGGACCCATTTTTTACTTCTCATCGCCGCACAGTTGACTTACATTATGCTTAAATTGAATTACAAACGATTCCTAATCACTTGTTGTTTCAATCCAAACTCTCTCTCTCTCTCTCTCTCTCTCTCTCTCTCTGCGTGTGCTCCTACATCGGGAGCTCGATGAAATAAAGATTTTGCCAAACTTTGAAACTTGAAACGATTCAGCGATTGTGAAAATAATGAGATTAACACTTGCATACGCGTAATAATCGGTACGTCCAGCCCAAATAGTACTGCTGAAAATACTTAACACCTCTGCTGTACTCCACCGCGTAAAAATCAGAGAAAATACATGGTACTTTAATCACGCACCACACATGTATTTAATATGCATCTATTCATAAACAGAAATATAGGGAAAATAGGGAGATATAAGCACGGATGTAAACAAAATAGAAATAATATACCTGGAAAATTCAGATTGCAGACAATGAAATAGCCTTAGATCTATTGTAATTATGTATAAATTATTAATAATAATTATGATGGCTAGTGATCGTTACTATTATTGTTATTATGTTATTATTAAACAACAAATAGTAATCTATAAAATCCATTGAATCCTTACTTTTACGGGGAATTAATTAATGATCACTCGTATGATCTTGAAATTTCATTTCTTTTGTTCATCTTAACTCTGATTTTAACTATAAAGTGCAGTTGAATAAAAAATTACTTTATCGATTAATATTTCACTAAATTCAATTCATATCATTCTTTAATAAATAATTATTTTCAATAATGGTTTGAGTTTATTTAATTGAATTAGAAGTTATTTGAATTTTTACTTAATTATAAAAATTATTATAAAACATCTTTTCATAATTTTATAAACCTCTGAAATTGTTTTGCAAGTTAAATTATGACAAATTAAAACTGAAACGTTCGTTTAAATTTTCAAGTGAAATAATTGTAAAAGAAGAATACGACTCGAAAATATTTAAGTTCATGGGAAAAAATAAAATTTGTGCTTCTGCGCATCTTAGTTCTTAATATTTTAAAATAATTATTAGAAAGTCTATGAAATAGTTGCACATAAAAAAGTAATATAATAGTTGCAGCAAAATTAGGTTTTACTCGAATGAATAATTTGGTCTATATTATAAAAAAATTTACGATACTTATAGGCTACTTTTGAATTTTGTCAGTTTGTTTTAGTACCATTTTACATTTTTCTTGTTGATCGATGGTAATTTTTATGTAACATTTATACCGCAGTTGACAAACAATATTGTCAAATTTATAATAATTTTCTAAATGTCATAAATAATTATTACATTTTTAAATAACTTTGTATACTAAACAAATTGCTAACAAGTAAATAAATAATAATAGCGATTATCAAAGCATATCTGTTATATTTTACCATACGTTGCTTTCCTTTTTGGTGGTTTTTAAATACATTTTGAATATATCGTCTAACTTACAAAATATTTTCGCTGACGCATAATTATTTTATTTATTTAAATTTACTCATCCGCAATATAATTATAATACATTATTCAAGAAATAAAAATAGATTTTTACAAGGAGTACAAGTTAGATATTTTTATATTAAATATTACGCAATGCAACATTTATTATTTATTAGTGGTTAATTAGAAGTTTTTACTTAATAATTAGAATAAGCGATATCTTAAAAACACTGAAATAAAACTAAAAATAAATGATTTAAAAGCCTCGAATCATTTTCTTTTTCTGTCTTAAATTCGACTCAAAATCTTTCGAATATTTATTACTTCTTTATAATATTTATATACAATAGTTTTTTTAAATAAACCAAATTTTTTTTTAATCTAAAATATACGTTTGAAATTTACAAATGTGATATTTTTAAATTAAAATTTTAACTCAAATTTTTACGTATAATTAAGCAGAAACTCCGTTGGTTTATCTTATTATTCAAAGTAAAGCTATTCTACTATATTTTGTAATGTTTTACGTAATTATTATAATATAACAACTATTATCTGGTGAAAATAAAAAAGTTGCTTAACACAATCGAAAAATCGTTAAATAAGCGTTCGATTACTGCATTTCACGTCATCAGACGAATCACAAAAGTTAAAAAGTATGCATTAAACTGTTTATGATTTACAATTTTGCGTAAATTGTAAAGTCAATGCAACACATATATTAACATGTGCAAATATACAACGTGTATCGCATATATATAACATATATATTAGTTGGCTTTACAGTACAACAAAACATATGTAAAATATCAAATTTAACTGTCCCTTCAGTTACAATTTATCGGGAGCCGAAAAGGTAAAATATATATTTTAGAAAAAGGATAATAATATTTCTTTTAAAAATGTCTTTTTATTCCCTTAAGGATAGTCTCCAGCATCAAAATATTTTAACTTTATTTCCAATCGATTTTTAGCGTAACCGTGTAAGCTTTTCTGACTGCTTTTACAGCGTTCGTCCATTGCAGTTAAACAATTGTTTATCGTGGAACTTGCAACATAAGAAATAAATCTATAAAGTCTAATCACTGGCAATAAAATGGCTTAGATTACACACAATTGTTGGTAAAGATGCAATATTAATAATTTGTAAGTGTACAATGCATAGGTGCGGAGCAATACATTTGCAATTGATAGGACAACAACCTTAAACGGCTAATGTAATATTTCACGGCACACTTCGGTGTAGTACACGTACTTTGTCTTCGCTTAAAACGACTATTTTTTTCACGAAAAATAGTTATAACATAAATAGAATATTTCAAATAGCACTTAGCGATGGTTTTTTAAGCGTCGGAGCATTTCTTCTAAGCTTACTTTTTAACCGACGAACTAAAAGTAGAAATTGCAAAAACACGCAATATAAACGACACAACGAATTAACAGAGCAACTAGCGCCGATTTTCCGAGCTGAAAGATCTCGCTCTCGAGGTTTTCGTTGAACTACTTTTCGCGTCAAACGACGAAAGGATGTGACACAAATGCTCCTCGCGAAGTTACCCAACTAACGCGTAAACAAATTCGCGCCCGCGCTGCGCCAAAGTAAGCGTTTGCAGTACACGTACACAGGCCAACTTCATTTATTACCCCGAAACGATCCCTCCGACGCAAACGAGGAAAACAATCGGGTCGATAAATTAAAAAATCGACTCAGGACGACAGGAGACATCTGCTCGCCGTCCAAGAGTCTCGAGTACAATACCGACGGCCGATTGCCCAACAGCGATAAATTAGCAGTTAGAAACAATATTTGCCGCCGGTAGTTTCGTGGAAGGTGGAGGCTGATCTTTGGAGGCGGCACCTTTAACGCGAACAATGCTTACCTCGATTAATCACTAATTTCGCATCGGGAAACCGATCCGTGAAAAATCTCGCTCGCGTTCAATCTTGAGAGTCCGCGTGCGCGTGTGTGCGCCGAGGAGGAAAAGCTCGTTTTAGCAAGATCATTCGAGTTTTCCCGTTTAAAAACACTCGAGACTGGCGCAACGACGCAGGCGATTAATCAGCCTGTAAATAAGTAATGAATTATTCAACCGACTGCAAGATCCTCCGTTACAGCCAAAATGTGCTTGTAATTTATTAGCTATTACTTTTGCAGAGATAAATAAATCTGCATTTATGGCGATACTTTCGTATTAATCGACGCCCTCCTCTCGTGCATAATACGCAAACTTGTATTTATATTGCTCGAATTGCGATCATTGTAACATCTCGGCCAAGCGTGGCTTTTTGCCTTGAAAATTTAAAAAAAACGCTTTTGGGAATTCGCCGTTAACGACTAATCGCGCTCGTCCTTACGAATAAAGCTAAACTCGCGGGGCCAAAATAAAACTGCGAAAAATACGGTGCTGGCAATTTTTGCTAATTTACGCGTGAAAGCGGCATTATTTCAAATTCACGCCGAGCACTATTATTAGGGATTAGGGGTGATTCCTTTTTCACAAGCGTGTCAATGGTGAACGCTTGTCGCAGGCCAATAAACAAAAATTTCCTCGAACGAGCGAGTTCTCTTCCTCCTTCGCAGCCGAGAGCTCGAATTCGTAAAAGCTCCTCGTATCGTAATGCGACAACATAAATCAGTAATCATAAAGAGCTCCTCTGTCGGTCCCGTTCTGACTGGATAGACGACAGACCGTAAATCCACTCGAGCACAGGCCGTTAACGCGATTCGTGCGCTCACGTTGGTGCGCCTTAATTTCTCGGCTCCACGCGCGTCTTGCCGCCAAATCCCATGAAAAGCGAGTAGCGGCGGCTGCACTCGGAGAAAGGGATCCTTTCATTTCCCCTGCCGCCGGCGACCCATACACACACGCGCGCAGACCCGTAGAGGAGACTTCCGCTAAACTGCCGGCTGGGCCCGTCGTCGCACGTGCCGCCGGTGACTTTGCGCTTTTCCGCGTGTCGCTGCGACTTTTTCCGCTCCTATTCCAGCTCCCCGTCCCGTGGAAGGTCGGACTCGTCTCTCGCTCGCAGGTGTGCGCGGCTGCGGCAGAGCGAAAGGTCGCAGCGGCACAATTGTGCAAGAGCAGCGAGCTTCCCTCTAATTTGGCACCGGCTGGCTATGCCTCCTCGGTTGCGATCTCGAGACACGCTGAGCATGTGCGCGTACTTAACGTCAAACAACTTAACGACATCGAGCCCAGCGAGCGACTCGTGGACGCGGTGACGTTCCTCCTCCTCCTCCTCCGTGCTCGAGCTCGATTTACCACGTTGTCGCTCTCCTCCAGGAGTGCTTAGGCTAATTGCTCGAGTGCGCGGCTTCGGCTCGTGCCTTAGCCTCCCGGGGGGGAGCTAATAACGACGAGATATTCGGAAAGGAACGGCCAATCGGCTTGTATCTATTTTCCAAGCGCAGTTGGGAACAATTGGGAGGATCGGGGAGAACGGAAAAATTTCGAACGAGATGGACGCGAGAACGGAGGCTCGCTGCGGCACGTAGGAGCGAGTAGATTTTGCCGAAGTTGGTAGCACTGGCAGGCTTGCGCAGCTCTCCTTTTTTTCGTGGGCCCCTTGTTGCTTGCCCCTTCCTCCTCGATCTTTGTAATCGCTGTGTCGCGAGCGCTCTTGTATATTTTTTCCTCTTGTGCGTATTCTTGCACGCGCGCGCGCACACACGTACGATATTCCTGTACTCGTGTTCTTTTCTCTGCGGTGCTCCTCGGACTTTCGGGTTCCGGGCCGTGGTAGTAGTGCACCAAAGCACGCGACTACCAGACGGCAGGTGTTCGAGATTGTTGCACCCGGCAGATGTTGCGCCGAACCTCTAACCTTCTTCTTCCTCCCTTTCCCCGATTCGGCGTCCTTCTTCGTCTTCGCTTCTCTCTCTCTCTCTCTCGCTGCTTTTTTACTCCTCGCCGCGTCGCTTCATCTTACTCGCTTATTCTCTTCTTTTTTCACCGGGTTCAACTCTTTGTAATCCACGAAAAGAGCGAGCGACACTCGCATGGCTCGGCGCGTCATTGGCCTCGCACGCGGAGCCCGCGCCGACAGCCAAGACCGAAAAATCGACACTTGCAAAATTTTTCTCGAACAAAGTACCGTGTTCTCTGATTCAAGCCGCAACCAAACCGATCGCGAAGTCCGATTCTCTTAATTACGCAGCAGCAGCAGCAGCAGCAGCAGCAGCGTTCATCGGTCCGAGCTTCGAAAACTATCTTCCGTTAAGTCTTGACGAAGGCCGCGATATTTTATTTCCAAGCAACTCCAACAATTACGCGCGTGCGCAGGCCCGAAATTTTTACGAATCGTTTTAAAATCGTTTTTGCCGCAATTCTCTTCACTGAAATCGCCACAGTTTTTGAGCAGAACGAAAAATAGAATGCAATTTTAGGCTTTTCGCGATATTTTATTTTTTTTTAATTCCATAACTAAGCCTGACAAACTGACTGTGTAAAAAAAAAATAATCTTCTTGACCTCGTCATTGTAACGCAACCGTCATATTTCGTTGAACTCTTATTAAATAACAATTATAAGATATAATCAACTATCGCGGAAAGACCGTAGTAAGTTGTCTCGGTCAGCAACGTGCCAGCGATAAATAACGTTAAAGTTAATGCGAATAATTAATAAACTGCCGCGAATGTAAGAAAATTAAGATGAAATAGTAGCGGTTAATTTAAGAGTCACGATAATGCACTTGACAATTGCTCCAAGAATATTCGAGACTCGCGCTGCTCTCGAGTCAAGTTTTTCAAATAGGAAGATGGACAAACGCTTCTTTATGGAGATTCTAATGGCTCCGAGGAGTCCCAAACGATTTGTCATCCGTTAAGAAGCGGACGAGTAGATGGAAATATCTCAACTGTAATGATAAGTCACATCGGACGGGATGAAAAATGAAGGCATTGGTTCACCGGAAGAAAAGCCGTCCATTGAATCATCATCGCCGTCCTCGGAGACTCGAGCTAAGGTCAGAAACGAAATTTCACCGATCGAATCGGCTCGAGTGGCGTAATAAAACGCATCGACATAAGGCGCCAATAACCTTATCAGCGAATAAAATAAATAACCTCCTGCTTCGACGAAAACTCCATTCGGTCTTTAATTCTGAATAAGAAAAATTACGATCGGTCGATCGGCCCGAGCTAGAGACGCGGCATCGGGTGACGCACTACCACCACCACTCCAAGCGGCTAAATAATTAAAGTCGCTCCTATTTTAGTTTTACTCGCGTATAAATAATCCGTTCGAGGAGCCGATGAAAGGCCGAACGAATACAACGCGAGCCGTTTGCCGATTTAAAATCTAAGCTCCTCCGTTTGCTGCTTTTCGAGTAAAATTATTTATCGCGTTTTTAAAGAGCAACCACGAGAGCGTTTGTAAATTATTTATTACGCGTGTGCCTTAGGCCTGGCTGGGAGCAGTCGGAGCGGTTAAATTTAGTGCGACGCGCGACAGGAGAAAAAAGCCCGAACCCTCGTTTAACTTTTCTTCGCGCGCGCGCATCAATAAAATAAGCGAAGCTGAAAGAGAATAATTCCCGATTATTCATGTATTCCGCGTCCCGCAAATGCTAATTCGCTCAATAATTGTCTATTCTTTTTGTCGTCGCTCGTTGTCCGTGCCTGTGTGTGCGCGTGCGTTATAAATGGCATTGTAATTGTCGTTTCTATATCGAGTCGCGTAAATCATCCATGAGAATTGGAAGAGACACAGATAAGGCCTTTAAGTCCCTAGCCTAGGCGCAATAAAATTCATAAGCACCAGAGATGCGCGCGATGCAACAAAAGAAGAGGGGAGAGAGAGAGAGAGAGAGAGAGTTGGTCTTTATGAAGGTTTTACGATGGAGCGCATGTGTAGAAGAGCCACGTTGATTTTGTCAAAGGACGCGCCGGGACAAGTCCTTGTTAAGTGACGCAAGCAACAAACGACGTTTCCCTTTTCGTCTCTCTTTTTACCTCGACGGTGTTGCGGTGCGTAAAAGACGCTTGCTTGGGCGTCCAAACGGAGCCTCCGAGTTTTACTACGTGACTTCTCTCTCTCTCTCTCTCTTTCTCTCTCTCTCTCTCTCTTCGAGCCGATGAATGAGCTTGCAAGTGCGTCTTTAGTGCGGGAAATTTACGAGTGCGACACGTCTTGTCGACGGCGGCGGGAAACTCCCTTCCATTATCCGAGCGTCTCGAGTGTTATTGCGTGGCGAACTGATTCGAAGCCGTTCGACTCTTCAATTTGACGCTCGCAGGCTCTTGCGGGGGAATGATTCGGCGGAAAACCGCCAAGACTGGCCGCAACGCTAATAACAACCAGAGCGACGATTCGCATTAATCGAGACGAATTTCCCACGCGCAGAATTTGCTCAACTGATTATTTGTGCTGATGCTGCAGTTCAAGCGGCGATCTAGCGAGACATTTTCATAGATTTACACGCGGACTCGCGCGTACTCGGGAACTAATGAATAATGCACTCGGCTAAATCTTTTGCGCTAATTATTATAAAAAAGGATCAGATAAGGGGGCAGGAATCGAATGTTTCCGGTTAAGTTTCTAATTAACGGAGGCCAGTTCCTTGATTCGAGTAGGCACGCGTTTAATTTATTAATCATAACTTGGGCAATTAATTATAAGCTACTGCAAGGGATAGAAATGCTAAAATCGGCGTAGCTATTTTTAAATTATCAAATATTAATAAAACAGCCGTTGTCCAGTTACGGTTTGTGATTATTGTTATTAATATTATAACTATTATTGCTGTGTGCGATCGTAAATATACAAAGTTCGCGCTTATCTGCGGCATGACTTTCAAGCACAATTTATATATCAAAGCTGATTTCGTACGCGATTACTGGCTAATTATAATATTCTGTTAAAGAAATTTCGCGGCGGTTAAAATTAAAATTAGAAAAGTTTAAAACGCCCCTGTAAATTTTGTCTTTATCAACTTTTCCATCTGTTTCCTAATTCGTTAGAAATATAGCCGAGTTTGCCAATGACTTTTTCATTATTATTATTATTATTATTATTATGAAAATCTTATAAATTTTTTAATTAGGCAAAAACAATTTTAACGACGATTCGGCTCGAAGCAAATATAGCAAATGATATTTCAACGCGAGTCGAAGTTGTCTTTGATAAATTAGATAACAAATGATGCCTTTTTATTAATAATAATCACTAGAACGTACTTTTAATCGCCTGTCAATAATTGGCGGTTCGATATGAAAAAGGAACCAGCCGCGCAATATTTTATTCATTCTACGCTATAATTCTATATTTCTACGCTAAAGTTAATAATTTTCATAGCGAATAAAACACAATAAATCTCTGGGCGTAATTCTTTTGACGGTGTTAAGTAAAATTTACTCGAATTAAGATTATATTTGCTCGATACCAACAAAATATTACCAAAATCCTCCAACATTTTGCTGGTGGTATCGAGCAAATACAATCTTAATTCGAGTTAATTTTACTCGACACAACTCGAAAAAATATTTACCGTGATTTAGAAAAATTTATGTTCGTTCTGTACGCGTGTGTACGATATCGAGTCTACGGCAAAGTATCCCCCGCATTGATTAAACGTCAATATTGTGGATGGATAAATAAAACAAACATTAGCGATATTGAAGTAGCGTGTGGAGACACAAGTCGATTACGGAGCATAAAACTGGGCAGTAAAAGTACGTTATTTTTATAATATCAATGTAGACGCACTATTACAGAATTGCGTGCCTAAGCACACGGTATATCTATTAGGCGACGCAAAATTTCGAGCCAGCCGACTGAAATTACAGTTCGATTTTCAATGAAAACAGCTCTCAACGACTCGCGCGGAAAATTATCCCCAATGGGGAGAGATCTATTGCGGGAAAATCTCGTTCGAATAATCGGCCGCTCGGCTCCTGATCTACGCGATAATTATTAAAAACAAGTCCGTCGACTTAGTTTCGGAATTACGATTTCAAACGCTATGCCGCCGATGCGCGAATAAAGTTCCCGGAAATTTTCGTTTCACTTTCGTCGGGGCGATACTCTTTTTAAAATAACGACGAGCATCGATGAAAAATAGTTAGAAATAGTCCAAGGGCTCGTTAACAAGGAGCATTATTTCCTATTCGATTCGACGAGTCGACTCGCGCTCCAAACATCGAAGCGCTTTAACTTTGAAACGACCTCTGGCTTTGATTCGTATCAGTCCCCAATTTCCAGCCGGCGATTGCTCTTTTACAATCGCCAGCGCCCGCCGCGGCAAAATCGATCGGCAATTACGCTCGTTTGTCACGTGCGAATATTATTACCCCTGCCCTCGTGCCGCCCCCGAAATTAAAATCGTAAAGCCAGCACTCGGCCAATTTTCGCAGCAGATGTCGGCGCCTTCCTCGTCGCGTTGCGTTCACGCGCAAAAATATGGAAAGCGTTCGCACTTGGAAGACGATGAAACTTTACGATTATCGAACACAGCGATATTTGCAAGGCTAAAGACGCGAGCAAATATTGTTGCCGAAAGAAAAATACTTTTCCGCGCGAGAGGACTAATTCTTTCGTTATTATCGCTTGCGAGCCAAATCGCCCCTGTAAACAATCTCCGATCTCGATAATAGAGACGTCGCTGATAATTGGCTTCGCTAATTTTCACGTGTCGGCGCTCGGACGGCAAGCCGTAAGCGTCGACTCGAGTTTTGGAGCAACGGGACAGAATCGTCTCTTTAATCACCCCCACTCGCAATAATGCGATGAGATTCGTTTCGCGACGAGTCGACGAATGTGTAGCTTTTCTCCGTTTCTTTCAAAAGTAGTCAATGGCATCGCATTGTACGCTTGGATCACAAATCGAGATTCGGATTTGGCCGAAGCGCTTCGCGCGACCAAAGTTGTAGAATCACACAACACAACATTGTAAATCCCGAAAGCGTAAAATTTCGCTTCGAGCCCGTAAAAGTTGAACGCAATTAGCGTCCGACGGTTAAGTTACGTATCGAATGTTTGAACTGCAATACAAATAATGGGCCTAAACAATCGGGACTCTATTGGAGAGAAATTTGTCTTTGGATCGGTGCCGATGTAAACAGCAACTTGCGGCTGTTGAAATAAAAATTAGTCCGCTTTCATTTTTCACTTTTTGGAAGCTCGGAATTTTAGAATTTTTCGACGATTGCAGCCGAAGCAATTAAATTTTCTCCATGCATCCAAGTATCGTTTGTCATTTGCAACCAGCAGCAGCAGCAGCAGCAGCAAGAAGAAAGACAGGATTTTCTTCTCGTTGGAGGAGAGAGAGAGAGAATGGAAGGCAATAATTGACAAATGGATAGCGTCGAGTTATTTGGAGCAGTTAAACCGTTAGGCAACGTCGAGCGAAGAAAAATAGAGTAGTACGCATCTATTACACGTAAAATATCTTGCTCAGCATCTGAACAATGTCCTATTTCACCTCGAAAGGAACGCGAGTTAACGCAACTCGAGGCAACGCGGCGCGGCGCTTTCGTTTTCTCGGGCCCCGGCGCTGCTAAGATGCAGTTTTCTCTCTCCTGTCCGAGGAAATATCCTCTCCCTCTATTTGTATCTCTGTGCGCGCGGCCGGAGGAGGAGGCAAGAGAGAGGGAAAAGGAAAAACGACGCAGTCTCAGTGGCGTCTAGCCGACACCGGAGAAATATTTATCTTATAAGAAAGCGGCGGTGGCGGCGGCGGCGGCGTCGGCGGCGGCGGCCCACGCATTCTACACTCGTAAACGCAGCTCCGGAATCGCGTCGGCCGACTTTCACCGACCGGAAGTCGATCTCCGAGACTCCGGATCACGCAGGAGGTGTACCAGACTATGCGCTCTCCATTCTTTCCGAGTTTTTAATTCCAGCGGACTCCCCCTTGCCTCGGTTACACGCGCGCGATTCTGTCTGGCCGCTATATATAGCTCGAGATAATCGCTATTATGTCTTTAACGCACGCCTAGTCTCGCCGCCGCATGGGAAAAGGAAAATTGAATTATTACGCCGTAGAAAGCGCGGCGTGGGAGGCTTGCGATTCGCCTAGACGCCCGGGCTGATGCAACTCGGACAGTTTCTAATAACCGCGAGACGCGCCAAAGATCAGCTTCGTTTCGGCTATCGAATCGCGCTCGCTCTTAGCCCAGGGCTCGCGTCCTTTCCGAATCCTTCCGAAGCTTCTCCGACTGATCGGAGGAGAGATCCAGCGTCGTTCGTTTCGCTCGTTGAAACGCAGCGCCGCTAAATTCAGTCCAGTCGATAACAGAGTCCAAATGCAAATGCGCGAGATGCTCGCACTGTAATCTTGAGCGGCAAAAAGGCGCACGTCATCGCCGCCGCCGCCGAGAGGAATGATAGCAGCAGCCAGCCGAGCTTTTCCGCCGCAACTGTGGGAAAGAAAACGCTGAAATTAATACGGAGTTTCAGGGAAACTTGTAAATGAAGTGAAAAGTAGTCGCGCTATATCACGACTGTCCCTCCGACAATACCTCCAATATTTCTTCGTTTTTGTATCCGAGGAGGAGGAGGAGGAGGAGGAGGAGGAGGAGGATATAACACAGGTATCGCATCGCCGACTCCACCTGGCATCGGGGCTCGGACCGACTTTATTCACCTCCGAGTTTTAGAAATCAGTGCGTTCGCTCTGAAAAAGACATTCATTTGTCATTTCCGAAGGCTTCCTCGCGTCTATAATAGAACCCACATCTACTTTAACGTTCGTTTTTAAAGTTGCTATTCTGGTTCACTCCCACTCGGAGCTTCGCGATCCGTCTCACTCCTTCGTTTCCTGTGCGCATCAGTCAATACGAGGTGCCCGTTTGTAGGACACTCGGCTCATCCTTTCCGGGGAAACGCTCCTTCGCCGCCGTCGCCGCCGCATCCCATCAATTCTCGAATCCTAAGATCTCCTAAAATCTCCTAAAATCTCCTAAAATCTTCTAAAATCCTACAATCCGCTCGCTGCCACCGCTACAATCGCGCTTATTATCTCAACCTCCTCCAAAAATACTAGTCGCCGTTATAATTAAAAATGTAGGCCAGAACAAATGAAAGCAGCCCCCGTTCGAACTCTGCTACACTAAAAATGAACATTTTATTTAACGTCTGGCTCTTTATTTACAAGCCAAATCTATAAATAAGCCGCGGACTGTTATTTTTATAATAAACGCCGAGTCATCCTATTATGGGCCTCGCGTATATAACTGAAGCTCAAAATTTACTCCCTAGCCTCGATAAATTTTACGCCGAAATGGATTCGTAGTAAATTTTAATATTTTCCGATGTAAAGTTTTTTATCAGCCGCTATTTTCAGGCAATCGGCACGATATCCGAAGCAACACTTTTCAGCGATAAAATATAAGTTTAAAATTAATTGCCCGAGTAGATGAGATGTTGCGCGGTGAAAGTAAAGTTTTTCCAATTGAATAGTTTCAATCAAATAATAATAATAATAATAAAGCAAATGATGCGAGACCGAAAATTTCGTTGATTAATCATTTACCGACATTGTCGTAAAATACGCAACAAGACCGACTAAAACTACTTCCGAAACTCAACCCCAAATGCTGTTGGTGCGCGCGAAGATCTAAATTGCGGTTCGGTCCAAGATAAAATACTCGTCTGCTTTAAAAATGTGCACGTGTCCGATCGTAAGCTCTAAATAAATACAGTTGAAATGGAGAAAAATTAAAACGTTCCTCGTCCGTCCCTACGCTCGTAATGCTTTTCGAGGAAAGCCAAGCGTTCCGGGAAGAAGAGAAGTACGATGCAATTTTTTATAATCCGTAAACTACACTACCTAATTTGTTACACGTGCGATTAATCTATTAGGCGAGCGCAAAAGGAAATTATTCATAATCGTGCTTATACTACACGTGCATTACGTGCATTACGCTTAAGCGCAAAGAAACAAGGCGAGAATGCACTTTTGCATTTCACGTTCTCAATCATCGAAGCTACAAAGAGCGGCTTTGAGAAAAAACTGTGATTGTTATTACAATTGTAAATGGCGAGCGTAATGTCTGTAATTACGCAAGTGGAATTACGCAGGTGCACGTGCACGGAGCTACGAGCACTCGCTCGGTGGTTATGATCGTATTAGCGATTTTTATCAAGATAAATCAGCGCGATAAAAAAGTAGCGGCGCACGCGTCCTTCGTTTGCGCTTAGATCGCCTCTGTACATCACATCGGGAGAAACGTGTTATTAAGATACGTTAAGGCGACGTTACACGGTAGCAATTTGCGCGGTCCCCTAAATTTTCACACCTTCGCGAGGAGCTCCTACTTAATCGGCTAAACTGCTCTTAGCGTCGGAGCTGCGAATTTTTTGCGACTTAGCGCCCAACCCGCTATTTATTTATGCATCGCGCCTCGATCAATTAATTAGACGTTAATCGCGCGGTACGGCGCTGGCTTTATTAATTTTGCCAATTTGTCAATCCTCGACACGTGACCGTTACGAAAATAAACTACAAGATTGGCAAAACGAAAGTTATAATTTTGACGCTTACATTTTGCACTGGCGCCGACAAATTATTATTTCCTTTTCGTAATAAACGAAAGCCGCCGTCGCAGCCGACGTGACGCGAGCGTCGAGTGAATTTGATTTTAATATTCAACAGCAACGCGAACGAATTAACTCCCTAATAATTTATCGCGGAGTCTTGAAACGCGTTAAGTGACTGCTCCAATAAGTGCGAGTGCATATCGCGGACTTACTCGCTCTCTATCCCCGCTGGCGCGTGCAAAAACTAATTGGAGCAATTCACTGATTATTTCTCGAGTGATCATCGAGGCGCTTCGTTCGAGATAAAACAACAATAACAACCTGCAGAATTGGAGTATCGCTTGCTCCAAGTATAATTCGGTGCAGGTGTTGCTTAGCGATATAAATTTAGTCGAAACTTTGCTCTCTTACGGAGGAACTAAAACACGGGCCACGTGCGTGTTGCGACGCATACGGCCATCTACCCTCGAACTATAAAATGTGCGAAGCTATAATTTCGGGGCTCGTCCCCGGGCGCGAGCAAAAAGTTCTCCAAAAAGGATCCGCGTGCAGGGTGTTGTTGTTGTTGTTGTTGTTGTCGTCGTTGTCGGGCAGTTAACGCCGTGGTGCGTCGGTTCAATGGCCAACTTTTAAACGAGACAGCGCTCGCGAATCGCCCCGAGGAAAAAGTCGCCCTCGCGATGAGGTTATAAATTAATAAGGGGGTGCCTCGGAGTCAAAGCCGAGAAACTGTTTCTTTGTTTACGCTCGGTTCGAGGAACGAGTTGAGCCGAGGCTCCCAAATGACCGGCTCCGGGCAATTTCAATAAAGCAGCGTCGTTTCAGCTTGGGCAAGAAAGCAGGAAAGAAGCGCCGAGCTCGAATCGACGCTCCTATCAGGGCTAATAAAAGGAAGGGGGGGTGGCTCGGGGGAGAGAAGACGGAGCTGCGAAGAATCCTTAAAAGCATCGAGTCGCTAGAGGAGCGAGGCGCGCGCGTGTATCCTTAGAGGCTGCGGCGGCGGCGGCGGCGGCAACGGCACACCTGCCGGACAGATGTTACCCGGACTCGCAGGGCCTGCAGCCTCTTGGGTCGCGCAACCGAATATCACTGGCGCGCGCCTTCTAACCAAAACCAAGGCCGCTCGCCCCCTTCCCCCAAGACGCACTTTATTCGATCGGAACTGCACGCGCCCCCCGATAGCTTATCCGAGCTCGAAAACCTGCTTTCGCTGCTCCCGTCGACTCGGAAAAGCAGTCGGAAAAGGGCTCGGAAGGGAAGGCCCGAAAAAAGGCTTTGAAACTTGATGCCTGTAGTTGCTGTAAAGTATGTGTTTGCTGTTGGTGGTTGGTGGCTGCTTTGATTAATAGACCGGTGGTTGCTTAAAATGCGACTAATTCCTACAGAAATCACTCCCAAAGAGAATATTGCGTTCCCTTTGGTGTTGCTGTCCCCCGTTCGCCAGCACCTGCTCTGCGGGCTCGAGATTACAATTCCTCCCTCCCTCCCTCCCTCCCTGCGAGCGTTCTTTATGTATTTCGTGTGTTAATCTTTCTTATTTGCTCTTCTGGCGTGCGCCGCCACCGCCGCTTTTTTCTTCGGGTTCCGCATCCAGAAGATTCATCTTCACCTGGAGCGTGCCGAGACAACACGAGAGAGCTCTTCTCTCTCTCCCCTCTCTCGGGCTTAAAAAATCAGCGGCGTGCTGCCTGGCACACGCTGGCCACACCGGCACACTCCTTCATCATCGTCGTCGTCCTCCTCGGCGTGCGGCGGCGGCGCGGCGGCGCAGCATCATTTGGCAGGCCGCATGTGCGCAGCAGCAGCAGCAGCAGCAGCTCCTCTTTACGAGGCCAAAAAGAGGAGCGCACGAATTTAAGGCGACTCACCCCTTCCCCCCTTCGTCCATTATCCGCGTCTTCCTCCTATCTCGCTCGATCTTCAAAGAAGACAGCCCGATCCCCTTTATTTTCTCTCTGTTATTTTCGTCAGGTGTTTCGCTCTCGGATGCTCGAGTACGTAATGTGCGGCTGCGCATCGGAGCAACAACACAACGGCAACGGGGCAACAGCTTGGCCCCAATAAACTTTTTGCGCCCAGGAGAGAGAAGAGAGCACGTGTGCGTTGCGTGCGTTGCGCATATTTCCAGCTTGCCGCCGTCGCCCCTCCTCCCTCCCTCTCGCTCCTTCTTCTGTCTTTCCTTTTTTACGGCACGCGCAGCGATGCCCAGCTTTTGTTGCGCTAGATTTCTGTCCGAAGACGAGCCTGGAGTCGACGCCAACGCCGACGCCGAGATCCTCTTCGAGCCGCAACGTCATTGTTGGGCTCGAACAACAGCTTCGTGCTCGCTACTTTACGACATCGCGTTCAAAATATAACTCCCTCTCCCTCTCCCTCTCCCTCTCCCTATCCCTTTCGGCTGCTGCAGCGGCTAGATTTATGCGACCCTAATGAGATCGTTCCGATGAAGCTTAAAAAAGTATTAAATTCCTCGGAGGCGGAGTCGATGCGTTTTGCGAACCAGAAACACTTAGATAATGGCGGCGAATGAAGCTATCGTCGACGACGTTATCCGGCAAAAAAAGATTCCAAGAAACGACACAAATGTGCAATTTATAAGGGGTAAAACGGATTTAAAAGGCGCTTGTCGACAATTCAGTCGCACTATTGCTAAAGGCAGGCCGACGCTCGTTGACGAATAAAATTAAAATGCAATTGACGCCAGTGCCAATGGATAAAAGCAAATATGACAAGACGTAACGCGGCCAATTGCAGGGAATCGCGGCAAAATTATCCCCAAACAATCGAGCTCTCGCCGTCGCCTCGGAGCAGCGTTTCGCCCCCCGAGTTACCAAGTTACCGCCCATCCTGAAAATGGAAAGATATTGTCCATTAGTGTCGCGTGTGCACGGGTTGGATTTTTACTCTGCGCCCCGAGCAACTTTACTCGCTGGCTTCTTCGCGTTTTTGCTCTTAAATAACACTGCAGACATTCAATAGTCGGTATCCGAAACGCGTGGGCTGGAGAATGGAAAATGGATAGTAGAAAATAAAAAATAGAAACTCCGAGCATTTAATCACGAGCGCGGGTAAAAAATCATCGCATTGTCTTCCTCGACGACGATTAAATAATAAAGATCCTCCTACCAGGTGATCATTCGCTTCTTCTGGGCGTACGAAATCTAAACGATAAACACACGGAGTAAAGGCCGTTTTGTCGAGAAAAGCATTTTGCTTCGCAGACGTACGTCGCTAATATTTCAGCTGCGCAATAGACGTACAAATAAAAGTAAAGCTTTTTAAGCTTTAAGATGAGCTGGGATACGTTTTCGCGCTTTACTGCGCTAAACCTAAGGCAATACAATTGCCAGTTAGGATATATAATTTAAAAAATTTTATCTTCTGCACTTTTTAACTCCAAAACTATTATCTTTATAAATCTACAGCTTAAAGATCCAAATCAAATTCGCAATACGAGTTCAAAATTAAATCACGCATATACAAGAATGTAAATATTTTCCAAACTATACGATGCTGAGAACAAAAAAAATATTGCAAATGCAAGTATTGATTCGTTTATTAATTAATTCTTAAAATCGTTAAAATTAATGAAACGCCTAAAGGCGACTTTGCTAAATATTAATATATTAGTAAGTTGGGGGAAAATTTTTGGCTGGCAGGATAAATAAATCCATGACTTCAACGCGAGGAGTAAATTCGTAATGCAAAGAAGAATCCATTGCAATTGATCGCGTAAGGAATGCTAGTCGACGATAAAAAATATAATTTCCTTGATGAATATAAATGTTTCTGTCAATTACGACTACTTACGAGAAATATGTAACATCTCCACTTTGCTTGAGAAACCCCAGTTTTGAATAGAGCGATAAGGGCAAAGAGCTTGAATAGTTTGTAAAATGCTTTTTGAATTAAAAATCAAATTTCAGGGGAAATCCTTGCGTAGCGTTAAACTAAAAGCGTCCGAGTGCAACTGCAACTGTAGCTTAAGTAGTTGTCGTTGTGACTTTAGCATCGTATCGCTTTGTTAACGCAAGTTCTAGTTTTATAATTATGCACACCATAAGTTGCGACCGGGACAATGTTTATTTACGTAATTACACTTTTTCTCTTTTCCGGTATAAGTGAAATTTCAATCTCTCGATTAATTATTGTAATTTAATTTTGGTCGTTAAATTATACCACTTAATTCATTATAATGTTGTATAGTAGTATCCGAGACCGTTACAATTAAATTGATTTAATAATTTTAAAAGTATTTATTATTCGTGTAACGATACATCGCGGATCATTGATATTCTAGATTTTTCATCGCAAAACAGGTACGACAAACTCGGAAAAAAAAACGAAACATTATTGCATTAGTAATTAGTAAAACTAGTGCTGGTCTAGTGATGATAACATACAAAACATTTACTACTTTACAGTTACACAATATTAATACTTGTGAAAATAATAGGACTTGAATAAAACTGCACTCGGCTGAACTCGATGCAAAAGCAAGTTTTTCGAGACAAGTTTCATTTTTTTTTTATTTTAAAGCATCGTTTAAAATAAAACACATGAATAACACACACCTGAATTTCAATAATTCCCGTACTAGTAAGAGTAGTGTTTAGCAGATTATTAAAATAATGTGCTACTTACGTACTGGCAAACGTTTCTTCAATTCGAAGCGACGTGTATCCAAAATAAAGTATTAGTAATTGATAGAATTTTTAACATATTCTTAGTTTTATCACAAAGATTTAGTTGCTGTAATTTAAGAATCTCTAATTCTTTTTCTCCTGCAAAGGAATTGTCGACAGTTAAAATTTTACTCATAACAAATAGGATGATTTCGCAATTCAAAGATTTACGTTTAATAAATAACGCATACGTTGTTAATTAATTTTTTAAAAGTACTGAGAATCTTCGTTTCTATTTGATATACGAATGGTGCACTGCAGAAGATTAAATATAACATCAATAATTATATGCCTTGAAAATTTCAATAAATAATACGAAAGAACTTTGCGAAGTGTCATTTTTCTTAGTCAGCTAGATTGTATATATATATCTATATATATATATTACTGATTACGGCATGACTATATCATGATATTATGTTTGACGTAGTAGACAATATAGGTTATCGCAAGATTGATAGCTTTTGCAGTTATACTTGAAAGAAGAACCGAAAATTTTTAAATTAAAAAAGTTGTCAAAAATTATATTCTAACTATAATTAACGTTTGAATGGAGCACAAGGTGAGAAATAACTACTAGACCCGAAACTTTAACGAGACAATTAGAAATTTAATATAAAAACGATGATAACGATACGAGCAAAGAAGCATTCGAACCCTGACATTAACTTGTGATAAAATTTTATTCGAATTTTAAAATAATTACGTTCGAAAATTAAAATGCGTTCGATCTTATGTCGCAAAAACGATTATTTCTATAAAAAAATAAAATCTTCAAAAGCTTCCCGTTTTACGATAAAATAATATACCTGTTCATCGAATCATTTTGACGTCGATTTTCGAATAATCTTGTAAAATATGTCGACAACACGAACTCTAAACTTGTACTTCAAGAAAACGTAGGAACACGAATCGAATGCAACCTGGAAAAAACTAAATCAACGTTATAAGTACCTGTGCGCACTTGTACACGTATTTACCTGTATCAGATATTGTATTGTCGTCGCGAGCTATTGTTTAACCAGATTTAAAATTGTTTCGCGACACAGACTTTCGAGTGGCGAGCAGCAGAAGTTTAACCTACGTACACATATGGGACAATTTAATATATTTAAATTTACAGCCTAGTATTTTGAGTTTAAAGAGGCTCTAATAAGCAAACGCAGAAAAATTTAAAAATTAACTTAAACAAAATGGGGTAAGCATAGTAAAATTAAGTGCACGGGATGGTAGATAATAAACTCGGTTTACGAAGAGATCGCGATTAAAATTGCGATGGATCGTTAAAATATTTGGAACAGATTTATTTCTGCGATGGTAACGAGTTTGTTTTCAATACATTGATGTCCACATTATCATTAACCAAAACATCAAAGCTCTATTTCCGTAGACTCGTCGGTGTGTCTGTCTGTGTCTGCTTTTGTCGCGTGTGCGGAGCTACTAATCTCCGAGCGACAACATAATTCTCTTTACACACTCGTAACTTTTGATGGTGTTGAAATAAAAATAATATTCTTAACAATCGGCCTCCTATTCTCTTTGATTCAATCTACTCAAATCGAATAGTTTTTAATCTAACGTAAACAGAGGAAAGGCTGACGCGTAGTAAACTATTAACATTGTGTCAATTTTTATTTTTAGCAACGTCGTAGGTTTTCCATTTGATTAAACTCATTGCACCTCTTAATAGCTCACATGCAGGATTAAAATGTTGTTGTATTAGCTGAAATACGCAAAATGCATAATAAAGCTAATCGAAATATTATTGACGGAACTGATAAAATCGACTATTAGTTTAACTTCTATTGTAACCACTTTATTTCAATATCGAGAAAATCATTAAAATATCCATAGAATAATTAGCTAGAATATGTGTGCTGGATTAAATCACTCGCAATCTTGTAATATACATCAAGTGGTATTGGCGAATCTAGCAAATTAAATAGTAAAAATTAAAATTAGAAATTCAAAGATGAATTTGCGTTAATTGTTAAATCGAGACAAAATAATTATAAACACGCGAACTGCTGGAGTCGAAGAAAACTTCAATGCATAATTCTCGAGTCATATTCGCTTGAACGAATGCAATATTATACAGCCTACCTACATGCTAGCGCTTCAGTATTGAATGAATTAATCGATGTAAAAGTGAATTTTTTAATATTTACATTGACGTAAGTAAAAAAATTAAAATCTCAAAATTTTAAAATTGTAATTTTCAAACTTTGCAGATGTTATTGTAATTTACAAGTCGGATGCACGCGTAAAAGTAAGATATGTACATTGATTTTGCACGCTTTACAATAATTGCATATTTATGAAAGAGCTGATAAATTAAGGAAAAAATAAAAAATTTCATAATTCATATTTAATTATAGATTATAAAAAGTATACGTAGTAGCCATTCAAACGGAAAAACAGTAAAATTACAATTTTATAATCGAACCCTTAAGCATTACTTTTTTTGCTTACAACTTTATATGCTATAATATCACAATCAACAGCTCTCGTTGAAAAAAGGTATTTAAAAAAAAAAAAAAAATTTCCACTCGTGTAAACAAGTTTAAATTAAAATGTAAGAAAGTGAAAAGTTAAAAATCGACAATAACAACACATTAGGACGCAATAAAGACGTAGAGGCCATTGCAATAGAGGCATAATTCTAAAACGCTTCAAATATTTGGCCTCAATAATAATAATAATAATAATTATTATTATAATGGCAATAAAAGAAATTCGCGTGGCGATGGAAAATAAATTCGAGCGAAGCAAAACGAAGAGCCGAAACGTTCCAGCAAGTTGTAAGCGGCATCTTTAAAATATTTGGATAACGTTTTACAGCAAACGAAAAACAATTGCCAATCGAGTCTACTTTTAGCATAAATGTAGCGCGCGCGCGCGCGGATAATTTTGCGCTTGCTCGCTTACAATCTGCACGAGAAGATGATAAGTATTTTGGTGCAATAGGACGGATGCCTGGGAAGAAGGACAGGGCGAGTTTTAAATCGCACTATGCCGCGGAGGCAAAAATCTAATCGCAAATAAGGATTCGGGCTCGAGACGCCAGGATGCATTTTACAAATGTAATGCCGCACAGCGCACGAGTTAGTATTCGAAGCGGCACTCTTGCACTCGAGCGACGCCCACGCGCGCAAACCGAGAGAGTGAAGATATAGCGAAATGTAAATAAACAATAACAAGTGTCCTGTTGGTAGTTGCAATTCGAAACGCCGTTAGCAGTGGCGTTTTCAAATGGGAACCAGGCCAAGAGCACGGCACGGTCGGGCCCGTGACATCAATCTTTACTCTTGCGTATAGTACGTAAGTACCGACAAACGCGCGCTCGCTCACCCACACGCGCGCGGCCAGGCGCACGTGCGCGCGCACACAGCCATACAGAAACAGAGCAACGACGCAGTTATTGCTCGTTCTCCAATGCTAGGGCTCAACAATCCAACAATGATGAAACCCATTTCTTCTTTCCCCCCCCCCTCCTATCTCTCTCTCCGCCGCCGCCGCCGCCGCCGCCGCGTTCGCTTCGATTTTGTTTTGCTTCGCTTTGCTTTGTTTTAGCTTTTTTCTTATTATTTAACAGCGACGCGCGCTCGCGGAAACCCAACGCCGACTTTTCACGTGTGGCTATTGGCCAATCTATTTAGTAACGCACCGCCTTCCGATACATACAACAATGACATTTAATGACAAGAGATACTGCGCTTTATATCTTGGCTCCGCGATAATTGTTCTATTTTTAATTCGCGCTCTTAGCGACTTGCTATTATATTTCGATTACGACAAAATTTATTGCGCTCGAAAGGAGCCATTATTAATAACTTTTCGACCTACCCTTCGCGATTTTGTTGCTATTTCAACAACATTTGTTTGCTCGTCTGCTAATTACTTTTCCCACGGTCTTTTGGTTTATTCCAATAAACCACCAACGGTCTCTCCGCTATTTTTATTTATTTAACAAAAGAAACGACTGTTTGCGCAACTGCGATGCATTTATTATATACAATATTGTGCACAAATTCGCTCGTTTCTTACGCGTAAAAATACGACTCGCAAAGCATTTAATCTAAATATTATTACAAAAGGCTATTCTTTAAATTTAGAATAATCGTCGAACGAATAATTAATAAACTAAGCACTTTTTAGCAATTTTTGCAGCGCAACGATCGAACATAAGTGAATAATTAGCTTTTTATATATTAATTTTTATCGTGGCTCAATTGCAAATTCAATGATAATACATATTAAATAAAATTTTATTGCATTGAAGATGTCTGAATTGATTACGCGGATCAGGTAGATATATGTCGTTTAATGCCGTTAAAAAGTACATCTATACAAAAATACTAAAAGTTAACGAAATCACGTTTTACAATAGAGCTTGGGCTAAAATTTTTCTCGGCTAATTTTTATAATATTATTTTTTTACTACACTTTTTATCGCTGAAGCATTTACGTTTCTGAGCAATAAATGCAGCGTTTACCAGGATTAATGCGATATTCTTTTTACCCGAGTCGGTGTTACACCGCGTTAATTATTTCGTATTTTATACTTAATATAATCACCGTTTTTCTTTGCGCGCGACGATTAAAATTTCGATAAGATTTTAAGGAAATGCGATGGCGAAACTCAAAACAAATAAATATTTACATTAAAAAGTTTCCGCGATAAAGTAAGCAAAGAGCAGCGGTTCTCTTTTGGAATTAAACGATCGCCGTGATTATGGGAGTAGCTCGGAATCCGCAAATTAAACAATCTGGGACACGAAAATGAAGAGAATAGCTTTTTCCCCGATCGTATCAAAAGTTTGCAAAAAATTCAATTCAGTTGAGATTATGCTTTGCTCTTTCTCAGCTCTATTAATTCGGCACTTGGAAGTTGCTTCTCGGGCATCGATCAAGGAAAGATGGTCTTGGTTGTAATAATTTTATTACAAACTATCGAAGCTCGTGCAGTATTGTTGGACAAAACCAAATTCAGTTGTATTTACGAGATTATTGGGCAGCAGGAACGTCGTTGCAACGGTAGTTTTCTTTCTCTCTCTCTCTCTCTCGGAACAAGGAACAGTTGGCGCATCGTTCAAAAGGAAAAAACAAGAATTAAACAATTTCTCGGCTAAAGCCAAACCCGAGCTGCGAATGCACGGGCGCAGAGGATGAAATTAAGAAAAAGGAGATGAGCCGGGCTCTCGAGCAAAAAGAAGGAACGACACGGTTAGTCGGTAATTGCACTGATATTTCAACAGAGTCTTCAATGTTAAACGAATGTAATGTAAGAAGTCGAATTGTACTTTCAAAGTCGCCGATATAGAGCGTCGAGGGGGCGAGGAGAGAGGAAAGGAGAGAGGAGAGGAGCTCTTAAACCTGATAGTCGGATCCTCTCGCTCTCACTTCTTTAATATCTTGTCTAGACAAAACGTATGCACACGCGTGCGGAGTTTCACAGATAACAAGACTTTGCTTTGCTTATTCCGAGATGCAATATCTTTTTCAAGGCCAGACACGGCGTAACAGCATTCACACGAGGCGACCCACAGACGGAGCTATGGAAAAATGATATTTACCGATAAAATTTGATCAAATCCAACCTACTTCCGTTTTCTCTCTTGTGGGAATAACCGACTCCTCTCTTTCACAAATGCAATTAGAAGCTGTAAGTTTAAACTCAGCTTAGGTTGTGACGCTTGTGTTTTAAAGAATCACGCTTCGCTTTTTCGCAATCCCGCAAGTGTTGCATTCCTCAAATTTGTTTATTGGAATTCCCCAAGCTGATAATCGAGGTGAATATCAAATTCCTAGGCGCTCGGCCTCTCTCTCTCTCTCTCTCTCTCTCCGCGACCAACCAATAAAGCCAATTGTTGTAGTCCAAGTTGCGACGATACCATTCCAGCAGGATTTGCGCAGCAGGAAGCTGCGATTCCAGGCCTGATTTTTGCTCTTTACAACGGACAGCCGCAACAGCAGAGTCCCTTTCGCCGATGCGACGAGAACAAGACACATCGAGAATAAACATTTTTCTCAATTTTCTCTTGCTTCTTCTCAACTTCTCTCGAGGAGAGGAATCGAGTTGCGTTTCCACGCGAACGCTTATCCGCAATAACAATATCGTTTTTCAAAATTCAGCCGGACAAGGCTAAACTGCCCCCCACAACGGCTTGGATTGCGAGTGGCTTTCCGCAGCCAATGATAAACTTGCGAGAAAAATAATAATCGAGCGACGTAAACAAGCGAGGGAAGGAAAATGAGCGGCGAGACAATGGGTGGCGCGTCAATCGATACCGCATTATTACAGAATTACGCGGGATTGTCAAACGCAACGCAACGCGCCGAGTAATGTAAGCGGGCCCGAGGACAAAAACAGAGCCACGGAAAGCCACGGCTGTTTTCTTTTATTTATTTTTTTTCGCTCGCTCGCCTGATGAAGAGAATCGCTCGCGGAAAAACGCAGACGCGGCTTTGAGGCGCCAAAGGAAAAGTAACGCGAAAAAGAGATAGTTAACTAACCCGAGCTCGCGAGAAGGCGAAACAATTATTATTGCGAAATAATAAGACGGCTTGGCAGTCGGCCAATTACGAGGCGCCAGTCGGTGCAATTACCCGCTGTGTTTTTTCTTTCGCCTGCCTGCCTGCCTGCCTGCCTGCCTGACCCCCCCCCCGAATCTCTCTATTTTCATCCTTTTTCCTCGCCGCCACCGCCGCACGCGCGTCCACAGGCCGCAACGGCGGCGACACGGAATGCGATGCATAATAAACCGCACCGGTCTTATCCGATTTGCGTTAACTGCGTTTCCGAATTCCGAACGCGAGCTTATTTCTGGGCCGATTTTCCGTTAAATCCCCTTGCGCCAGCTTTTCCACAGCTTTTCCACAGCTTTTCCACGCCCTTTCCTCGCTTCGACTTTTGGCCAGTATCATTAAGAGTTGGTTCGCCTTGAATTCAAAGTGATTTTTATTGTGTTGCTGCAGTTTATCTCGCACACATTTCCGGTCTCCGAATTGGAGTTTTATTTTAATTTTACGGCAACTCGACATTCGTATTTTATTTTTGTATCGTAATATACGCCGGCCAGGACGATGAATAACGTAGTTCAGATCCTCGGAATTGCTGTTTTATTGTGATTTCCTGGTATTCCAAGTCGCGCTTACATTTATAAATCGAAGGTTTTTTCCTCCTCGAGCAATAAATACGTGTCATTGTAATGCAATATAAAATATTAAATACATTATTTTTTAATTTTTTCGCGGATTATTCGAACCCGTAAATAAGCTGCGAAAGGAGCGGGCCAAAGTTTCCACGCGCACGCGCACTCATGCCAACTAATGAATATTAAAATTTAACAATAATTCCACGTTCGAGCGCAACATTTTAAAAAAGTTGCGGATTTCACTGCTGCAGTTGGCTATTTATTTACCTCCAATACCGTTTGCGCATCGATCGAGCTTCGGCGTAATCAACTGCATCAATAACAACGACACCGAATGCAAAGCCTTTTCTTGGAGTAATTCCAGTTTTTCTAATCACGTAATTGTACGCGAGGAACGCGAGGAACGCGCACTCGTGAGAAACTATAATAAACAACAACACGGCTTCTTATCAATCCAGGCGTCGGAGCAACTATTTAGTCGCGCACACACGAATTTCAAAACGAAAGTCAAGACGAGATTTGCATATTTCCATTTAACATGACAAAAGCAGCTTTACGGCATGATCTTTTGTAAATAAACACCCACGCGTTTCATTGAATTAATTGTCTGGGTAATATACGGCTTTTTTCGTTAAAGAAGAAAAGGAAAAAGGAAAGCACTCGAGCTGTTTAAAGTGAATAGAATGAAAAAACGGTCGAAAAGGAAACCCTCCTCCATATTAAGTGAGCAGTTGACAACTAAGCGTTATTGGCTTCGACGTAATAAATTCCCGCGAATACTTCACACCTCATTAGCCGGGTTCCCGAAAGCACTTCAGAAAAAGTCCACGTCCCTCGTCTACGGGCGCTGCTCGATAATAAAAAGTATCGTAAAGCAATTACGGACAATTAGCATGGTGTCCGTGTACATCCGAGAAGCGAGAGGAAACGGCGAGGAAACGAGGCTAGGCTCACCCAAACAAAGTAAATACGAGGAGGCGGCGGCGGCGGCGGCGGCGGTGGTGGTAAGCGCCTGCCTTCGTTGACTAAACTGGCAAAGGAGAAATAAAAGAGAGGAGGCCAGTGAGAAAGCACACAAAAAAGTTCGTAGAACGCATTAGACGTAGAAACGTAGAATAACTCGTGGAAAAATGCGGCTCGAGAAAAAAAGAGGCTGTGTGTATCAGAAAAGACCGCCAAAACACGCAGAGGCCGCAGTTCCTGGAAGAAGGATGTGCCAGCACCACCAAATGAATAACAGACGAACACGAGCCGATACTCGGAGATATCCTGCGATGCCTACAGTTAAGCCATAAACGATCATTTTGACCCGAATCGTATTTAAATACACGTGGGAAAGAGAATACTAAGAGGATCATCACCCTCTCTTTTGTTCTTTTTCCAACTTTTATCCACTTCTCTGCCCCCGCCTCGGGCATCTCTCGCGCTCCTCTACCCTCGGTAAATCCGCCATTTCGTCTTAATTTGCGGCGACCGGTAAAAACGCGACTGCTTGCAACGAAACTCGAGTACCCCGGTACCTTTGCAGCACCTCGACGCCGCACGCGGTGCAAACTTTTTGGAAGTACTTTCTTCCTCTCCTTCCTCTCCTTCCTCTCCTTCCTCCCCTCCGTCCCTGTCGGCACGACGTATACCTACATCGATTCGCGCGGGAACACCTGCGTACACTGTACCTCGTCAAGAGTCTGCAATATATTTTGGTCAACAAAATAACCACTCTTAACTTACTACCTAATAAATATAAATCTAGTTGAGTGTCTTAAAATTTTATATTTGCATATAAATTGAAAATTTGTTTATAATGATTGAAATGGTTTAGCGATATTTGCAAACGGATACACCGATGATGAGTCTTTAATTGATGATTCGTGTTTTACAATTTTTCTGCTTTCCCGTTTTGATAATTTTTTGAAAATCCCCATTGTCGATGGGTTATTGGGTAAGTGTCGCATCCGAAGAACGACGATAAAATTGTAATTCCTACAGAAATTACGATTCATCGATCTTTGTAGAGAGTAGTGAAATAATCGATCCAGAGCCGAATTCGAATCAAAACCGCTGTAAAAATTATTATTTTAATGCAAAATTTGTACCAGTTGCACAATTTTTTAACGGCTTTTAAATACTTACGATAATGCTATGATTATACTGTATTAATAATTTGTCTGTATTTATGGAATAGCTGCTTATTTATCACTTCGCTAAATACACAAATATTTCGTTGAATAATTTCGTAGAACAAATTTCTTTTCGTTTATATTGTCCATTAGAAAACAACAATTTCACAAGAAGAATGCTCTTTTATCAAAAACTAATTATATCACGCAATAAACGTGTATCAGTGGAGCATTGGCTTATGTTAAATATACGCTTCTCGTAAAACTCGTGTAGCATGACGAAACATAACCTTCTCAGAGGTTACAATAGCAAAAAGTTTGCTTTGGTTGAGAAAACGAATTACTCGGAGATTTTTTAAAAATTTTAAGTCGGTGGCACGTAGTGTTTGGAAAAGGCTTTTCTCGCGATAAAAGCCTCGATTAATTTGAGAAACTCTGCAGCAGCGGTTACTCGCTGACTTTTAAGAAAACGCGCGGTTAATTTAAAAAATATAGTCGTTAAAAAAGTGAGAGAAAGGAGCCGACGAAATAAAAAGGTTATCTTTTCTTCAAGATTCAAAAGCGTCGGTTACGAATTCGGATACGTCCGAAGGATATGGCTCGTAGTGGTAGCGCCTGAAAGTGAAAGTGAAAACACAGGCAAAAGACGTTCAGCGAGTGCCGCCCGAGTGCAAGTGCACCCAGGAGGTTGATCTGGCTTCCCGGGCGATCGCGGCCTTCCTCAAGTCCTCGCCATCCTGCACCTCCTCCTTCCTCGGACCACTCCCCGAGCGCTACTTCCATCTCCGTCTTTCCTGCTCTCGGACACGAGGAGCGCCTTTACTAAAACGGGCGCGCGCGTTCGCCCGTCCAAGGCCTCGGGTGAGCGCGCGAGCGGCGCGGGAGGAGGGCGGAATACTACGAAACCGAGGGCCGTTACACATAACACAGTCGTGGAGCCGTGGGCCCGGATGACTGGTTCCGAAATCGGAGAGCCCGTGCGCGAGAAAGAGAGAGAAGAGAGTGGGTCGGAGCCGCCGGAGAGTCAAAAGCGCCGCCCCGATTATGAGGACGCCGGCGACGCCGGAGGCGCAGGTAGTTGTAGACGCCGAGGTTCATTCACCAGGACCCCCACGAGCCCCTTACTCGCTCTCGCGCACACGCACGCACACAGAGGCTTCACTCGGGGGGCGCGCATTCCAGTTCCCGCGCAACCGCTGGACCACCATAAGCGTCTCGCCGAAGGAGTGGGGGCAGCTTCGGAGGCTTAAACGAGGCCCTCTCGGAAGACAACACAAGAGCAGGATGACAGAGGGAAAAGAGAGGAGCGTGAGGGACAAAGAGCTGACGCGCTCTCGGAGAAAGACAGAAAGAGGATGGAGCACGCGGAAGCTGAGCCTTTTACGCTGCCAATTTCAAACTCCGACCTGATTATTTTATTTTCCCCTCCGACTCAACAGCGTGCAATTTCCCAATTTTTCAGTTAAGCCCCGCAAGCCCAAGTACGAGTTTGCGTTATTAATTAGCGTCGCTGCTCGAATCAACCAGATCCTTGCGTGTTTTTACTTCTCCGTCCTATACTCGATCGTTTCGAAATAAATTCAAATCTTGGACCATTCGATAACTGTAAAAAGGAAAGCTCGTTCGTTAATTGAATCGAAACTTCTCAGCTCTCGATCGTAGAGTGCGCGAAAAACTTTCCTAGACAATGCGAAGCTCGATTCTATCAATATTGGTCGGGGGGCGGTGCTTAAAATATTCTCGACTCTAAGATAATGTGGTTTCGAAAAAAGTTAATAACTCTCACTCGCAGTGCGTTAGCGAAGGAGCGGCGGCGGCAGGAGTGATCTTCTCCTTAGCCTCTGCTGCTTGCAGAAAATTACCGAATAAGCCGACGCCAACTGTCGACTCTGCTGCCTCGATGGGCACTTACGCGACGCATTTTCCGCGTTGTCACGCCTCCATCTTCCTTTTCTTGCCCACTTGAACTTATTTCCTCCGAATGCCTTCTGTTCCAGAAAGCTGGTGTTTTTAGCCAAACGAATTTTCTAACGAATTTTCGAAATTATTAATAAAATATCGAGGCACTCGATATAATTTTCCTACAATATTTTTTCGTATATTATTGCGCATGACGTCATTTAACGTTCTTATTAAAACATTCCAACGTGGGTCATTCTCTCGCGTTCGATAAAATGGAGCAAAAGTTTTCTAGATGTTACATATACACACACAAACACATGTATACGTATGCGAGCATATTTTAATCGATCCAAGTTTTATAGTTGGTACGTATCGAAATAAGCTCCAACAAATTCAACAAATTATTCGTTATTGTTCGTTAATAGAAGAAAGGGGTGGTAATAATCGCAGGCCCTGTATTTATAAATCTAGTAAGCGTTATTATTGAAGTTGTTTGAACGATTCGATAATATTGTTAAAAGAATACTCGTGTTCAAAAATCATTTACGTTGAAATGTCTTTGTTGAATTTATTTTTAGTCAAATCGTGGAATATTAAGAACGTACGCATTATCGATCATTTATGACTTTTATGATATTTGAGTTTTGCAGTTTTAAACATTTATCGCGTATTGAATATCGAACATTCGAATTTCAAATTAAATTTCAAATCGGAAGAACGTTATCGAGCCGTTAGAAAATAATAATGTAATTTAAAGCGCCTCCTTACGAAGCGCGAGAAATTTCGCTAAAAAGATTGGCAAATTTTTAAATTCTTTACGTCGACTGAAACCCGAGAGCGAAGAAAAAGTAAATATTTTAACAATACGATAGAAGGTGTTGGCTGCACACGGAGACGCGCGCGCGCGCACAAATATTTGTGTTGAAATAACGAAATGTTAACGTTATCCGTAAAAATGAGCCTTCGTTGCAACGATCGCAGCAAGATTTGTTCTTTAACACTTGCTCGCGCGAACGAATGCCTTTTCTCGAATTCGTGGTTAATCCATAATTTTTACAGATCGCAAATTTCGGTGGAATTCGAAAAACGAAATCGGTGATCGAGCAAACTGGGAAATTAAGATTGTGTTCGCGGTGCAGAGCCGATATTTCCCGGGAAACACTTAACCGAAGTAGCCAGAAGAAATTAGCGGTAACAAGCCATTGCGATTCAATGCGCATATTTTTGAAAATTCCTTCCCCATTTCCCCATTAAAGGTGGAGGCTTTCAACCGGTCGCGAGTAAAAAATCGTTTAATTCAAAATTAAATGGTGAATAATTTCGAAAGGCCTTGTGCTTCATTCATCGGGGGGCCCCTTTGAGAAGATCTCGAAATCTTCGAAAGCCGTGAAGTGAATAGACAGGCTCGTTTAGAAAGCGAGAATGCGTACAGAACTACAAAACGAGTAAACAAGCGGACAGGTAAAAAAACAGAGGAACACAGAACGCCCATGGGAAAGAGATTCATTGATGGGAAAGAAAAGAGCGAAGGTGTAGCGCGGCTCATTGATTCCCGGGGCCCTTCTCTCTGGTTGCCGCCGCCGCCGCCGCCGCCGCCGCGTCCCGTGTGACTGAGATCGAGAAAATTGGAAATTGGGCGGCGGCGGTCGTGCGAGAAAAGGCCCCGAGAACGCGGCGATCCGACCTTGAGCCTCGGCGATTCGCCGTGGAAATTCGCGGATCCCACGGGGAGAGAAGAAAAGTCTTCGAAGCGAGACGGCCAGAAGAGGAGAGCAGGAGTTACTGCTGCTGTTGTTGCCTCGTTTCTTATCCGTGAGCGAGAAGAGGCTGCACTGCGCCAAACAAAGAAAGAGCGATGACCAGCTCTGGAATTTCCTCTTTGCTCCTCTTCATTTCTCTATTTCTCCTTCGCCCTGCCTTCTTTTCTTTCTTCTTTGTTCGTCTCTCTCTCTCTCTCTCTCTCTCGCTGCCTCGTTTTCAGCGTCATATTATTCTTGTTTCGAGTCCTCGGCCAGTCGCCCATACCCCCCTTCCTTTGCTCTCTCGCCCCTCGTTACTCGTACGCGTACCTTCGATCCCGTACTCCACTTCTTTTTTTCATTGGCTCGTTCTACGTCTTCGTCCTCTCGCCAACGTTCGCCACCGCTCGCCACTTTTCAGAGCCAAACGCGCGTTCCAATTTTTCTGCAATTTTTCTGTAATTAATAATGTCAAGATAGCTGGTTGACAAAAATCTCGTTTTGCGTATCGCAAAATTTCAAGCTCCTATTCACGCCTGTCCGCGTTAATGGTTTGTCTTGTTCGAGAGCAAAGCAAATCGTGTTCCGTGTGGCGGTTGCGAGGCGCCGTTTTCAACGTCGCACCTCGCGAATTTTCGCGTAACCCAGTCGACGCACATTCGATCCGACGCTTCTAGTTAAAGTAAAACAGCACCGCTAACTTTTTAATCTTTTCAAGTACTCTCATTGAGTTTGGCTAATCTTTTTACCGGATTGCCGAATTAGCGAACGTCTTTGTTGGACTATTGACGTTCTCGATTCATCGCCGCTCGGTTTTTCCCGAATTTCGCCTACCCTAGTCGAAAATTCGCTCGCGAACGGCCAATTTAATCATGGTGCGCTTAACGAGAAAAAAGTTCTCGTTTCACACCACGGGAGCTTAACACTTTGCTTTTATTTCGCGCGCGCGCGCGTGTGTGTGTGTGTTCCTCTTTTTTATACCGCGCGTTAAAAACATTGGCGCACTGCGGCTGCAAACTCGCGAGCTCGTCATCAGCGTTTAAGGCCTTAATTACTCATCGAGCAAAAAGCAAGCGAGGGACGCCTGAGATAATCAGGCGCCAGGTGACCCAACACCGACGCCAGGCATAACGACCTACTGATTAGGGCCATATGTTTGGCCTCGAGTCGGGCGACTGGCACTTCCAGACCCAGATGGTTGCACGGCGCCGTCCCCTCCCTCCCCACATCGTACACAAATGAAGTGCGAAATGACTTTAATTTGGGGAAAACACCAAGATAACCGAATTTCGCAATTATCTCTCTCTCTCTTAAAAATTTACCAGCGATTGCTTAATTATATTATTTACCTCGAGTTTTCGCCCGAGGAGCTCGATTACATAATTATCCTTGTCGATGTCTCCTCCTACGCTTTGTTGGGCCTTGGTAATTGGCACGGACGATGCTAGACACTTGGCCGTGTGTGCGGTTGCGATTTTAACACTTAAAAATTGCGAGGATTAAACGGCAATTGATTTGCTATCGGCAATCGTATCATCCATAAGCTCTTACGTTTCTATGCGAGGAATTCAAGCATAAATCTCCAAACGGAAAGGAGTTTTATCGCGCGAGGCATTCCAGGCAACGTGCATCGGCAGAGGAGAAAATTAATGGATTCCGAGGCCAATAAAAGTGTGTGGACTAAAACTATAATGGCATAGCCAATAATTTAGGAACGGCAATCGTCTATCATATCCACCCTGGACTGCACAATGGATCGGTATAGAATTCATCGAGAAAAGTAGGAGTGTGCCGACATCTTCGTATGAGCGCGAGCGCTAAGTATTGCGGTTGTCTCGATGGAAACTGGATTTTTCGCAAGGTTCCGAGCTGAAAATTAAGCTCCAATTAAATGCTTACGCGGCAGAGACATGGTAGAGACATTAATGCAATGAAGATTAACACTGGAGTCCGCACACATGGAAGACCGACACAGACGATTAATTTGACTTCTCAAGGAATAAGAAAGAACAAGCTCGGGGGTAATAAACCGGCCTAAATTTAGTCGTGTTCGCTAACACTTGTGCAACAACTGCCCTTTGCTTCCTGACTCTGTTCTAAATTTGGAGTTTTAATAAAAAGTTCGATGGCCGCCATGATTGTTTTGCTGCGTGTCGCATTGTACACAAGACTCGAGATAATGAGAAGCAAGCGACCAACTCTCTTAATCGGTAAGAAGCTTTAAACAACATCCTTAAACTTTGATCGGCTCGCGGAAATGCGTTTTTACATTTCCTAGGCTAAAAATGTTTTCCCATCGTCGTTATTTCGCGCTCTTGTGTCCCCGACGAATGCAACGTCTTATGCTACTAACGAGGAAAAATAATTTTCGCGATTTAATTTTCTGGAATAAATCACGGCGACAATATTTATCGCCGTTGCATAAAGAACTCCGAGTGAAAAATGAGTCGAACCGCAGCTGCTGCAATCCTCTGTTATTTAGAGACTCGAAAGACATTTTTTATCCCCACCACGATAACAAGTTTTGTCAACCCGACGATATCTGCGAAAGATCGAAAAAACAAAGTCGAAATAACTGCCTCGCACTCGGAGGGCAATTACTATAATCGATCTCGGCCGAGAAAAATATCAGCACCTGTCGCTGTTGTCGACGATGGCCCGAGAAACTTAAGTCGCATTAAATCTCTTCTGCGCCGTTGCCACGCTTCTCCTTTCATTCATTCGGAAAAGTCCCCGAGCAGAGGAGGAGGGAGCGCGGAGTGACGAGCAAATGCGACAGAGAGGATCCGAGAGGATTCGGCTAAAATAGCCGGAGGGAAATGAATGGGCTCGTGTGTAAGGAAAACGGGCTGAGGCTCAAATTGGAGGTCGGAAAGGTAAAAGTTAAGCCTCTCACTGCCGAGTATTTACTGGCTCAGCTGTGGAGAAGCTGTAATTAGTGCGTCGGCCTTTTAATCGCTGCTTTCCGTTTCAACTATTTTAATAAACTTTCTTCCAATTATTATCAAATTTAGGTCCCTAATGCGCCGCCTTGACCTTTCTCGCTCACCTTGTCCCTTCTCTCTAACTTTGCTCGCCGCAGCGTCACCTGCAATTATTGCTGTTTTAACAAAGGATTACTAGGATTACCGGAGCCAGAGCAAATAGTAAATAAAGCCTATGATTTTCTTTTTAAGCTGCGACAACTAATTATGATTTATGCGATTATCGATTCTAATCTCGCTCGAACTGATGTCTTTTCGCATAATTAACAGGAGCGGAACCGTTTATTCGATCACCATTACACGCAGCTTTCCTCTCCATTGCGCGAGCCAAACCAATGCCCCCCCCCCCCCCACACACACACAAACAGGGAATAAAACTTTTTTTTACTTTTTCCTAATATATTGTCGTAATTTTTAATTTCCCATTTTTAACTCGAGGCTTATTTTGCTCGACATCACACATTTGAATTAATCGTTCGAATGCCAAGGTCCAGCTTTTGCAGCTTTGGCCTCTTATTATTGTATAAAACATTTGCAACTGCAAAAAAATCAATTTAAAATTGAACAGCGAGCAGTTCCTTGAAATGGTACGTTAGATTTAACGCAATATTTAAAAAAAAAACTATTCGAATCGAGAAAAATCGAGAAAGCAGAATAAAAATGCAAAAAACAAGATTGCAAAGTGTGGAGTCGGAAAAAACGATGGAAAAATAGAATTAACGCGATTAAGCGGAAAATGTAGAATGAATGAACTGGAAAGACGCGATAGAATTAGTGGCGAAAATGCGTATTGTGTAGCAGCGACCGACGCCTTTTTTTCTCTCCACTCTTCGCTACTTTCGATTGATTTTTATTCGCTTAGTCGGAATACGACGCGCGACGTTATGCCAAGTGTTAAGATCTGCATCCATTTACGGATCAGTATCGGTGTATTTTTAATTACACTACTATTTATATTGAAATCCGTTTTATTCGAAATATCGTAAACTAGTTTTGAGTTTTTTGCATCCCGTGGGAAAAAAGGGTAGGCGCGCCAGTGCGTTGCCAATAAGAAATCAGCGGGATCCGAATACTGAAAGGGCGCCTGATTTAAAACTGAGTTTATACGATACAACGGGAGAATCAGTGCCTGGCTGTTAATTACGGTATTCGCCGAGTTGTACGTCGATTTTATGTTGTAATTACGCGAACAATGCGCCTTTGGTTCCTCGTTCAATACGCACGTGTAAATACGAAAACGAAAGCCGTAAGAGGAAAAGGGCCGAAAACCTCTTTCTCGGTTAATTACGCGAGTGTTAAAAGCACATAAGCCTAGTGAATGAAATGTAAGGAAATACTGGCTTAGGTAATTTTAAAGAGGCTAGAAATACTTTTTCTAGTTTCTCACCCCAAAGATTGAAAAATATAATTTCAGTCGGATGATGCCAGAAAGAAGCGGTTCGATCGAGTGCTAAGATGAACTGGACGAGAACACGTCACGTGGAATGCAGCGCAAGAGAAAATCATCTAGTTTAACTCCGAGCAACGTTTTTCAAAACAGCAATTAAGATAATATTGAGTGCAGGGATGTCGAAATCGAGCGAATAATATTGTTAAAAATGCTAAATATTTTAACGATTGCCGGCCTAAAGCTCTTCCAACGACAAAATTTAATCGTGAAAAGATCGTTAAACTAACTGCAACTTTTTGACTGTTTCAACTTCAATAATATGTACTGACATTTAAATGAAAATTAACTCAATTTCTAGCAGATTCTGCGCCACGAGCAATAAAATCATTGAATTTAAAGCAAAAATTGATAAAAATCATCTTTTAAAGTACCGAAGCTCCGGTTAAAAGGCTTAGCGTTGCGTTAAAAGCAAAAATTCTCCTTTAACAAAAATGGAAACAAATAGGGAAAAATTCGCCGGCTAAGGGAAAGGTACACGCAAGTTTTAGACGATGCTCTCTAATTAAAAGCTTTTGAGCGCACAGCTCGTAACAAATAAGCAGATTAACGGCAGATATCGCGGAGCTGATAATTATTTACAACCGGCGGAGAAATGATTTTCCATCGGAAAATGAGGTTACGTTGTTCAGCGGGCGTGAAAAGCGCCAACTTTTCAAAAATTCGATATTCGAGTCTCCGATACGTACATTAGGCGCGCGCTTGTTATCAAATTGGAAACGAAGTTTTGAAAAATGCAACGCCAAGCAAACATAAAGATAATATTTTTGTCACAAAAGTAATTGTGGTTCATATGCAGAAAAATGTTTAGTCATTAGCAGAATGCCAGATTCGAGGTCACACGTGTATATTGAATTCTTTTTCGTTTAAAAGCGTTGGACTCGAAAAATATTTGCGCATTCCAATGACTAACTCAGGCGGAGCTACTCAGGCGCGCTTTTTCTCGTAGCTGAATTTTCAAAAATATGCAAAGCTCTTGCATTATGCGAGGCGCGGAGGCCCACGTGCCCCAAAGTCAATATCGAGTCCAACAAAGGAAATTCCGTGGGCAGACATGTGGAAGGTTCGGAGAGGCCTGGCGAGCTGCTTCTCGCATTGGTCCCCCGAGCTGCTGCTGCTGCTGCTGCTGCACATCGACTAATTGGGCGCACGCACACGCACAGGCGGTGCTACGGCAGTTTTCGGCGGCACGTTGCGCGAAGCCGCGGGCACGTGATCGCGAGTTCCAAGAATGCGCGCCTGCGCCTGCCTTACGCGTGATGTACGCAAACACGAGTAAACAGTTCAAAGTCCAGAAAACGCCGCGAGTGACGAAAGTGATTAATAGATCGATCCAAGTGTAGACGACGATGTCTCGGCGCCTCGATCTCCCAGCTTAGATCTGAAATTGTAATTTAATAGCGATTCGCGCGCGCGCGCGCACCAATAAGTGGAGAGAGAAAAGAGACTCGACTGCGCGACTCCTTGACACGGATTAAAATTTTTTCCCCTTTACGGGCGATCGATCGTCGATCGTTTGTTTTCGATCTTGCACAGGCTTGATCCAAGGTCATTCTCGACGGCTCGTAATTGCTGTGGAAATTTTCATTTTCACCTCTGTCGCGAATTTGCAGACGCCGAGTGAACGCACGCGACCGAAGCCGTCGAAACCGTTTCAGGACCGACGCGTCGATTGTAGTTCCACTCTTGTCGCGCAATTGACAATTTCTGGGAACTCTACCTGAGCTTCCTCCTGATTCGCAAAGCATTTTCTCTCATTGACGACGACGATAAGAACTATCACTGGCAAACGGCCGTGTGTTCGTACGGAAAAACACAAATAATATGTTTTGCAGGTCGCCGCGGCGCGTTACTTATTATTACATCGATGTTTTCAACGGCTGCTTGCAATATGCACGCGCGCGCACACACACATAAGAACGTAAATCAACGTGATAAAAAGCACATGTAAAAAAGATCACGTCGTAACAACGAATGCAGAAAGAAAATATAAATATTACGAATGCTGATTATCGGGGGGGGGGGGGACACGACGTTAGATCGCACAACGCATAAAGCGAGTTACTTAACCGGTAGTCTGTCTTCCTCTGAGTGCGCGTGCATTTGCAGAGCATCGATGACAAAGAAACGACGAAAATGAATTCCCGCGCTGTGACCAAAATTACCATCTGCATTGCAATCGCTCGACAGTTGGTAAGCCAACGCCTATTCGAATTGCGATTCGTAATAACTTTCCAAAGCATTTGCTCGTCTCGTGGCTCTGATATTTCTTTCTGGAATTCACTCCGACAACTGCGATATCTGCGCCTTTTGCTTATAACTTTCCGTTAACTCGAATACTTAAAATAACAGTTTCAATCCAAAAATAGCCTTAGCGTTTCGATCGCTTTGATTTTATTCGAGGAATACATCTTTTTCGTCGTCTTTTATTAAAATGTGCTTAATAAAAACGTCGCGCCAAGTTATCCTTTCCTAGATGAAAGTCGAAATTTTTAGCTTTTAATTTCATTCCGTGATGTTTCGCCCGTTACGACTGCCATTATTTAAAATAACAATACAGAGTGTTTATTAAAAAGCTCCAGCTACGGATTAATTTTAAGGGGAGAATCCGTACGAATGAACTTATCAGCGAGTTACATGGGTTGGAAAATACACTATCGTTAAATAAGTGAACGATTTTAGGTGTCATAAAATTATCCAATCGCCTCCTGCCTGATCTTTGATAAATTTCCTTTCGTCGCTCAAAGTGTTGTTTTCAGCGCAGTTTTTCTTCAACGAGTGTACATCTCCTTTGATCAATGCAAAAGCTCGTGACAATTAAAACGCGTCGATTGATTTGACTCTTGCGTAATGTATTATTGAGGATGAATACACACTTCGCTGAATAGGATGATCTAAATTTAATAAGTTAGTCATATTAAATATTTTTATCCGTAGACTTGGTAACGTACGTGCGACGAATATCTGGATTGTTTTGAATTGTGTGTAAAAATATAACCAACAAGCGAATCGGCGGATTGAAATAAAATTTTGTCGTCGCGATAACTAAACCGCGACGCGAACAAATGTTTAATTATTACACTTGCAAAACTTTATTGCAAGGATTATGGAAGAGCAAACATTTGAACGTCTGCATTGAAAAATGAATTTGTAATTTTAAAAGCTTTTTATCAACAGACAGCAATTATCTTTGTATTGGATCGAACTAAAATCGCAATTTTTATCCTTCGTTGTAAACTACGAGCCTATACAAGTCAACCGTGAACAAAAGTTAGCTATCGCTTTGACCGATAAAAGGACAAATTTTAAGCTTGTGCGAGCAACGATCGCGATTCTTGCATCGTAAATTAAACGCGAAATAATTATTGGCGATACAATGCGAAGAGGCATTAACAATAATGTCTTAAACGATTTTTCGAAACATTGATTATTAGTATTGAATGAAAACATCACGCGCCTCGCTTTATTATTCGAACGAACATACTTATTTTGTATAAAAAAGGCAGCGTTTGTTGGTGCACACGCACACGCATTACGGATGTGCACGAGCGCCCGTGCGCGCATCGAATGAAAGACTCGATAATGGATATCATCATTACCAGCACTCGTAAATTTGATTTAACCATAGCTGAGATTACGCGTCGAACATCGGCATTATTGCCGTCATTGCAATTATTGTTATTACGCGCGCCATCAATAACTAATATTGACGAATTAAAAATCTGCGCCCTGGCGAATTATTTATAACTGACACTTATATATATCCTGCCAAGAGTCGAAAATTGGCCGGCAATCACGTCTGTAGCTTTCGTTGCGATCGAACTAAATATTTGCGTCGTTGCAACGGATCGGTGGCGCATCCCTTATTCCCCGCTTACCAAAGCACGCGTCCGTCGACAAGCGCACCAACGGAGACGCGAAACACCTTGAGCACAAGGCAAGTGTAGCGGTGAAAAAATCGTTCGCCAGCAGAGTCGTCCACCTTGAATCTTAAGGGATGGAGCGCGTCGAATTGGTAGCCGCGCGAGTTCCTGAATTAATGGTTAAGTGAATGTTGTTGGGCCGCGTTTGTTTGGATTAAGTACTCTTCGTTTGCCTCGATTACTCACCGGCCCGTACTACCACCCGATCGAAGCATCCGCTCAGCCATTAATCAGCCAACCCTCTGCCATCTCTGCATTAAACTGCTTCGAAGCATACCTGTCTCTCTCGCTCTCTCGTTACCGCGCACACATCGCCGCTTTTAGCGGTCCTTCCCAACATCCTGGATTATCATTATCGCTGCTGCCTCTTCCCTCTTTGGACGCACGCAACGTCTCGTCGCAGCTCGAGCTATCAGTTCGGTAATCGCGGGCATCTTTCGACGCTGCGCTGCAATTATCACCGACTGGCTGCAGTTTGCGAATCTTTTATCGTCGCGCAATCGCGACGATAACGCGCCGTTGCTAAACAAGCGGAGCTCGGTTAAACACACACAGCTACTCCGCTTACTCGAGCGTAAACTTGGGCGGCAGACGAAAACGCGCTTTAATCGCGGCCCCAAAATTGTTCTTATCGAGATCGACTCGTCGTCTCGAATCCAATTTTCAAACGAGCCCTCCTTGGTAGCTTTCATTCGAGCAACAACAATGGAGACGATGACAAATCGATCGATGTCCGTTGCGTGCAAAGTTAGTTCTTGGATGCAAAGCCACTGGTGGCTTTCCAAAAAACGCGTCCTCGAGGCGGAACTTCCTCCTCCGTGTATCGAATGGCGGCTTTATGTGCGCCTCGTCTTTTCGGCAAATGCGAACAATCGACGACCCCTTTTATACTCGTAGGGACATTTTTATTTTCCCTAATTTAGACGCGTGCGTCTTCTTCTTATTGCGCTCCTTTCGTGGCGTTCTGGATTTTTGGACATAATGTATCATCGGTCGGAACAGACACGCAATTTAATCTGATTTAGTGCTTGGGTTAACTTGACGCGACCCAGGAGTTACTAAACCGACGGCCAATCCTGCAAATATGGTTCCGAATATATCCGAATATCAAGTGTTGCGATCGAAGCTCGCTTTTGTAACTCCAACGATATCTGCTCGGCATTCGATTCAGAGCTTTAATTAATGGAAACACAATATACTTTTAATTGCGTTTGAATCGCGACGAAATGATTCTTTACCGATCGTAAACAAACAATGTCAAGTGTATTTTTGTAAGATCGAATTCACACTTTTTTGCTCGTCTGTCACGTTATTTCATATATCGCCTACACGCGTTTGAATAAAACACGTTACGTCGTGAGGTTGAACTTATTTGCAGAACTGATACGCGATTTCTTCAGATGGCAAAAGAAATAATACAATGTTGTCGACATTATTCGCGCGAAATTGAAAAACGACAGTCCAAGGCGTTGTTTTTACAAGTAGCGAACAAACCTTTTTACTGAATCTCGTTTAGTCGCGCGAAAATTTTTTTGCTCGTAATCTTGTCGCGAATAATTTGTAAATTGTAATCTGCTGTCTCTTCTATCAAACTTCTGTTATAATTATGTGGATAATTCGGAATTTTACAAGTTGTTTCTTCTCTTCGCGTAATTGCACGAAGTAGGAAAAAGCAATTCGACAGTCATCTTATTGTAATAATTTGATGCGATTGCAATTGTGCTCGTAAGCAGTAGACTCTTACATTTTTCAGATGGTAAAAATGCACGCGAGTAAAATTTCACCCACGACTCACCAAACTTTTGAAAAGTTACTAATCTTAAAAGCTGAACACAGGCATAATAGTTGCAAAAACGTTCTACTTTTACGATATCGATTTGCAAAAAATAATCAGAAAAGCTTCTCTTAAATTATAACCAATACATCCAAATACCTAATTTATAAACATTTGTGGAATCATTATCTGCTAATTATAGTCCTTATAATAGCTCTTACAGTTCCTAATAAATTATCAACTTACTATTAACAAGTATAACTATTAACAAGTACACATTAATAATTTCAATCGCGTTGATCAACATGTGCTACTATCAACATATATTAGCTCGATGAAAAAATCGTTCCAAGTCTGAAGCCATTTTATTATTTGTTTTCGTCAACCGAATTCAATTCGATGCGAAAAACATAAAGGAACTTGCAAAAATCACGTTTGTATCTATTTTAGTTGGATAATCCTCGTTTGCGCAACGGCTAGGAAGAAATAAGAAATCAGCGCCAAAATTATAATGAAAAATATTGCTGATCGTTAAAACACCACACGCGACAAAATATAATCAATTAAGATGGAATTATACGCAATGTTATATTTGGGATTTAAATTTTTCATAATTCTTGTTGAATGTAATCAATGGGGGAACATTAACGAAGTCAATAAAATTATCAAAAAATCGTAAAATATCGATACAATTTTTGTCCGTGAAATCCTTTGGTTTCATTATTTTTGAAAAGCAATTATTTACTAATTCCAAAACAAAAATCATCAAATCTAGAAAGAACTTGGGACAGCTATTGGTTTAAATGTAAACCTAAAAAATAAAGAATCTTATTGAAATTGCATTATTTGGCAATTAATAATAATGTTTGTTATTAGCGCGGTTCAGAGTCGATAAAGAAATTTGATCTTTTAACATAGTCTTTATTAGTTATTTATCGCTAAAATGTCTTTAAAATAATTATCTAACGACTATTCGGCAATTCTTGCGTATCTCCATAATTAAGATAAATTTTATTATTGAATATAAAAGCGTGTTTTTACGGCTATTGAAAAAACTCAAAAAATAATAAAACAAATAAAACACCTAAAGCAAATTTAGATACATCTTGTAGTTATAAAATGATAAGGCAGGAAAAACTTACATAAACTATTATTGCTTATCTGTTAATTTAATACGCGTTCAATTAAGCTTTATTCTGAAATGTACGTATTTGTTTTGTGCAAAATTACTTTCTGATATAAGTAAATTAGCTTTTGAAAATAAAGAGTATTTTTTTGAAACGCAAACCTTCAGTCTGAAACAACTTTGACGTTTACTTTACAATACAAATCTACGTACAAACGTCATCTTTATTATGTAAATCCTGGAATTCTACTTTTCGATGATCCGGTATTTTTATTCCTAACTTTTTTTTAAATAACATTCCCAAAGTCAATTACTCGTACTATTACTACGGTACACAAGTACCATGAAATGCATAAAAAATTGTTTTTGACGCTCTTAGGAGATGGCTGAAAGATGCTTGAAATACTTTACGTAAAAACAATATTGGTATATCGAGTAAAAGTGAAGGAGCGAGCAAAGCTAATGGAGATATCAATTTACGGTTGCGTTAAAATTCGTCAAAAATTCGGGTCGCTGATTAAATTAAAGCGACGTTTACAGACCGATTCGATTGATAATGAAGCGGAAATATATTTGTAATGGCATTGCAACGATTTCGGTCCGAATGCTCGAGCTTCCCCGCAACGTCGCTCGTGTTATTTGCGTTGCGCGATCGTACGTAGATACGCATACAAGTTGATTCGAGTGCACGCCATTCCAAAGGCTTGCAAATTTAATTTCGCTTTGTATTCAAGGCATAACCTTTAATTTACTTCGAAGAAAATTCTCTCGCGGAGTATTTATAGTGCAAAGCGCGCAAAGTATAAACGCTCGCTCGGTCGCAGTGCTCGAGATGACGTATCATAGGCGCATTTATAAATACGAGAAAGGCCGTTCGACAAAAGTATCGCTGCTCGATTTTCCGACTTTCCGATTTGCCTACTCTCCGGGTGCGTACGGAAAATTGCGCTCTCCCCGCTCCTCCGCAAAAGCAATGGCAATTGGCGAAGCGCGCCAACGAGTTTCGAGTCAAGGGCAAAGATAAAGAAATCATAGAGAAATTAGACGCGGCACTACGTCGTTTAAAGGTCGGCGCGGCGCGCAGAAGCGGCGAGCGGCATTTCGCTTGTACAGCAGCGGCGACACGTGCCGAGCTCCGAGTGCCAGACTAAGATAAGAACAATACGTAACGATGGCAAGACGCAAAGACGCCCGCTGCCGCGCTCGCCGAATGCTCTCCGGGTGCGCGTCGGCGGCGAATCCTCAACGCGTCCGGAAAAACTGCGTTTCAACGCTCGAGGCAACGCGCCCGTCCTCCTCTGCGGTTTTAACCTGTCTTCTCTCCCCTTCCGCCTCCTCCTTTTTCGTTACGATGCACGACCGTCGCGACCAGAGCGATTTTCGTCCGCGCCGACGATCGTTTTCTCTTGGCATCGGTGCTGTTTGACGCCAAAGCCACACACACGGACTGGCGCTCGCCGATCCACGAACGCTCCGCGACGAGTCGGTACGGCAACAACGTGTTGTCCGCGAACGCGAAACGAAGACGACGCCTGCGCTCAACTTCCTTCGGCCGCTACCGGCTAAATCAGAAGAATCCCTGCTTTCGTTAAAATTATGCTAAATTCACTCGACCACGCACACACACACACACATTTGTTGCACAATTGTGCGAGCGCTTCAACTTTAATTTAAACATCGTCAAGGCCTGCACACACGTGCGTGCGTGTGTTTACGTAGCCAGAGAGAGAGAGTCGGCGATACACAACTTTACGAGGACGAATTCCCACGTAAAGTACACAGGAGAAAAAGGCAGTAACGTGAGAAGAGGAAGAAAAGATTTGTATTTTACCCTAAGATAAACGAAGCAGAAAAACAAACGGGAACAAACGAGAGCAAACGACCCACAAGCTCTCCAAGCTCGTACTCTTTTGGTAGCTTCCATTCGAGGAAGGCGCAGACCCTCCCGACGCAGTTCAAACTGTCGCAAATGCGCACTCGCGCGAATGCGGCGCGACTAATGGCTCGCGGCTCGTTTTTTGCCCAATCCCCAACGGCAGCCTCGGCGGAATATTAATCGCAATATTCGCGAGAAGCACAAGTGGCCCGATAAAAATAAATTTGGTTCGCCGGTAATGCCAAGCCTCGCGCGACCAAATAATTCGCCGATGCGCAATTGGCATTACCGGCGGCGAATGTTTGCAAAGGCACGGAGTGAAATTTACTTTCACTCGCTCGGAGTGCCGGCGAGTCTCTGCTGCTTATTGTAAAACTCGACGCTCAGAGGGGCAACGCACGAGGCAGAGCAGCAGCTCGAGGTGGTTGCGCCGCCCGAACAACCCCTGAAGGTGCGAAAAAGCCTCAATGGCGAAAATTTAAGTGCAGTCGGGCGCTCGAACGACTAGCGAGCGACGATGCGAGCAGCCGCCGAGTGGGGCGATAATTCGCGACAAGTTTCGCGAATGCCGACGATCGAGTTGCGCGAGTCGCGCTTACGATTGAAATCGAAAGTTCCCGATCGCAGTTGCGCGCAGTTGCTCCTTATCTGTTTGTAATTAATGTTTACGATTCTCGGCTCCGGCGCCGCAACTCGTAACGCAGCCGAGCAATAAAGCAATTGTCGTTTGTCGTTTGTCATCAGTCGCGCGCGTCTCGTGCTCGTGAAGTTGCAGAAAAAACAGGCGTACTTGGACGAGTCCCCCCCGCCGATTCGCTACGTTGTCGAACGACTGCAAACTCAAAACGCCACTCCTGCCCTCTTCGGCGCTTATGAATGAGAGAAGCGAACACACAGCCGTTAATTAAGTCGCGCGTTCGTCAAATTTTCCAATGCGCTTAAGGAAAGCGCGGATTCGAGCGCCAGCATTTGTAATCCACGGCGCTTGCGCGTTGAGTGGCAAGAGGCACACGCGATCGGGGAAGTCGATTGCACTTTCGGGAAACAGCGCGGAGCCAACTGCTTTCGTAAAAAACAATTAGCCAGCTGACTCCGATTATTTTCCCGCTTGAAATTAATTTCCAGAGCTTTGCTCGCGGTTGCACGGGAGGACGCGATTAACGAGAGCAGCGAGACGCCGGGACTTTGTCGGCCCAAGCGCGGCAATTATCGTTATTCGTGTAAATATAGAAACGCGAGCGTCCGAGGCGGAAGAGCGAGAGGAAGTCGGCGGTACTAATAAGCGGGGAACGAAGAAGAGCCGAGAAGCGACTCGCGTGGGCAGAGGAGGAATCGCCTCGGAGACCGCGACGATTTATAGTTATGCGGCGGCGCGTCGCGTTGCGTTGCGTAGGGATCGGATTCGCGTGGGTGGCTGCGATCGGGCGCCGAGCATCTGCATAACGAGCCGTCGATCTGGAATCCGCACTGGGCGTCTCTCTCTCTCTCTCTCTCTCTCTCTGGCAAGGACCTTTTTCCGATCGCGCCAAGCGCCGAGTTTGCCTCCTTTTCCAATTTTCCGCGACTCGTGCTACCCCCCCCCTCGTATCGCCGCTTTTCCACTTTTCCACACTCGTTAGACGCGCGCTGCGCTCAACATCCGCAGAATCGATCGACGGCAATGGCTCGAGCGACGAATTTCCGCGATCCCCGATAACGGATCGAATTAAATTTTCTTCCACTGAGGTTGCGCTTGCCGAATCTGCTACTAAACGATTGTACATCGTCCGAATCCCCAATAATCATAATAAACCGAAATGGAGAATAACATTTCTTTAAATAAGTGAGTTCGCGAGCGGCCGCGAGGGATAAATATTTGTTTAATTTCGATCGGAGCTACCGCGTGGAACCATGTTTTAGATATGTTATTAAACCATCGTTAGAAGACGTTCGAGCGCTGGCCAAGTCAGGTGGTAATGTAAAAGAGCCATTCGGAGCGTTTTTCTTCGCGAATTTGCGCGGATTGTTAAATTGCTTTGTGTCGTCGGCGACAAAAAGAGAGCGACGGCGACGAAAATAATGCGCTGTAATGCAAAAAAGCTGCTCCTCCTCCGCGCGAAGGCTGTTATTATCGTAATACATTCGCTGCTTGAACTTATCTTTTCGCTAATTATGAAACGTAATTGCACGCCGCAATAGTAATTTTTTAAAAACCATTCGAATAATTTGACGAACGTTAACAGGATCTTGCCAGCGCTGCTGCTCTGCCCCTCTTTTTGTTCGAGCTTTACATAATTCGGAAGGAGAATGATCTAATAAATCCCCGAATTAAATTGAATCAGATAGACTTTATGTCGAAGGGCATAAACAGACGCATTCGGTTGGCAAGCCTGCGTGTGGGTTCGCTCCGTCATTAGATGCTTGCCACACACGTCATAGGGTCATTACCAAAGCAACGTCTGTTTAAACTATTAATGCAATTTATAGCTCCCTAGTTTATTACGGTTAACCCTGTTTTAAGGGCTTTCGAGTGGCTAACAAAGATTAGTTCGTCAAAACGTAACACTTTTACCGTAATTCTTATTTTTATTTTCGTTAATGCGGAATACTTTTAGAAAAACGATATAGCAAGATCCAGGAAAGCTCTTGAATCGTTGTCGCACTCCCCCTTTCGCGTGAAATATCGATTTTTTATTTTATTACCGATTACAAACGCAGATGCCGATCACCTGGATTTAATAAATGTTTTAAATTTCATTTTAACTGGTACTTAGTTGTGGTGTTAACGAAGAACCTTTTCAGTTTAATTTTCAACTAATTTAATCAATTATTTTTCATTTTAACATCATTTTCAAGTAAATATTGTGTTTTTACCGTTTTCAAACTGCGCGACCGATTGCTAACAGAAAAGTGGCTTCTCTCTCTCTCTCTCTCTCTCTGTCTATTGCTTTTCAAATGCTTTAAACTAATATTCCTATAAAAAAATCTGCTTAAGCTTCAATCGCATTCTTTATAAATTCGTTGTAAAGCAAGCGGCGAATCTTTGGTCAGGAAAATCAGATGGTCCGCCTTAAATTTCGCGAATCTATAAATAACTACGTATGCCCAACGTATCCTTTTACCGTTAAATACCGTGCGATCTTGGAACACTTGAGGCAACGTAACGGTTAACCATTTCATCGTTAGAACTACGTCACCGCTAAAGAAAGAGAAACACAAATACTTAAGGCAAATACGAATGCAGTTAAAGAGAATAGAAAACAAAAGAGAAAGGATTTCCTTTGCGCGTAAGCATTAAACAATATCATCGCGCTCAATTGCCTCTATCCCTTAGTCGAGAATGTTGAAATTTTCAATTTCCCATTTCAAAATATTATTGCCGTTGTTGTGAAAGACGGTTTAATTAAACAAATGCCCCTGCAAAGAAAAACTGAAGAAAAACTCGTTCGCGCCACAGCGTTGCGATGTAACAGTGTCGCTGTGCGTTACTTTTGCGTTTCCAAAACATTATTATTCTCTTAAGGATTAGGAATCGATACCGACATCCAATCACACCAGCTGGCAAAAACTAACGCATTGATAAAAATAATGGTTGGCTTCATTTTTCTTACATTGCGACATGGAAAACACTAACGGTATTCCATCAAAGAATGAGGAAAGCAATGCGCGCAGTTGTTTATAAAGATTTTCCTGCGGTGAAACCTGTTACGGTGCAGTTCAGCTCACGGACGTTTTCATACCCGTAGAATCGGATCTTTAATTTCTCTTTATTATAACTTAACTCCTCTCTCTCTCTCTCTATCTCTCTCTCTCTCTCTCTCTCTCTCTCTCTCTCTGCCAGCATTCGTTAATCAGAGCTCGAAATAATTTTTTCTCGCGCACGTAATTACGAGTCAATTATGTTTTGGAAGCCATGGGCTAGTGAAGTGTTTCGCGGTAAGCGTCGGAGCGTCGCCGCCTTTCGCTGGAAAAGCTTCCGCGTCTTTATTATCTTTGAAAACAGAAATTACGATTGTTCAAATATTTAAGATAAATTATGAAAATTCACAATATCGCCCGTTAGATTATCTCGAAAGGAAATAATTTAAAGAAAACATTGATACTCGCAAGAGCGTGTAAAAAACTGCATACCGGAATTCTCTTGTTGCTTTTGCGCAGCGACTAATCCGTGAAAAAAAAAAAGTTTATTTGGGATTTTCTAAATTATGTTTATGTACAGAAAAACATTAGCATAAGGGACACTTGGCGAAAGACTGTGTAAACTCTAATTTTCATTTGTTCTTCCGAGTCTCTCTTGCAAAGAATCTCTCGCTTAAAATAAATTCGTTTTACGTTTGTATAATTTTGCGTGCTTAATTAATTATTTCTGTCTATTTTCCAACGTCACCCCGACGTCACGATCCCCGTTACAAGCGACACACAGATACTTTGCAAAACCAACGCTTGGGTCAACAATTGTATAAAAACTGTCTCGAAATATTTGCTAAACTAGTTTTTCGCTAGTGATACTCTCTTACAAGGATATTCTCAATGATTTTTCGCATGTATTTTACTAGCTCGTCGTCGAAATCACTCTTAGTGTATTTTTCACTCGATCCGTACAGGAATTACTTGGTTGCTTTGGAGCCTAGAAAAACGTTTTTAAGCAAACAACGCCGTTGTTTTCCTATATTTTTACGCGACAAACATTGCGAATCAAATTCCTTAATCACTTTCTTTGGCTCATTTAAACAATGCGAAACCTCGCGCACGTCACTAAGTAACTAGATAAATAATAAAATGTAAAAAACATAAAAACACATACGGAGAGTCGAGATACGCTCGACACACTTTTTCCGTACTCTTTCTCTTTGCACAAGCATAGTATGTTTTATCGCTCAAAGTACATACAAACTAATGATAAACCGAAGAAACAAGCGTCTGTCAGTAAGGAAGGAAAATATAATATCAAGGAAAATAACAAAATTTAACGTAAACTAATTTGAAATGTCGAAGATTGCGTTGATTAATTTACCGCGAGAAATTAGCAGCCAAAGATAATATTTAAAAATTACGTTGCAGATGTCTCGAAATCTTGATTCTGCCTTAAGCACGACTTCAGTAGTGGCATTGTTAAAGAGAATTATAACAAAAACTCGGGAGACTTTACCGAAAATGGAAACTGGCGACGTTGAACGAAATTAAGCGAATCAACGTTATTGCATTTTATGCGAAGTGTTTTTGAAGAATTTAGACCGACTAACTCTTATTTCGTGCTCAATGGTACAAAAGTAGTTTAGAGTGCGAGACTGCGCTGGATTTTCGAGGTTTTTCGCGATCCTCGTTATCTCCCCAATAAACGAAGCTCGGGCGGACATTTTTCCAGGTTAAGCACTTGAAAATGCGTGACTAAATGCACAGAGTGAACTCTTAATACGCATTAGGAGACGTAAGGAAACGTAAACGAAGTTTTAGAGTATCAAAGCTTATTTGACATTTTCCACAGCTGCAAATCTCACGAGGCGTCTAAAGCAACAGGGAAAGGCCCGGAATAACAATAAACAATCAGCAACGAAAAGATGTTGTCGTTTTTCTCGAGGAAGAGGGGCGATCGCATTAAAGACGACCCCACAACAGGACAAAAGCAGCGTATTTCGTAATGGAATTCGGAGGAGGAAAGGAGGGACGGAGATCGGCGAAGCGATTATCAAGTCGTCGTCGTCATCGTCTCGCGTTTTGAGCCTCTCAAAATATTGACATCCCGTTTGGCGATAAGAAGACCAGCAGTGCCGCGGAGGTTTGCGGTTGCGCGCGCACATCCCCGAGCGGCTCTCTATCTTATCAGTGAGACTATCGTGTGCGCGCGCGCGTTTGTGTTATGTGCGTGCGTGCGTGTGTATGTCAGCTAACCAAGGAAACGATCGAGGGATTTTCCCGAGCGCCTACCGCGGCTACAAGCCCCTCGATAATGTCCACTCGAGGCGTCGCACAAGGACTTCTGGCTTCTCGGGCAATCCCTCTCGCAGAGTTCGCACCTCGCGCCCTCCCCCAGGAGTTCGCCGGGACTTTGGCCAAAGGAACAGCCGGATTTTTCAAAAGATTACTCGTCTACTTGCTTTTCCGAGCTTTCCGACTTATCAGGTGCGGAGGCGCTTTCGCCATCCGGCGTGTCGTCGACTTTATCTGTTTCGTAAATAAAATCTTATCGCTCGGTTATTTGATTCAAATTGTGTACTCGATAAGCGAGGAAAATTATTCCTCTTGCGTTACGTCGATTGTTTGGGAAAATTATCAGTCCGCGGGCAGAAATATTAAATTTTTTCGGAATGCTTGAACAGGTTGCGCTGATACCCGACTCAATTACTCGAGCGGCTCTCCTTATCAGTTTGGGCCTCTCGCTCGACGCTTTCCCCCAATTCGTCAAAAACAAATAAGAAAATTCAAATGCGAACGTATAATTGAGATATCGACAAACGCCCCGTTTTTCAATTTGCTCCACTGTGTCCCGTCCCACAATCGGATTACAAAAAATGCCTTTTAATGTTTCACGGCGACGCCCCGGAGATGTTGTCCGACCAACTGTTTCGGTTACGTTTTTAATGCCGCATAATTTTGTTTAGCCTGTGTTTGTCAACCTACTATCGAGACTCCATGATTATTTGTTCAATAGAGTCAATGGAAAGATGACAGCCTTTATCGAAATCTTCGAAATTAATGAAATCACAAACGAATTCCTACAATGTTATCAGAGTCATTTCAATGGCTCGAACAACAACACCTGCCAATTACAAAACTCCTAATTTTCGGGCGCGATAATTGCGTTTAATAATGAAAATCATCGTTTTCAACTCTTTCAACTTCAAATCCGAACGGTAAAATTCGCTCGAGTAATAATTGCATTTTTGTTTTTAAACGAGGGGCTGTTTTGCACAATAACCGCGTTCAAGGTATCGATCGCGTATCGCGAAGCGTTTATCCGAAGGGAAAACCTTTATGCTCGTTCCGATGTTTAGCGCGCGAAATGTTAATTGAAGTACGAGTCCGGTCTTTATAGCCGCTGCAATGCGGCCTTGAATCGCGAACAGCTCCAACTGCGTCTTTCGAACGCGAAGGATAGCGAGTGCAAGACACGTTAAAGGTAAAGCAATTCCGGGAGCCCAGTATTTTTAGCGAAAATCATCATTGCGGAAAATAAATAAATGCGTCCGACGGGAGATGCGTGCAATCCTCGCGGTTTCGTCGGCGAAGATGCAGCAGAGAAGTTATTGGTGAGACAGACGACGAGTGCGCAATTAATGCGTAGTAATCCTAAAAATAAGATGGTCGAACAACGCACTAATCTCTTAAGTTTTTGTCGATGGCGAAAATAATCGACGCAACCATTCACAAGACGAGTTTAAAACAAAAAAAACCAGATGAGTAGAGTTGACTATTAGATAAGCGAGGCTTATTAATAGAAGATCGCCGCTTCTTATTATGAAGTAAAATTGTCAATACTGGAAGCTCGTGCTTGTAAATATTTATTGTTTTGCCGGAGAAAAAGCAAAATAACAAAAGTGATGATTTCTATCAGGAATTTCTATTCCAAGCGGTTATTCGATAAGTTCCCCTCGTAAAATGCATAAATAATCTCGAGCTATTTCAAAATGGAAAATTTGAGGAAAAAAGCGCTCGAATCATCAAAAAGGAAAACATGTTAATACGAAAATTGACCGTTTGGCCAATATACGAATTTCATTATTCAAAGTGCGAATCGACGAAATAATGTTGAATAAAATTTACGATCGGATTGATCGTCTCTTAACATCCAATAAATATCGCATGGATATTATAGTTACTGGAACTTTCTGTAGATTAATGATATAATTGATATAGTTAATTTAAGAAGTATCGGGGAGCTAAGCTTGAAGTAAATTTAAGTATAAACGATAAACTCATATTTTAAGTATTGAGCGATCTGATGCGAAGCAAAAAAATTGCAATTAAGCATACGAATTTAATTAAATTAAATATTGGATCGGTGCGTAAAAATTATCAAAGAGATAGTGCGCTCCAAGCTTTTCTGTAAAAAAAAAAAAAAAAAAAAAAAAAAAAAATAGACATTGAAAGTGAAAGAGCAAAATAAAAATTGTCGCGTAACGACGAGGGGAGAAAGAAAACTCACAACTTTATACGTAGGTATGAAATATTTGGGAAAAGGCTGTCACGTTGGGCTGAATCGCGCGTTTTAGCCGATAATAGTGTCTTAAAAGCGGACCTAAATAGTCTACTCGAAAGATGGAGAGAAACAATTTTGATAAGCCATTAAGCACTTACGAATACCAGACTCGAGTAGCACACATGACGTAATACCAACTGCTGCACGCCATAAAGCAGAACCTACTTTTGAGGAAGTATTCGCCGTCACTGACATTTCCCAAGTGACGCAGCACCGGATGATAATCGCGGATTAACGAAAAAATTAAACTTTTCGTCGATTCGCGATAAATAAAGATTTAAAGCTTCGAAACTTTGAGCTCGAATTGACCATTAGGAGCCTTTGAAAAAGTTGGCTGAAATCTTTGCTACTCCCTAAATATTTCAAAGTTCCGGCTAATAGTTGCTCGACAAGCTTGCGAGTGATTAGAACTTTTGAGGAGCGACCGATCAAATATTCCCAGTAGTAGAACAATTGGAAAAAAGGAGCGATTTACGAAGTGATGCAGCGACTATTTGCAGACTCCAAATGGCATGCAACTCTATTTAAAGAAATAAAATGTATCAGATTCAGGTTCGGTCAGGAGTGCCAAATGGTTAGTTAAATCAATACAAATATGTCTTAATGATTGCTGCGATAAAGTGCGAGGAGAAAGGAGGGAAACGATGTACGGGAATCGTCGGAAATCCCCGCAGGACAGCAGCCGAATTAAAACAAGCCAAAGTGTTCCGCGACCGGTGCTCGACTGCGAGACCAAATTTAATCCAAAAAACCGAGGAGGTTTATTTGAATATTGTGACTCAGGCGCTGACACATGGAAGCAATTTCGTTTCGATAAGAACTTGTTCGAAAGATCCGGATACGCGGCGGGGACTCGAGGAAGAGCTACAACGCCGCTGCAATAGATAACGAATTCGATTACTAACCAGCCGCGCTGGGGATTAAATCTAATAAAGTGTTTGGGCGTCGCGGCTGAATTATAAACAATAGGATGGGAACGCGGATGAAATACTTTATTCGTTTTGCGCGATAAACTTTAAGGGCGCCTGCATTGGTCGGCGGAAAAGTTAAAGTTTACGAGGAAAAATCTGCGCGCTCGATGCGACGATACGCGGTAGTGACGGACCAAGAGACAAAGGGAGAAAATTGTAAAACCGCATTTCGGCTGATTTCAGCGGCGCGAGCACAAGTTCAGGTGCAGCCAACTTTTGCAAGATACTCGATCCGCGATTGCGTTCCTCGATTCTACGCGAATATTTATAAAACAATAACGACGACTCGAGGCAAAACCGGGAGCAGCCTGTAGACGATATTTAAAACTTGATGCAACTGCGTTTTATTAAACGGCGTTCAAGCGAATTACAGCCATTAATAATAATAATAATAATAATAATCGTAAATCGTATGTAAATAAAGGAGTCGTTTTTACGGCTACACACGGATAATGAAGCAACTTTCTTATCTATTTTAAATGCACTTGAAATGAGAAACATTTCAAGTGCAAGTGGAGAAACTGCGTATGTAAATAATTTCTTGTAAAATTAGTTTCACCGCGCACGTCGCTGCGAATATGCAGCGAAACTCTCCAAACGTTCTAATCCCTATAATTAATACGAAAAAACGCCTCGAATTTAAACGCCGGCGATTCTATTTCTCCAGAAACATTGTACTTTGTTGTTGTTGTTGTTGTTGTTCGCAAGCGACGATCCTCGTCCACCTTTGCAAAAATCTCCGTTTCCCTTTTAACAATCTTGCCAAAATTATTAAGGCAATTCTACAACGATTGCCTTCTAATTCAAAACTTTCGTTAATCGTTGCCTTAAAATTATCTTATTAATTCACACGTGTTTTAGAAGTAAATCGAATATTTTAGAAGCGCACGTTTAGTGTCTTACTAGTAGTTACATAGTTACAACGCTGCTGTGCAGTCTTTTTTTTATTGAAAATAATTAACGAAATCTCCTTTTCGCAAGACGTGCCATCTCTGTTGATAAAAGCTCACTTAACAATGAATATTTTTAAGTATTTACGAGTATGTACTCAAGGGTAAAATATAGGGAGTTTACAATAAAAAAGGGTCGATAAAATTTCTTTTTAAGAAAAATTCCCAAAAGTAATCCGATTTAATCAATTATTGCGGTTTAATATGGCATCGGAAATGCATATGTCCGTAAAAATTATTCTAAATTACTTGATTTGCGAGCACAAGTATTGGTAACATTTTTTCTAAATATCCATTTTGGATTTACGAAATTCATCGGCCAGTTTTCCAGAATAAGTTTCGTGCGTAAGATTTTTTAAAAATCATCGATCCGAGGGCATAAAACGACCTAAAAGGGAACGATTAAAGATAAGAGTTGGTCTGCTTAGCAATAGCTTGCAATATTTGAATCGTAAAATATCGAGTCCGACGCGTCCAAGATCCTAATTTTCAGGCATCGAGTTGCAGGTTGTGATGGAGCTGATTTGTAGATGAACACGGCGTAAACGACTTGGTTCACCGTTAAGGGATGCTGCGCTTGTGTATGGAACTTCAAGTCCAAGGGGCGCGTGTTTATTTCAGTGCAACTTTCAAACTGTTTCGTAAAGGTTACGTTAATAAAAAAAAAAAAAAAAAACAGGAATATTTACTGCTAAAAGTTGCTGGGCGAAACTATTGGTAAATTGGCTACCGAAAGTGCGAGTGATTTAAACGACACCCCCGCCTTCTCGTGAGCTCAAATGCTCAATGGCGAATTCGGTAAGTGGAAGTGTTACGCTTAACGATCGCACGAGTGTGACCTTGACAAAAATTTTGGCACTTTCGTCGAGTTCGTAAACAAGTGTGAGTTTTACGAGTCGACCGGGGGCCGATACTCCGAGGATGGATTCGTCATTAGACGGCTGCCCCGAGTGTTAGATTAAATGTTATTTTTTGCGATGTCAATATTTCGAATGCCTAAATCGAGCGAATCGAATAATCTACTCGAACGAGTCAACTTATCACTTTCCTCAGCTGTGCGAATTTACCGTAAATTTTTAAACCTTTGGAAACTGTTGCGATATCATTCGTTGTCTCGAACGGCAATCGCTAGCAACTTTCAAACGCGTTAATTCATTATCATTGTCATTCAAATAAAACTGCATTTTAAAGAAAAATTTAATTTCTCGGACGGTTCGCCCACGAGAGTTCGAACTTGTCCGAACCGCGTTAAAACTTATTTAACATTTTGACGTATTCTCCATATCTAATTAATAACAAATTCACGTTTAACGTTTCTCTTTTATTAATTATCGTGCGCTTGTTACTCGGTATGCGCATCTTGAATTTAAATTCAATTAAATTAAGCGAATTAAATTTAAACACTTTAATGCGAACGGAGAGACTTAAATAGCATCTTCGCTTATTACGCGCAAAAATAAATGATATTGAAATTTATGCGCTACGATTTGAATTTCGTTAGCATAATATTTCTTCCTTTAGAATTAAGTTCTGTGACGCGGAGTTGAAAAAAGTTTTCATACGGAAAAGTGTATTCAAGTAATGTAAATAAATACTGTCGGAGACGATTTTCATTTAAATATTATTACAGAGAGACACGACCCCCGTTATGCAATTTCAAAATCAAAAGTGCCTAATAATATTTGTAAGGCAACTTATGAATCGGGGACCGACGTTGCATTACTTGCGCATCGCGGACAACAAAATGGCGCCATTGGCCACCGAGATATTATTGCAGTAAGACGCTGGATCGATAATTTCGCGGATAGTATAATCGACGCTGCTAACAGTTTTATTGTTAAAACCAATACCAGTGCGAAGGAGCGTTGAAAAATATTTCGCGCGATGTAAATTTATCGGCCGATTAGACTCGAATGTCCAATAACGAAACAATCGTGAAAAAATAACCTGAATCGAGATTTATAATTAGCCAGGAAATTGCATCCAGTTACTTAGCTTACCTCTTTGCACGCGTCCTTAAAGTCGCGAAGCAGCAGAATTTAACTGCATACCGGGAAATAAATTGTACATCGTATTTTGCAGTCGCGATGTCTCTATTAAGAAATAAATACTTTTTGCCGGCCTTTCATTTCTACTCGAATCGAATAGTGGAAGCGACGGCTGACTCTTCGCTCGTTCGCAAAGATCCCGACTAATTTGCGTCGCTGAAGCGGTGGCGAGTGGACAATTGAAGTATGCAACGAGTCCTCCAGCCGGATTTAATCGATCGACGAGACGCGCGCGGGCATCTCTTTATTTAATCAATTACGCCTAGTAATGAAATCGCAATTTTTCGCACGATTTCGCATTCAATTTTATCGAACTCGCGCGGTATCCCATTACAGGCAGTTTGCGTTTAATAATTTAAAAGTAGCGAGCGATAAACGCTAAAGGCTTCTAAACGCGGAGGCTTCCAAGACGTTCGACCAAATGTGGTTATAATCGATCGCGAGCGCACGAGCCAGAATTAGAGGTGTGAAGTGGACAAGGATAATCTTCCGTGGTTTACAATTACACATCGGGGTGAGCAGTTGCGCTACCGGCCAACTTGTAACATCCGTCTTTGGAAGCCTTACGACGCGCAGGCACAGACACACGCGCGCACTCACACACAGACGCGAATGGTCGGCGGTAACCCGATTCCCGCCATTATCCGATGTTACTATTCTGACCTGCAAGCTCCCTAACTTGGACTTAAATTCGAAACGTTCGATTTGCAATTACTCGCCGCCAGTTGGAAAAGCTTCCTCGACAATCACCAGCAACAGCCGGGCGCCTTTCCGACTTATTTATATTTATTTACGCGCGCGACTGCCTTCTTAAACAAACTCGCGAGCAACGTTAACGCTAATTATTATAATTGAATTATTATCCGATTATATTGGATTAGTTTTATTTATCGGGTCCTTTTTGCCGTTCGAAGAAACTCAAGGAAGTTGCGCGATGTTCCGGAGATCGAAGTATCGAGAGTCGTGACATTTGAAAAATTAGTCTTTGCAAAATGCGAGACAATTGCTGTCCGATGGATGCGACTCCGCACTTCTCGCGAGAAATGAAAATACAGGCGGGAATATCAGGACTGACTGCAAACAATAACCGAACTCAGATCGTGCGAAATTTGAAAATTAGTCCCGATCTTTCGAGGAAAACAACTCGGACCGATCGAGTAGCGGTCGCTTTATCGCGTCGCGTTCAACTCGAAGCTTCTAACTGGTTAGAAAATTTGGGGAAAAGTTTGATTTTTATGCAACTGTTAGACGTTGCATCGTTTTACGCACCAACAGCTCCATTATTGCGACTTGAAATTGAGGAAAAATTACGTCGACTGGCCGGAGCTTAGAGATTAATCTAATTCTTTGCCGGAAAATATCGCAAGTTTGAAGCGCAGCGTCGATCGTTTTATCAGTGACAGAAGGTCGTTACGTGGCCAGGATAGGGGTGTTAGTCAGTCGCCGAGACGAAGATGCGGGCCAAAGTGACCGACGAAAGGTCTCGAGGGTGGCGGTGGCGAACGCGAGCGATCCGCGACTCCTAGTGCTAAATTTACGCTTGCCGTTGTCGAGTTCCAGGAAGAGAGCAAACGCACGCCGAGAGTAGAGGCGAGTAGACGAAACCGTAGAATTCACGGCTCCGAGAAGCAGCGAGAGAGAGAGAGAGAGGGACAGAGATAAGCTATCGGTCGGCTTAATCCGAATCGTTTCTTATCGACTCACCTGCCCGTTCACGAGGCTCGAGCACGTGAAGCCACGCGCGTAAGCTGCAAACGGATGCGTGACATCCGCGTTAAGGTCGGCTCCTCGCGATACGCGGACACCTCTAACGACGTGTAATGGAAATAAAAAGATATCGCGCGCGTCTCTGGATGTATCGTTTTTAAGCGCATCCGCTCGCTCGTTCGGGTCCGCGGCGACGGTTCGTTCAATTTACCGTTCGCCGCTTACCGTCGACGCACACACGTGGCGCGGCAAAGTTTGTCAAAAAAGTTGCTTAACGTCGCCGTAACGACCCGCAACTTGTGCCCCCCCCCCCGGCCCGACATTTGACAAAAGTTTAACGGACCTCGAGTCGCGTCCTAGACACGTGGAAGGGTCAAAAGTCCCGCGCACTTCGAGCAGAACTTGCAGATAACAGCAACTCGCGCGGACCTTCGATCTCTAGCTCGGCGTTGCCACTTTCGGGATTTTTGCGCAAGTCTACAACGAACTCGGTGTCGTTGCAATTTTTAAGTTTTCAACGACTCCAGGACCAATTTCCTCGTCGAGTGCATCGATTCGTGCATTACTCGCGCAGCATCATCCAGCAGATCCGAGTAAACCGAGTAACCGTGCATTTTTTCGTTGACCAGGCGTCAAATTCGAATCGTCCTCGAGGGTGCATCCGACCCAACTGCACCGTAAGCCGGTTCGGGTACTACAAACGCGTTTCCAGTCGCCACATTATCTTTCACGAATAACTATAATTACACATCTGGAATAGACACGCGTGCTTTCCTTGATAATTGGTAAGCGTTGGAGGCGCTGCGGCGGAGCAACGGGAAGTCGGGAAATGTGACAGTTGTCGGGTCGAGTGGAAAAAGCAATAATGGAGGAGTTGAGTATTAGCCCAGGGAAGCTTCGAGGGCCCCTTGAAGAATCTTGCTCCGCTCGAACCTCGAAACTAGGAGTGTGTCTAGTGCCGTTAGAAGCGAGCAATGCGCAATCGACGCATCCAAGTTCGAGACTCCGAGCCGTTAATTTTCCCAATCCAGCCCCGAGCGAGTGCAGTTCGGGTTAGTTGGCCTCGACGACAATGGGCGCCGCGTGTAAGCGCTCGGAGTACTTGAGCCGCGACACTCGGTAAAATAAAGTGCGACGTAATTGCAGGCGCTATTTTTGAGGGACCGGACGGAATTTGGGATTTTCGGGGAGGGTTTTAGGAAAGGAACACGTGCTGCGGCGCGACGTGTCGCAGACGGGCTGACACAGTAACCCGCCCCGTCGGTCGCCGCCGCCGCCGCCGCCGCCAACATCAGTTAGCCAATAATAGAGAAGCCTTAGCCGACACTATCCTACACCCATCTGTTCGACATGCAAATAGTCGATGCCTTGCGTGCCAAATCACATTCGTGTCGCCGCAGTCAACCGAAAAATGAAATAGCCACGCTTCTCTCTTTCTGTCCCTTTTCCTCTCTTCTAAACTTTCGATCGGCAACAGCTTTCGACGCTCACCTCCCTCTCTCTCTCTCTCTCTCTCCTTCCTTTTCCCTATTTATTTTCTTTAGGAACAGCTGCTTTCGTCTATTCCTTGGCGCTGCCTTCGGCTGCTCACTTGCCTCCGGTGACGCGAGCGCGAAGGCGGAAGTGAAACATTCGACGGAGAATTTCGAGGGTAATGAACTTGATCCGCAACCTCTCGCAGTTGAAATTATTTTTGAGCGCTCGGCAAGTTTTGATGGATTAAGCTTTGTTTGTTCGTCTAGTTTCTTTGCAATTTGTCTATTAAATCCGTTGCCTGACTTGATTCGAGTGTTGGAGCGACGGAAATAGCCGGTCCTTTGTGGATTGTTTACACGATCGCGAGCCGCGCATGGCCCACATAAATTGTGATACACTCGCGGTGCCCGGGCACGAGGAGTTAATATCGACGCCCGATTGGGAAAACCGTTTTCGAATCTGTGCTTAATATATAAACCCCCCCCGCCCGCCAACGACCGATTACCTTAAAAGTCCCGACTCGATAAAATCGATTGCAAAGCTTCGGAGCTCCGGAGGTCGCATCTTCGAATTTCGTAAGGGACGCCTCTCCTCCCACCTTAAATCAAAGAGCCTCGCTGTTTCACTGCCTCCAGCTATTTCGAGTAAAAGGAAGCTTATTAAAAAAGCTCGATGCGAAAACGAAATTCTGATTAAAGGTTTATTTGAACGAAGCAGAGTGTGCGTGTATCTGCTCGTCGATAAGCTCTTGTAATTGTACTTCCGTCTAATGCCTTACTCGCAACTCCCTTTAACGAAGCTTCCCTAATATTTTTATAATTTTGTTTTTATTTCGTCGATGTGTTCGATAAATATAAAATGACTCGATGACGCGCGATTTTATATGTAAAATTGCGTCGCATCCAAGGTAACAAAACGATAGGCGAAGTTTTCCGTTACATTTTTACAGTTCTTTTCGTTAGATATTTAAAGCTGATTTATTTTAAGTGCTCGGCGCGCTTTCTTTTATAATTGCGTATACGCGACCGTATTTATTTTTTAAATGTACCTACTGTTTTTGGTAATTTTATAAAGCTTAAATCGCTTATAACGACGAATTTTAACGAGCTTTAATAATACTCGTTTAAAAAACATCTTGTTATACTTAAATACCCAAATATTTTCAGTTTTACAGAATCATATTTACATAAAAATACCATTGAGTAAAAATTCAAGTAATCACCGATTACATCTTAAATTGTAAATGTCTCACATAATTAATGAACTTGGATTGCAAATCCTTTCCAAATAGCTGCATTCAAATATATTTAACGCGACGATCGATTATTTAAGGATATACGTGAAAATGTTTATTTAACATCTTTATTATTTAATATTCGACAACTTTTGACTCATTTACTTACTTCGGGCAATTCTTTTTTTGCGCGTTGGCAATAATACTACTTAAATAATTGTCTTCGGGAAGCAGTTACGTTAGAAAATTACATATGTGCAAATTAAGTGAAGCCGTCGATTAAGTCGGTTTTCCGATTGCAAAAATTACGTCTCATTATCGCGAAACGTATAAAATAGCTGTGGAAATCTCCAAAGGAAACCAAATTAATTAACGCGCGTGAATTTTGTTTCAATGAATAGTAAACACAGATAAATGGGTATTTCATTTATACCATCTATGCGACTTAGAACTCTATTAAGTTTTACAATTTCTAATTCAATTGTCAGTCATCTTTAATTATTATAACGATACATTTACTGTGATTTTGAATATTAATAACTTAATAGTTTACTTCAGTGCAAATCAAATGCATTTTCCATCGGTCAAATTGACCTATTCGCTCTACGCAAATATTATAAATATTACGCGCGAATAAAGAATCTGATTTCAATCGACAACAATTAAACGAGCCTTGTTTACTTGTGACATAATGACGATAAATAAATAAATAGCGAACAAACCCAATATTTAACGGGTGCATCCTTTTGTTTATAGAAAAAATACGCGCACGGATGCTTACGAGTATGAATAAGAAGAGAGAAGTAGGCCAAATACAGAGACGAGGCGGAAAAGCGCGATAGGAAAGAAAAATCAAGCACGCATCCCTTTCTCATAAGCCAACTATACCTACTATTTAACAATTACTTGTCCCCCCTCTCCTCCCCCCCCCCCGACACCAGCGAGCAAAGCTGTGCCTCAAATTTTCACGACACGTCGTTATTTAATGCTGTTTAGTTAACGAACTGTCGCGTGCACAGTCGAATCAAGTTTGAGCTTCGTTCGAGTTGAAAAAGGGAAGTTTCTCTACTTTTATATTCCGCTACTTTCATTTAACTGCTTGAAAAGAAAAAGTGTTCGACGGGACTTTAAACATTTTTACGAAAAGCGCCAAACAATATCCGAAAAATAGGATGGTTTTCTAAATTGGAACTTTCGAAATCCACTTTTTAACAATTGCACCTGTCGAAGGATCGGAAGCGAAGACCGAATTTTACAAGTCATTTCCCGTACAGTTTTGGTCCATAATTCCAAGTCCAATAGTTCCAGTGGTAAAATTGCTCTCTGGCTTTGAAAAAATTGAAATTTCCTTCGGGGAAAACCTGATTTAGGCTTTGCTCGAAAAACAATGATCGAATTAATTATACAAGAGAATAATGGAAGGCGCACAAGCGCAAAGTGCTTGCGATAAATATTAAATTCTGCCATTGACATTTAACAAGCAAATCGCTTATCTGCAATTGCCAATCGATAAATTTAATGTTTCTCGGTAAGAAACAACTGGAAGCACATAACAGGCCTCGGCAATGGATAGATGAAGACAATTAGGTTATTTCTAAAACTCTCGAGGATATCTTTATATAGAATTTGAAGCTTTTTTACGAGAATTCAAATTTATAAGATCGTCGAAAGATAGATCGAGTCGATCGTTTCGTCATTTATATTTTCACGCCAACTTCTTACTTAGCGCCGTACACACCAAACACAAAATGGTTGTCGGGTAAAACGAAAGCATAAATGGTAAGGAAAATAATGAAAATACTGTCGATGACATTATTGTTAAAATTAGTTGATTACTGCTATTAGAAGATGAAATCGTTGAAATCTTAAAAATTAACGTTAGCTCTTTTTTCAAATTCTCGCGCTTCGTATGAATTCGTATAACTCGTCCGACTTGTGCAATTTTTCTGGAAATCGTAGTTTTTTCGTAGCTTGGTCTTAATTGACATTCCGATTCCAAAATACGAAGCGATCGATAGGACACCAACTTAATGGTAATACTTTAAACGCCCTCGTTAAAAAGTTAGTCAACGAAAATTAACCCCTAAAATGAATGCCGTCATATCTATGTTGCTATGTTTCTCTTTTTCAAAATTTTTGGCTTTATTTGGGAGAAAAATTACAATTACTTCAATCACGTTTCGCAAAAATAAACGAGATTTTTCAATCGGCGTATGCTAATATTTGTTTAAGATTTAAGGCAACAAAAAATTATAATTAAGATAAGGTAGTCGTGGATGATTTGATAATTGCAAATTTTCCTACTATTAACAACGTCTTATTTCATTTAAATGATTTCATATAAAACAAATTTTATATATGCAATTTTTTCTTGAAACCTGTACACGGGGTACAATTTAATAATTTAAAGTATTTCTACTGATAAAGTTCTACAAGATAAAATTCTATTAGAAGTATTTAGCTTTAATCTTTATAATACGTCGTCCAAACGCATATAATTTCATTTATATTTATTATTATTTTAAATAATAATGAGAAAGAATCAAAAAATCCTAAATTAAAAATCATTTAAGTACTGTTGGTTTTATTAAAAAAATTTGTAAAACCACTTGGCCGCGCATAAATATAAATATAAATATTTGCACGTATATTTGCAGATCCACTCGATGTATTATTTTTTTACAATATATCAGGATACACATAATAAAGGAATATTCCGTGGTAAAGCTTTCCTCGCACTTATTTACAAACCAGAGCGCATACAGATTGTAAATAATAATATTTATTTCGATTATTTTAAAGTAGCTATTTTTTCACCTTCAACCGTAAAATCCAAAGCTTGTAATTGGCTCGTAGGAATTTTTATCAATTACCAGAGAAAATTACAATTCGTACGTGTAATAACGATAAAAGTAATTGCCGGCATAATTTATTATACATGGATCGGTGACTGGTGTTCGCAGTTAATAAGCCTCGTATTAAGCAATGGAATATTGAAATAAAAGTTGGTCGATTTAACGAAAAGTTTTTATGGCTTTGCGAGTCGGCGTTGCGCCGAGTAACAGCGACATTCGCGGAGTTGATTAATCAAAGATATGGAGGAGGCGAAAAAGTCCGGGTGGCTAATTATCCCGATGCGTGCAGAAGCAGCGTTACATCTCTGAGTCACGCTGGTGTCGGATTTCGGGGGACGACGACGACGACTCACGCACAATATGACGCCGTCTTGACTTGTCTTTGCATTGGCACCAGAAAGTTAAAATGCCGCTCTGCCGCAGCCCGCAGCCCGCAAAATGACTCACGTGTGTTATTTATAAAAAAATCAGCAAAAATCATCTGTTTCGTAATGGTGTTGGTGCACCAACGCCGACCGGCGGAGTCCAAAGGAAAGCCGGGAGGAAAAATTCTTGCAAAAGCCCCGCTGATAGACGAGAGGCTTCGAGAAGAGAGAAAGAATGCGCCGTGCACTACTTATAGATTAACCTAAAGATTAAGCTGTCGAAGCGATAAAACGCAGATAAAAAAATAGGCTTGATTATCTAAATTCGACGTGCAGAACTGCGACTGACTTTTCACAGTTCGGATTGCATAATCTGAGTTATTGGTTAAAAATTAAAAATCCCTGCGCTTTATCGATCGAGTTGTAAAATACTATTTCGATAATAAGCGCCGACAAGCAAATCGTCGCTTTGGTTAATTTTCCGTGTTTATTCCGAATGCAAGCATTTTTATTTTCACCACCACTGTGTTACGCCTTCGTGGCGGTAATTTAATCTGAAAGTATAATTTTGGAATCGAATCGTCGAGTTTGAGAGAAGCGACGATAATATGATTATCTAACCGACATTAAGAACTCGGGCCTTTTTCACCGTTTCCCAATGAAAACTCGATTATTCCTCCTTGTACAAAGCCACTATTAAAATATATCCCGTCAGGAGTTTGATGTCGCGAGAAATATTACCAAATATCATACTGTGCTTAATACTTTTTTAACTGTTAGCCCGCGGTTTACATTAACTTTAATGCCAGGCTCATTTAAATATATAAAATTAATGCGGTTCTTAAAAAGCCCTCGTGACCCGGCCTAATTTCTATTATGGACAAATGGCCGCGGTATAAAATTAAATGTTTAAAATTCTGTTAAAGTCCTATTATTTTTAATTATACGCTTCGTAAACGCACACCTACGCGGTCCTACGCATACTCGTTGCGATATTTTTTGCAGCAGCGTCGGCACTGAATTTTGCAGTTCCCAAAGTTTTCACCGGATAGTGCATATTGTAGTTGAAATGCGTCGTGCACTTGCATTACATCAACTAACTTTAATTCATCCTCAATTTATTAATAACTCTATGCACCAACTTCCACATCAGTCGAGATTCAAGATTCGAGCAGCCACACGATGTTGTTACAAATTTAAATACAACAAATTTAAAACTCGAAGGTCAAGGGATTAACAATTGAAAAGCACGCGCACGAAATCTAATATTAAAAACGACGGCATAAACTTTCCTTAAATTTTGTTTCAAGATTATAATTGGCTGTCGAATCGTTTAGGAATAAAACTCTTCGTTTCCTTCAAAAACAAAAAACGCGCTCGGCGATTAAGCTAATTACGTAATATTTTCCACAATACAACTGATGCATTAGAATAAATAAAACAAGCTTTTAGAAAATCAATTACAGAACACGCAATTTAATACGCAGTATTATTATCTATTGCGTAATTGTATAAATGTATCATCGGTCCGTCTCGCTGCTAACCCTTTAAAATTGATCGAACGATAGTTTCTTTTACATAACCATTGCGAGTGCTGGAAAACTTTTGGTCTTTCTCCAGCTCGTCGGATGGATAGTGCGCAGTCCTTGAAAATCAATCCGTCGATCTCTTTTCAACGATCCTACGATTTTGATTTCTCACAACTGCACAAGCGATAAGTTGATGGCTGCGCCGCAGTGAAAATAAATATTACGCAGCACAGTCTTATGAATTGGATTTTTGGTAGGTATTGCATTATTAAACACACGCTTACGTGCTCGACACATCGAAATGAAATAATTATCGCTCCGTGCGTCTGCTTTAACGAAACCATAATTGTCTTTAAAAAATTACGAAAGTCGTTTAATGTTAAGACGAAGAAAATTTTTATGTTTTTACTCGATGCTGAGCTAAGCGCCAAGACGTGACGTCACACTTGTGTAGACATCACGCCTGTGCAGTCACGTGACCTACTAGATGTTATTCACTGTTGTTATGTTTAGATGCTTGGTTTAAGCCAAAGTTCATTTTGGAATCGTCGGGATATTTTCGGAACATTTTTTACCGCGTAAAATTACCAGCCTTAATAAACAACTGCAATATTTACGTCCGTTTAGCGAAACAGCGAATGCTTAAAGGGAAAAATGAGAGCAATGTTTTTAAAAGACAATTGAACTTGTGTATTAAAAATCATAGTTTGGCTCTCAGCGGCCGATGATTTGCTCGCCTAAACACACGCGCGCGCGCGCGCGTGCGCAGAAAATAGTTTTGAGAGTGCAAAAGGGCAATGTGTACACGCGCCGCTGGTAGAAGGCAGAAAGGTAGACACCTAGTTTATGTAATAGTAGCTTCCATCAATGCATAAACGTATATGCAAAGGACCAAGCCTTCCATGTTATTTACGTAAGTGTTCATTTACAAACATACGTGCATACAGACGCACGTGAAGAACGACAAAGAGTGTGAAGGGGAAATACAGCAGCATGCCGAGGGAGAGAGAGAGAGAGAGTAGAAGTCGAGTGCGGAAAAGAGAGGGCCTGGGAGGGAAAGAGAGAACCGAGCGGGCAGAATTGCGCCGCGACCTACTTATCTAGGCCACAGTGTCTCCTCGTGGACGTCGCTGTTTCCATATGCAAGTTATGTGACGGCGCTTTCTCACACAGCAGACGAGAGGGACAAGGTGCGCCGACGATGACGGTGTCGAGGACACGGAGAGAAAGAGAAAGACAGCCTTACACGAGGTGCACAACAAGAGAGGAGAGCGCGGGTCGATAAAGGAAATGATTTTTAGGCCGAGAATATAAAGTGCGATGCGCAGTGCTTGGCCCCGATTTTCCCTCCGCCTCTCGCCGCCGCCGCCGCCGCCGCCGCGGCCGTCGCTCTCCCCTCGCCGCGACCCCGGCTCACACCCTCCCTCGCTCCTCACCACTTTCGCGCTTCTTCTGCTGCTTCCTCCTCGCTGATACCGAAATCATTTTCCCATCGCGTCTACGATACACATGTGTGTACGCGAAGCACGTGGGTGGGGGATGAACGAAACGTTTCGCAAACGTTGCTGCGCACGGAGAACCTTCGTAACTTCTGACCCCTCGACACAGGCACGTGCCAAAAGTACGAAGGATGAGATGCTCTTCTTTTTCTCGTACGAGACTGATAATATCGATTACCACATCTTTTTCAATATCTCGGATATGTGTGTGAGAGTCGATTCGATTTTTGCGATTTATGGCCTTTTGCGGCCGTTAAAACTACCAGATAAGTTGTTGCTTCTCCGTGTATTTCTCTGTTCGTTCTACGCTTCCTGCTGTCTCTTGCTATGAATCACCGTATCTCCGCCTACAAACACACGTTTATATTTATATTTAAATTTTTGTAAAATTTAAACTTAAAGTAACTTTTCGCCATTGTTGTTCGGAGCGTAGTAACGGTAGCAGGCGTTGTTAGGTTAAAAATTAATCGCGAGGCCTGATCCATTTATCAGCAGACGCTTATGAATGGAATTTGCCCATTGAGGTCTGCCAGCGTCCTAAAAATTTCAGACAGCCAGTAAACCGTAAACTTTCGCGTAAAACCTTATTTTTTAAACTGCACACTCTGAGACACACTGCAGACAGTTCATTTAGCTGCTGCGAAGCACAAAGTTAAAATTCTCTCGGAACGGCAAACGCTCACCGCTGAAAATATTAGATTTTAAAGTTGCCGATGTCCTGGTCGTTAACCCTGCATACTCGTTAAAACTGAAGACTATTGGCCAGCTTCGCGTTCCGCGCGCGCTAATGCGTGTATTCCCTATTTCGCAACCCGTTCGGTAAACTCGTACGAAATATCGGAAAAACAAATTATTTTCTTACGCTTGCGAGGAGCGGCGCAAAATTTGCACGGGACGATCATAATATCGTCGTTCCGGCGCTCCGCGAATAATCAAAAATTAAAGGAAATTAAGGGGGGGAAGAAGCAGGGAATCGGAGAGATCGATGACTTTTTCCGCTCGCGCGCATCGATTCGTTGCTTTTCCGCGTTATGAGAACACACGAGATCGGGGCACGAATTGGTTACGTAAGAGGAATGCAGACGAGAATTGCCCCGTCTGACCGACACTTTGACGCAACTGGCATTCCAGATCGTATTTAAGCACCGCGTGATTTCAATCTAAGAATAAGAAAAAAGAGAGAAAACAGTGCAGGAGCGGATCGTAATTGCGCGACGATCGAAACGGGCTGCGCTGCGGCTTCGTGTGCGCAATTACGGCGACGGCGCGAGTTTCTCCGCGAGAGTCGAGCCGACGACAGCTTCCGGTTCCGTGCGCTGACCTCCAGAGGCAATCTTGGCCTGGTACTCGGTCGCAGTTGCAATCTCTTGGAACTTCGTTGCGCGATACCTTAACGCGTCTTTCTCTCTTTCGCACGCTCATTCAGCAGCGGTTCTCTTGGGTAATGCCAGACAGAAAAAGAAGAAACCGAGGAATTCGATGGCAATGATACTGTTGCTTTGCAAAATGTATTTATATCGCCGCCAAATGCGCTCTCCCAACACCAAGATAAAAGCTGCTGCTCTGTGTGCGTGCGTGCGTGCGTGCACGTACGCGGTTGCGAGTAGTGGTAGCTTTGGCTGAGTTTCTTTCGATTTCGAACGCGAGCTCGAGGATCGAAATCTACTCGTGTTTGGAATTTTCAGTCTCTTGCGGAGTTCAGCCAAGGAATATTAATCGCGAAATGAATTCGCCGAAGCTTCGTTTCGCTCTGCGTTTCGACCTTTCGTTCGACAGTTTAACGTATCGATCGCGTCGACGAGCAAACATTTTCGTTCGCAATATAATAAGCTCGGCAGATATCCGCGCGAATAAGGCTTAGTGACGTTTAAGAGGTTAAACGCGCGCGCGCGCGCGCACACACACGCACGCACAAACAAGTGCGTTTCTAGAGAAAAGTACGGCTGAATTAACATCCGCGCGGGGCTCGATACGTGTATAGAATATTGCGACCAAAACAAAAGTGTCGGGGCCGTTGTTACTTTTTCACTTTTTCAACGCCACCCGGGGCATATTGTAAAAGAGCTACTGCCGAGTAGCGCAGAGGTGGGAGCTTATGAATGAATATTAATCACTGATTAAATAAGTTGAAATTAAGAGCGCGACGAAATGCGTTTCAAGTGCGCGGACTAGTCTGTTTCCGTCTCTCTCTCTCTCTCTCCTTCTCGGAGCTCGTGCAGTCGCGCAGCGATGGACTCGCAAGAGCCGAGCCGCATTCTCCGAATCGGATAAGAGGCGGCTCGGCCGATAATTAATTTTTGGTCGGCGCGCAACGTCCGGAAAGGAAAAGAGAGTGTTGCATAAAAAGCGTTATTTATAGATGTTTTGACGCAGGAAGAGAGAATATAGGCCGTGGCGGGGGCTAAATAAAGACTCGACGCCAACAGGCGGCGGCGGCGGCGGCGGCGCGAATGCAGGCGTACGACGGGCCACCGCAGGCTCGTCAATCGAGAGCGAGAGAAGCCTATAGACGGTCGTAGTCGGTCAGTGCAGTAAACTCTCCCGCTCTCTCTCGGCGGCTAATTCGCCCGATAAGGAAGAAAAAATTCACGGTGACCTAACCTCTGCGGTGCGTCCCCGTGGCGGCGGCGGCGGCGGCTGCACCTGCGTGAGCGCCGTATCCGTATGCGCCTCATTAAGAACTGCACTGACGCATAACGAGCGTAGGTACGGACGCGGAGGCAGAGAGAACGAGGCGAGCTTCCGCGGCCGCCGCGGTGAGAAAGGAAAAAAGAAATTACGCTCGATGCTTGTGTTGCTGCTGCTGCTGCCGCCGTCGCACACAAAAGCAAGCCTGCACACGGACGGACGTGCCTTACTTTTCTGCATCTCCCCGGGCTCGCGGAACGGAAAGAGCCGCCGCTGGTGGGGGCATTTGTTTGTAAACACAACGCCGGCGGTGGCCTCGGGGATCGCCTCTTCTCTCTCTCTCTCTCTCTCTCTCGGCGAAAGAAACGCGAGTCGCGGCGAAAGAGTGGAAAGAGCTGGAAAGAGCGCCGCTGGGAGGGAGAGAAAGGGAGGAAGGAGCTCCGCATCAACGCTATATGTACGACGTTACACGTACTTTCTCCCTCCAGCAGTTATGTAACTGTCTGCGCGACTGCGGGCTGACCTACTTTCGGGGCTTGACCGACGTCGTCGCGAGCAATGGCTATGTAAGGCTCTGTAAGGCTCTCAGGCTCGGTCTGCACCCTCTCGTGCTCGGGGCCTGGGTCGCTTCCTTTTCCATTTTTTGGGCTCGTCTCGCGAGCAGGAAGTGCCGGGCAAGGGTGCGCGCCGACCTCCGAGGAGGAAACCTTTGTCCGAAAGTGTAGGTGGAACGCGAAAATAGGAAGCCTCGCGAGGATCCTCGGCGGCAACTCGTTTTTATCTCTTTTAAAGCTGCGTTTGATAACGCGGCGCTGGCGTTTTTACGTTCTCTTTCCAACTGCGCGTAGCGCACGAGCTCGACGGTTAGGAAAACTCCGCACTTAGCTCCTTCGCTTAGTGGATACTGCTCTTTAGCATGCGTACCGATAAGTGCGTGCGAACACACCGTTTCGTAAAAGTGTGCCTTATTTTTCAACTCGATTAGCTCTTTTGAATCGCTTATTGGCTGCACTGCTTTTATATTCTTGTATCGAGTTTCGCTCGTTACTTTTTTTTTTGCAGACTCGCGTGCACGTTTTTATCGTGAAAATTTCTGGCACTTGTGTGTCGCCCGAACGAAAATTGACTCGGATCTCGTTTTGCTGAAAAATAGCCTGCGAGATAATTAAATACTTGTGTCGAGGCAAATTTCACTATTTGTCGCGGGTAAAAAATAGTCTAAAAAAATTGCATCGCACATCGCGATATTATTTAATCTTAAGCACGTTTCGAATAAGGTCACCGAGTCAATGCAGACGCAGATGCGGATGTAAATAGCTGCGTTGACTAGAAAAACAAACGAAAGGGAGATAATTTTGAGGAAATTATCAGAGTAACGTAATGTGCGTCATTGGCGCGGGAATATTGTTTTGCAGGGGGAAATTTGAGAAAGCATTCGAATGCACCTGGAAAACTATCGTACCATTAAAGTAAATTCCTACGGCACTGGGAAAATTATAAAAATTAGCAATGCTCGATAAAAAATCCTTTTCTAGCGATTAAATATCGTTAAGCTTGAGAATACGAAGCAATCGATGTTCCGAGGAAGTAATGAGAAAACATTTTTTAAAAAGCTTCAATCGTCATTTATTATTTCAGAATCTGAATTTTTTTAAATTGCATTATAAAATAACGAGCACTGCTTTGTATTGTTTAGAAAAGTGCAGACACACGGAATATTTGACGAATAAAAAGTTTTCGCTGTGCTTATTACTGTTTATAAATTAGTGCTCGAAAAAATTTATAAATTATGTTTTAAATTGGAGTGGATAATGCAAATAAGTGCTCGTAAAGATAATCACGGAACAAAAATAATAATTAAAATCAAGTTTGATATTATAAAAGATTTACAAAATGCATAGCATTTATAACGGCGCGCTGCTGTACAATACGAGAAATTAGTACGAAATAACAGTTATTACTAAATATGTTATGCCTTTAGTTTTAATGCTAAAATTATGTCATCTATATCTCAGATTTTTAGAAAGCGACTTCAATTTAAATGCCGATTATTCGAAAGCATTATGTTTTAATATTTGAAACGCTTATTGGACTATTTACAAGATAAATTTCGAAAATAATTTTATTATCGACAATTTTAGGTTTTAATTAGTGCTCACACTCTAAGAACAATGCGGTTGAAAATTTTATCCTACTTTTTTTCAATTTTATTAAGAGTATCGCGCAATCGATATCAGCACTGATTTTTCTCGACACGTTTTTGAAAGTGGTATCATGAAATAACAATTAGTCGCAGAATGCCTATATCGTATTATCGTTATTATTATTATTAATTTACGAACGAATTGAATTATATACACTGTTATTTAAAATTTTGTACATTACTTATTCCTAATTTGCATTTTATAAAATACTCGCATTGCTTAATCTTAAGATGCAGTCTGGCACTTATATATCTACCATCTCTTTCTATTGTCTTTTGACTTTCCTCTTTTTATTTCTCTCTCTCTATATATATATGTATGTATGTGTAGACACACACGAACGCACGCGCGCACACATTATACTTGTATTATTTAATTATTTTAAAAATAATATGAGCGAAGTGATAAAATTGTTGAAACTAAAATGGATAAGCAATAATGACTTGCAGATATAAATGCTAGTTGATTTTTAGATTTCGAGACTGTCATTCTAGGAAATTCATTCGGTGAAAATTAGATTTTGATAAGAATCGATATTATTACAGTAAATTTTATACGGATAAGTGATTTCCGACTCTCTTATAGAGTAGAATTAACTAGAAAAGATAATTCGAACGGGAATAATGTTTTAATAACACATATTTCGATCTGACATCATAGATACATAACGTAATGAGATACGATTCGAAATCTATAATCATGAATACATCTCTTTTCGAAACATTTAATAGAAACAGTTGAATCTAGAAAGTATTTTATACGCAAATTAATGGGCCTTGCAGCTAAACTTTTGCTGATAACATCAAAATGCTAAAGTTTCTCTCTACTTAAAACATTGAAAATTTTTTTGGCTACGCGTGCCTCTTTTCTTTATATAACTTCTAAATAAATTATGCGCGAAGCTATTGAGCATTTTTTTTAAACTCGCTTTTGCCTCGAACAAAGTCGATTATTGAAAGGCTTTCATTGTTAAGAGTTTTTACGGTATCTGTAAAAGCGTTTCCTCGGATTATCAAACAACGCGATTGCCTTATCCTGGAAATATTCTAGGACTTTTTAAAGTTTCGAACGATTCTGTCTGCGCAATCGATAAAACATACGTTATATTAGGAGGTGGGGTGAATAAATAATTAAAACTTCCGCTGAAGGTCATAGTCACAAATGGTAATGCATCGGGGAAAAAATTTGGTACCGTAAGAAACTCATAAATTTTTGTATAATTTTTCGTGCGAATTTCGTTTATTCCTTTTTATTATCGTCTTAACGAATAAATGACGTTTTTAAGTAAAATCGAGGTCTCCAAAAATTTTATTAAGATTTAATCGTGTTTAAGCAAAAGCTGAAACTACATTTTTTAAACTTTTGTATATATTAATTCATAATAATGATTAATCAAATTCAATTTCGTATCTTAAAAGAAGTTCGTTTTTTATCGATTCGTAGTGAATAAGAAAAAATAGGAATATAAGTATTGTGTTCGTGGAAATCTACCAGCTCCTATTAATAATTCGAGTATAATATTTATCATATAAAATTAGTATGAAAAATGCTGTTATACTTGTTTGAATTTCAACAGCGTTCAATTCGGTAATTACCTTGTATTGTTAATAAGAATTATCGAAGGAAATTTTATCATCGATCGTTTGTTAAACTAAAAAGATTATTATTTTTGATGATCAATCGGAAATACGCAAATCAGATTAAATCAAGGAATGGCTCGGGTTTTTCGTGGGTTTTTCGTGGATTTTTCGTGGGTTTTTATAGTCCCGTTTTTTATTCATTATTAGTAAACTGTTCTAATTGGAGAGCGAAAAAAGCGTTTGCATCTACATTTTAGCGGCAGTTAAGCGAAGAGAAATTTCGTTTTACATTTTATCTAATATCGAGGAAAAAAAATTGCGCTCATCTCATCTCGTATCTATTTTTCATCAGCTCTAAAATTAGTTGCCGCGCTACTGTTTATACTGCACTTGAAACTTTCAATAATTTGCAACTACAACGGCCTATAAATAGTAAAATCACATTCATATTTCATCGCAGACTCGACTACCACATCAGTCTCTGCAAATTTAAATGAGGTTGGCTAATTGTAGAAAGCAATCAAAAATACTTCATCGATATCGAAATATTCCGAGTTACAAAAATAAAAACCCTTTTTTACCTTTAAAAAAGAAGCAAAAGAATAACGACTTTCGAGTTGCAAAAACATTTAACGCTCGAATTCCGCAAATATTTAATCGCGCGGCTTCGCAAATTATCGTTAACCGAGTTGTGATGCAAAAAAACTCGATGAGCGAACAATTGCGCGTCGTAAAATGCCCAACCGATTTCGTTCGAGCGATCCAGACGGAACTTAAAGTTCAAGAGCCGACGATGAAAATGATGGGGCAAGGAAAGATTGATACTCGACAAAAAGCAACAAGAACAAAGCGAATTCCTTGGCAAATGTTTAAGCGCGTAATAAAAGGTAGTTGTCGCGTCGGCAGCAGTGGAATAGCGTCGAAGCCACGAAATCGGAGCGATGCGAGGCGGAATGAAAAAAATGTCGTCTCGAGCTTAAAACGAAAAACGCCAAAAAGAGGAAAAAGTGTCCCGAAGCGAGATAAGCGGTCGAGTTCCATTTGCAAATCGGATAGGTGGTCGCGTGCGAGGCTGCGGGCGCGCACTCATCGATTTATCGCGAGATTCGGCGTTACGAGTCGCGCCTCCGCAGTCAACACTGAAAAGGAGCGTCGCTCGGCGGAGGCGCGTCTGAAAACTGATGAGGCGTGCGCACACGAGAGGCTCATAATGTAACGGGACTGCGCACGAATAATGCACAGAGCGATGCATCTAGATCGGACGTACCCTAGGGAAGTGCGCGGCGGCCGCGGCATGCAAATGCACTCGGGCGCACAGCAGACACGGAGGGAGAGGCTTAACGACGTCGAGTGCCGCGTCCGCGTCTCGCGGCTCTGACAGCCGACAATCTAGAGCAGAATCCAGCGCTGGCTCGACTCGACCTACTGCTGCGGTCTAGTGGCTGCACTTATCAGCTCCCGGCCGCGCGAAATCTGCACGCGGAGTCGCGCGACACCTCCTTCAGGATTGCCGCGGCAAGTCTAGGATCCTCGGGCAAAAGCTGCCTCGTCTGCGTCTGCTCGTGCTCCGGATGCGCCTCTGTGCAGGTTCCGCAATGCTCGGGAAACGCGAGGCACTCCGTTATATTATTCGCTCGCCTGCGTTGTTCGATCGAGCGAGAACGAGGGATGCGGCGGCGATCGCTCGAGCCGACGCGCGCGACTACTTTATAACGTCCCGATGCAAATGCGTAATTAAAATGGTCGTTAAAGGAGTCGCGGTTCCTGCTTTGCTGCGTCAATTTACGCCCGGGCACCGCGCGCCAGCCTTAAACGCGACCGGTGCTTTTTTGATTTTCACGAGGAGAGCGAGAGACGCTCCTGGGCGTCGTTGCTAAAAATTAATTCGATTGCCGTAATCGCGCGGCTCAATTCTCGACGACACAATGCGCCAGAAATAATTCGATTCCCACTGCTTTGCCGCTCGGAGCTGGTTTTTGCGCCCCCGAGCCGAGGGAAATACTCCAGGGCTTTAATTGGCCGTCGGGGGACAGTCTTCTTAAGCGGGATTTGTCTTGGCTTTCCGTTCGCAAATGCGCAGCAGCGGTCTTTGCGACGAATTTCGGTGCGGGTATTAAAAGATTAGATCTCGCCGCGCGTCGAAAAAAGCTCGCTGGGAGGTTTAATTAATGCAATGGTGGACATTGACTCGCGCACTAATCGTGCCATAATGCTCTCGGTGCTCGAGCCTGACCTAATCACTGCGCGATTACTTAAAGTTCAGCGGTAAGAAAGCGCCGCTCGCTCGCCGACCGAATCGCGCGCGACCAATAAATAAATCCGTTTTGGCGCGAATTTCGAGTTGTCGAATCCGGTTGATGCAGTTTTAGAATCGAAACGATCCAAGTGACAGGTTGTCGGGGGTGAAACGCAAACCAAGTGCGTCTCAGAGGTAGGGTAGGCCAACCAAGTGTCGGGCCAGTGGGGTACATTTGCTCGTTGGCTCGTTTAAGCTCAACATCGAGCACAACGATAACAACGGCGCAGAGCTGAAGGAAAATTATTGCTATTGTTATTAAATATTCGTCGGGCTCCGTGAGCGAGTGGCGGTACGACGCGCGAAACTGCATAAATCCGTAAAAACTTCATTCGTAATTTAAGTATGATAAGCAAAGGTTTTTTTGCAAATTCTTGGCGGACAATTCGCGCGAGTTTTTGTTGCACGTGACGAGCGTTAATAATCTAAAAATAGAAGTCTCCGTTTAGCTATCGTCTAATGCTCGCCCGAGCCATATTTATAAGCGCTTATAAGCCAACTATTTTATTGAATAGTAAAATAAAATAACAACAATTATATCACAATGAGTAACGACATTAATGATAGTACGCAATAATTTATTTCAAGGTCCGCGTTTATGGCTTTAGAACGTTCCTCGTTTTTATTAGAATTATTTATGTAAATATACCACTCGGAGTGGATAATCCTATTCTTTATATTAATTTACGCGATTTTAAGTACGCGAATTTTTTCCAATGGCAAAATAAAAATATGAATCGCAGCCTCGTTGACTGTATGAATTCAACGAGGTTCGTTATGCAAATCCCAACTTAAATAATATCCGTCATTAAGTTTTGTGAAATAATAAGTCGAGATGGCAGTAAATTCATTTCGAGCTGGCCACCGGTGCTGGAGCTGGCGGGGGAAGGAGTTTCTCGGAAGAGTCGGAGTGCGTACAGCCTCGTAAGAGCGACGGCGGCGACTCTCGACAATAAACAACAATTTAAGTCGCGCGTTTATCACGTATCGATGCTAAAGAGCATTTATTAGCCTGCGACGCGACAGCCAAGACCTCGAAAGAAGAAGACCAGCGATGCGGAGGTGCGTTCATTTATCCGGCGCTCTCGGGAATCTAATTCGAAATTTTACGAAACTCTCGTCGGCCTCTCGTTCGGGCTTCTGGCCGCGTATTGTTCGCGAGTCGCGCGGCTGCAACGGCGAGTTTCAAATTCATGCGAGATAATAAAATTTGAATGGCGTCAACTGAAACGTAGAATCATTGTGATACGTTGGGGAGTCTGGTGTAATCTGGCTCGATTGTTTACATTGCGACTGCTGTGTTGCTGCTGCTGCTGCTCAAAGTGTGCGCCGTCCGTGTGCCTGTGTGCGCGCGCGTGGAGCGCATTTCGATATCGATCGATCGCTGCACACCGCGCTGTTATGCAACTCTCGAATACACCTAGCGAGCATCGTTGCAATGCGAACGAGAACAAATGCGCGCCAGAGAGCGAGGGGGGGGGGAGAGCGAGGGGTCTCGGTGCATCTGCGTGTGCCCTCAAAGTCGATACAACATCGGCCGGAACTTTGACCCATTTCGTTCGTCCCCATGTCTCTTACAGTCCAAGCGCGCTTTGCTCGCGAGCGTTTCGCAAGACGTACGAGCTGCTCGCGACGCGATTCGCGCGCACTAGAATCGACCCTTTATTTCGCTTCTCTGCTCGTTGCTGTTCATCGCTGCTACACTCCCTTCGCCTCGCGTGACACAGGTGTTGGGCGTTTTATCGCGCTGCGCTAGAGGAGCTGACGCAGGCTTTCGAACGCGAACACCTAAATAAGCGCTCGCGCACGTCCGACCGGAGGTGTTCGCGATAAGTTCGCGCAAAACACAAGTAAAGCCTTAATGGCCGTGTGCTTGAATTACCGAACGGAGGCGGTGATTGGCGAGCGAGGATCGAGTAAAAATTGAAGCGATCTCGTGTTCAATGGAGGGCGAATTTCGCGCGGCTGCAAAATTCCTCGAAAGCGCTCGTTATCGCGAAATCCGACGCTCGTTGTCGTTGTTGTTATTAACGCGATCGAAGCGCAAGTTGGTGGACGTCAAGAGCTGCCCCGGAGCTTCTTGCAAAATGGGAAAACCATTTGTTTATAATGCTTAAGGACACAGTGTCGAGGAAAATATTTGGGCCAAAGTTGCTCGACGCAAAGTAGGATAAGCTCGAGCTCCATTCGATTAGTTAGCTTAAAAGGGGCTAGGCAGTTACCCGAAGCAGCGAATGATTAAATACCGATTAAGCTTCTACGGGAGAACGTCAGAGCGAACGACCATTGTTGACTGGTTCCGAGACGGAATTGCGACGACAGCGTTGCTGAATTAAAAAAGCATAGAACACGAGCTTAACGTTGACTCTACTCGACGAGGAGAATAAACTTTTTATTTCACCGATAGTCGTTAAAAATTCTCCCCTCTAAATTTTAAGGGGCCAACTTTGCAAATGGATGCTAAATTTTTCACTGCGCGCGCGCGCGCGCGTGTGTTGAACCTCCGACAGTAAGTACCACGTGCGACTGGAACGACACGGCAAACTGACGCGAGTTAAGCGGCGATAAACTGGTTCGGCAATCGCACGATAATTGCGATGCGCAAAGATTCATTATTGGAATTTAGGATGTTAACGGAAAGTGTGTAATTCGTGGTCTGCACGCCGCGACGTAACTAACTTTTTGACTGCGTGTCTTTCGTACATCAGGGGCCAGTACGTGTAGTGACTTTTATCGCCGTAACTTCCAAACGCCGCGATAAAACGGGCATAATATCCGCGTCCACTGCACCTGTTTCAAATCGATTGTGTTCGTGTGAGCTTGCGCGTGTGTAATTGTCTTACAAGGAATAAAGGCACTGCGAGTCAAAAGCACTGCGGGGGCTGGAGCTGTACAACGAAGTACAATGAAGCCCCTGAGTGCGATGAGACTACTCGAGCTTTGCACTATTGGTTCGCGGCGATCGGAATACGCAACCTTTTATCGACGATTGCTCCTCGTGTATGAAAATGTCGGGGAATTACATTATTATATAAGCATTGGCGCTCGACTGCAACGCAAAAATATAAATCATCTGAACGGACTCGCGCGTCGCGACTCCCTCAAAATCTGCAAGCCTAACGTTTACCTCGAGTTTTCAACTTCCGCAACAGCCAACTTGAAATTTGAGCCACATTTTTACAATGCATCCCGGCCGGAAAATAACGACAAGGAGTCCGTTCAAAATGAACTGCCGCCTAACGCGCAGCAAAATTATTTTATACGCAAGCGAGCGCCGCGTACGATAATGTGCGTTGACGCTCTAGGGCGTTAAATTAATGACAATATTGTTATTTGAAAACATCGACTGCTCGACCCAATGATTCTAATTGCGAAGAGACGAATGCAATGGCTAATTAGGCTTTAATTGAAAAATTAAAATGTCTAATAAGTTCTCGGTTGCGCGAAAACGTGCTTCAAAAAACATGACGTAAAATTTAAACGCGTCGAGGATTCTTTTTAATGAAAAGCAAATATTATTGGTATCCGCGAGGTAAATCCAATCCCGTTAAAATTATGCGGATAATTAGTTTATAATTTGTAAAAAGGCCACGGATTCGAGGTGGCAGGGCGAATAAAAAATTTATCGATCTCGAGAAAAATAGAGCTCGCGAGTGTAAACGACGTCAAAACTAACCTAATATTATAAATAGACACCTGCACAATTGTTGGAATCTAAAAATATTAAGTTGGCATTAACGCGAAATTCGATTCGGCGGCTGCTAATAAACTTGAAATTACGAAATTAGGAATAATTGAAACGACGACATCGTATCAATGAAGGCAGGAGAAACAGTTGGAAATGTTATTTTAAATAAAGCGAAGAAATTGTTGCGGTGATGTTTATCGGTAAAGATTCGCAGTTATACTGACCGAATGAAAATTTTGCAACGACGCTCACTCGGATTTTACTGCAGCCTAAGATGTTTTTCTCCGCTTAATGAAATATTAAGTTGCAAAAATTCCGCGCGTGGCTTTAAAAGTTTCGGCCGTAAAAACTTTGACATCGCGGATAAAAAATTAAGCAGCGTTGGGGAAAAGGAACGATACGTCAGGACGAGAGCAGCGAGATTATTTCAATTAAGTTTTTTACCCAGAAAACGACTCGAGATCTCCGCTCGGGATAAAAGGAATTCGACTTGGTATCGGAAAGACGGTCAGAGCGAGACTACAAATTTTGAGTAATTTTAACAGCTTCGGCGGCGGTGTTCGGCGAAAAGTGATTCCCATTGAAATAGTCTATTGCGCAAGGTTGTATGGAAAGCAATTTCTTGATTTAGGAAAAACAGAGACTCGCTTTTAACCACTTCAAAGAGTGACAAATTATTCTTTCGGTGCCGCCTCATTTTTCATCCGCGGCGAGAATCGCTTTCGAGCAACAACTTTATGCTAAATCCGAGTGATTTGGCCAAAACGCGAGCGGATTATTTACGTACCTCGGGAAAATAATAACTCCTTATCGAATGGGATCGGGAATGAACGTAACGGGCAATCGAGGCGCAGTTGCAAAATGAGCTGAGGGGTGGGGGGGGGGGGGCCGTAGGGAGCAGTCGGCGTCGACTGGAGACGAGGAAGTCGAACGCAGGGCGAGCAATAAGAGGCCTTTGGAGATTCGGATAAACTACCGCTCGCACTCGAATCGCACGATCTACTCTTCGGAGCTTCTGGTAAATAGTCCGTCGGACGAGAGGAGGTCCGTAGTTTGACCGATAAACCGAAAGCCCGAAAGCGGAAGAGGAGACGCCGGCTCGCGCACTTTGCCTCCCCTCGTGCGCGGCAACTCATATTTACAAAATTCCTCGAGGTCGACGGCGGCTGCTCGTGTGCATTCCCCCCCCCCCCCGGCGGCCGAAGATAGCGCCGCGAGCCTCGCGCGACCGGCTAATTGCCTAACCGTTCCTTCTGCCGTACGTCTGTGCTGCGCTTCCGTCTCTCTTACGTGACTCCGCGCCAAGGAGCAAACAACAGATGTCCCGCGCCGGCATCCGCTGCTGCTGGGTTATTGCGTCGCAGGAAAGCAGCAACCGTTGCACCGCTGGCGCCTCCGAGTCCGCGAATCGATCGGAAGCGGCCGCAGGAAGTGACTCGGGGACTGTTGCGGACTCCTGCAGTCGCCGGCTTCTCCACACACAGCGAGAAAATCTGCTCCGGGAAAATAATCTTGTTTGCCTCCTCTGAATATCAGTCTCGATGCAACCCGAGGAATTCCCCTTCGGACGGCGGAAATTTCCACTCCTCGCAATCTGAATATTTTTCCGAATAACTGGTTGTCTTCTTTCTTTCCGATTCGTTCCGTAATCTCGTTCCTTGTTTATCTCTTTGCTTACTAAATGATTGTAATTCTCTGAGCCGTCCAACGGCCGATATCTGCTCCAGTGAATCATTAGTCCAAGTTTGAACAAATACCATTAAAAAAAAAAAAAATCGTGCGCGAGCTCTCGACATTTTATCTGTCAAAATATGCGCTCTTTTATTAATAGGCAAGCGTGTCTGTCAACTTTTTACGATACTACATATGTACAGTTTCTGTTTGACCGACAAAACTCTGCTGTTATTCGCTTTTATCAGACAACGCGCGCCAATATTTACAACCGTAAATCAAAAGAAATATCAATTAACTGTTATTATATTAAGCGTATGTGCGCGCGCGTGTGCGTACGCGCGCATTCAACGCTGCGATCCTTGTTTTCGTCTTTCGAATAATTAATTTCCCATTTTATAGGCCGTCTGCTCTAATCCGAATAAGATTCGATACTTTTATCGCGAGTGATATTATTCGCTGAAACGCCCAAACGCCGAAACTTGGCGTGTAAGTTTACCTACGACGACAAACTCCTCTAATTAATGCCAATTTTCGGATGCCACCCCGCAACGTAGATTAAGACTTAATTAGCGAAAATTAACTTTTCGCTGCCTCGCAATTTATTATACTCCTATCTTTAATTAAAAATTATCATAATTAAAGTATTTAGAAACATTCCTAAATTCTATACGCAACTGTCGGCTAAAAGGGTCTTATCTAATTCCAATGCCTCCGTTACAGTTGAGCCTCGGCGACGTTGCACTTCGTATGGAAATCAGGGATCGTATAAAAATTAGTTATACCGGCGGAGTAAAAAATTATCGACGCTGTGCTTTTTTCACGAACGGATAAATACTAATGCGCGAATTAACTCGTTTGCAAAATAACGGGGAGTCAACAATATTTGCGACAACTCGACATCCTGTCTCTGTCGGCAGTTTATCGCCAGAATTCGCGAAAATCTTTATTTTAAATTTACGGCTTTCGGTCAGAAATCCACCGATTACACCGTTGCGCCTCGAAAATAGACTGCAGTTCGTCCGTTTAATGCGTGTCCACCTTTATTATTTATTATTAAGCGAGATATTGTCTCGCGAAACAGCCGTTCGATGCTGCACCTCTTCGTAAATAATTTTACGTCATTTTGGCAGCGAGCCTTTTAGAAACGGAGGCTCTTTAAAAGCGAAAATCGCCGAAACCCAATGACGGTTGCTTCCAGGCGTCGACAGAGCGACGCGCCTCCTTTAATCGTCGACGATCCAAGGTATTCGTCGTTCACTCCAGAGGAACAATATTACGCGAGAAAAATGCTCGCGCTGTTGTTAAAACGGCGATTAGCGTGGATTGTTCGCGCGCGCGTGTGGGCATACTTATAAAATAACGCTCGAAACTTTAGTTTGGCCGCGCGGTTAAAAGAAATCGAGCCCATCGCGCATTCGTGGATTCCAAGTGCCCATCCACAGCCATTCGAAATCACTGACGAGGGGGTGAGAAAATGTTGGCCAATAGCGGCTATCTGGAAATGGGTGTGTTTCTGCGTCCTCGCGTGTGCCTTGCGACGATTATTCACACACGTGTCCACTTACGGGACGAGCCTTTTCTTGATTTTTCTTGATTTTTCTATTTTCGGTCCAGCTGCTGCTGCTGCTGCCCGAAGCCTTGGCTTGCTACTTATTATATATTTCCTTGGTCAAAGCGAATGAATAATTTAAATAATTTGAATTAGTTTGCATATCAGTAGCGAAGGCATCGTTTATTTTATATTATTGGTCTAATGACACGACGATACAATTGCTCTTTTTTCGATACTTGACTCGAATGATAAACTATCGAATCAATCGAATATTTCATAATTGAAGCGAATAAAAACTTCTTTTTGATTATCTTGCAAAGATAAAAAGATCCTTGTTCGAATATGACGAGTGGAGAAATAATGCGTGTCGCTTTATTTATTACGTTCTCAGTGCGGAGGGCGCGGGTTTGGTGGATTAGTTTTTTAATTAAACTAATGAAGCCTATGGACATTAAGAAGACTATTTGCTGTCGAGTAGGATATTAACACTCGTTCGTAAAAATTTAAAAACAAAATTTTTATTTTATAACAATCTGCGGCACTTGTGTAATAATCTCGATAAAGGCGTTTTGCAACCAATAAAGTTATTAAGTACGGAATTATAAAATACGAGCGACTCTTATGCTTCTGTAACTGAAAATATTTATGAAGTCTAGAGTCTAATCTAACATATTTACAAATTAAATATTTTTATTTTTATCGTATGTCGCCAATTTTTTAACTGAAAATTTATCTTCTAATATTAATCTACTCGGAAGAGAAAATTTATGCTCGATAAATAAAAACAATTTTAGTTATTGTTTTTTTGAAAGATGGTCCTTTTAATTATTAATCGTGAACTCTACCTCGTACGGACAATCGCCCTTATCGTTATTTATTATAACTTTTCATAAGATTTATAGCTATTTGTTGTTTTGAAAATATTAAACGTCTATAAATAAAAAAAAAAGTATAAATATTATTTATTAAAAGTGAGCACGAATGATTTAGTTGTATTTAATAATACAAATTGTAAAAGAAATATGAATAATCAGCTATTTCCACTCGTACTTATACGTCGTTAATCAATTTTTTATTAATAAATTGCGATTATGCGCGCGATAATAACATCGAGAATACAATGCTTTTTTCGCTTAAAATACGAAATAAATGAAAACTAAAGGCAGTAATTTATTATTAGCGAATGCTTTTGAAATTATTTATGACTTATTATTGAAGTAGTAAAACATTATTTTTAAATTACAATATTTATAAACATGTTATTGTAAATAAAAATAGCTGCAAAAATATGTTTATACTTTCGCGAGTTAAATAATTAAAGAATCGAGTGAGAATAAAAATTTTTGTTTATTCACGTGGATCGAAAAATATGTCGTGAATAATCGTCGTTAGAAAAAACATTGAAAAAACTGAATGACATAGAAACATAATTTTCTTTAAATAGAATTAGATTATCATAGATTTATATACGTGCATCAGTAGTTAAGAGTAAAACAAGGCATTAGTATAATACGTATATAATACACGTAATGCGCGCGCACAATATTAATATAACAATAACGAAAGAGCATTAGGCGCTGGCTAAAATGCGATTACGTTTATTTGTAAAATCGCTTTTTAGTTACAGCGAATGTGCAGTTGGCTAAGCATCGCTTATGAGAACATTGGCAATGGATCTTCCAATTGTCTCGCTGAAATTACTAGTGTTTAATTAAAGTCCGAGTCGAAAATGTTTGTGTTACAAGATATAATAATGCAAGCGTGTGTTGACGAATGAGATACAATCGCCTCTCGTATTAAAAGCTCATTACCATAAAAGTCGTGTATTAAATTTTACAGAGAACTTATATAATTAACGAAACGTTTATTATTCAGAAGCACCTATCGGCCATTAGCACGTTTATGACGTCCACGTCGCTCAGAAATGCCCGAGCGACCCGTTTCAAGCACGTTTTATTCCATTAAATTAAATTATAAACAAAAACTAGCTTTTTGCCGTTTCGCTCGAGCGTGAATTCGTCCGAGGTTCGCTATCGGATAAGCCGAAATTTTGCATTTTTGCACTTTTGCACTTTTGCACATTTCGAGAGAGCAGCCGCTTAAGACGGGCTTCACTTACATCGACATCTCCGTTAATCGACGAACGCGTCTGACGCTCGTGTTGCTTTTAAAAAACAAATCAAATTAGTCCTTTTTTCATTATCTAAAAATAAAGTCAACATCCGGTCAGAGCGAGAGCAGCTGCGGCTCGAACTCTCCGCCTTCCTTCCCTCGTCCCGTATATAGTATAATGTACGAACTGGAGAATCAATTAGCATAGAAATGGCGTTGTGTACGAGCGACATTTTTCTCCCTTCTTTTTCTATTTATGTTGCAAATAAGGTTGCGTGTGTGTTTGTGTATCCTACGGGTAGTTGGTATCGATAGTTGTCGAGCAGTTCGCAAGCGCATTTATCGGTTATAGCGGCTACCGCGCGTTGCAAAAGAGGCGTTTCCGCAAAAACTGATTGACGCGCCTATTATAGAAATACTTGTGGAACTTTATACTGTGCGTACTCGTACGTATTTTTGACGCTATCTAATGGCAATATTGCCGCTTTATCGCTCATCGCGCGAGACTTGGAGGAAAAATAGCAACTGACACTGAGCGGAAACGCCTACAAAACTGATGCAGACTAAACTTTACTGCTTCGTTCTTTGCTTTTGCGCGTGCGTGCGTGCGTGCGTGCGTGCGTGTGCGCGCGTGCCCCTTAATAATAAATACCTCAGCCCGGCCAATTGAAATTTGCTTTTCTCATTATTTACATAAATATAGAGATTTTCCTGCAATATTGCTTCTTACCTATTCCCAATAGAGGACAGCGACTGTTTGTTTCCCACAGCAGTCCGAGAAAAATCTGTTTTACAATAACGTAAAAAAGTTAAACGAACATCTCGAGTATCGCGTTGACCTCCTTCTCCAATAAATAAGTTAACTAAACTGTAGAGTTCGTGTACGATATTACCGTCGCTTATGCCACGCCGTTTGTCAAAAATTCAACGAAAAAATAATTGCCCGACTTAAAGGACGGAATTAAGAAAATATCAGCATCTGCCATTTGTAAATGTTCCATAAATTTTCGGAGTTTCGAGTTTTTTGTAGTTGACTTTTTGGCATTAAATGCAGCTGAAAAGGATCGGGTCAAAAAATGTTTAAATATCGGAGACGTAATAAACAATCGTAAAAGTTCCGGTGGAGTCTTTCGCTCCATTGCGCCACCCTGTTATTTAGTAGACAACAATAGCAGAGGATAACAATTGGAAAGGTCGGAAAGAAATGTTGTCGCTTAATCATTTAATTATCACTGGACGCATAAGCTTTCGCCTCGAATATGAATAATATTAACGCAAAAATAAATCGGCGGTTTTAAAAAAAAAAAAAGTGAGCGCGTAAGATTACAAGAGCCGGAAAGAATATTTTTATACCTTTTGCAGATCGTTAATTATAGACAAACAAACAAAAAATAACGATAACGTGGAAAGGCCTGCTAAAAACATCGGTGCGGAGGATTATTTTCATTTTCTTTATCAGTCGCGCGGCGGCGAGGCTTTCCTAGAGAAGAAATTCAAAATTAAAACAAATTACACACGCAGCAGACAGATGCGAAAGACGTTCCCGTATTCTTAATAAAGGTAGCGTAATTATATAAGAGCAGAATCAACGGCGCACTTTGTTCACTTTGTAATTTATTATTATTACGAATACCGAAATACAATTTGCGCTCGCAAGATTTAACGCTCGAAAAAGTATTATATTCAGTAGCCATCGCGAGCCGGGGATAAATTTAATAATCTTTAATAATCTGCGCGTCTCTCTTTAAAATATTCATTAGTTGGCGCATTCGTACGATTTCATGGGGGAGAGAGAGAGAGAGAGAGAGACAAAAATCCCAGCAAGGAGACGCTATTTAATTTAATCAGCGATACGTCCCGACTGCGATCCCAAGAGCTTTTCGGCGGCCGTAAGCGAGTTAAGGCTCGAGAGCTCGCGCAAATAGTTGCTTTTTTCCTCAAAAGATAAATAAAATAGAGGATTCGAGGGGCAGACAACGTCTCTCCTCCGTAGAGGAGTTCAGAGTCGAAGTTGCGCACGCGCGCGCGCACGATCGTCCGATAGCCGGGGACTGAGCAGAGGAGCGTCTTAAGACGCCGGCCGATTCCATGAATGAACGGCTGCCGCCGAGTCGAGTCTTTTATCGTTACGTTCCGATACGCACGCACGCACACACAGTGCAGAGGCTTTTACGAGTCAATCGAGTGCTCGGCTCGAGGAACGCGCGATTAGCCGCAGTGCGCGTAGCGCCACGATTGCGCTTAATATCTACGAGAATTCTCCGGAAACGGCGTCTAAGGCCCGCATTTCTATCCGAGGCGCACGCGCACGCGCTCAGCCGCCTATGCGCGTCCTGTCTCTCCTCTGAGAGGGAGAGAGAGAGACGGAGGCGCGTCGGGATCAACCGGCTCGTTTGCTCGCCAAATAAATAACGCAAATAGCGGACTCTTACGAGCGAGCCTGGCAATTTTTCTCGCACTTTCCTACCTTTTCCGACAGCGTAACACGAGACCAGCAGAGACGGTGCAAGAGAGGGAGAGAGAGAGAGAGATATTCCAGAATCGTCGGAAGGCTTGTATTGGCTGCTGAACGGCGTATTAAATAAATGCCTCCTCCGATTCGAGCAACAACAACACGAGGATGCCGTTTATTTACCGCTCCTGAGCTCAAACATCGGATAAGGTTAATTATTTTATAAAATAACATTATTGCCGCGGCGCTGTTTATCCATTGTTAAGTAATTCGAGCTGCAGCGAAAAAAATTTATGCGGCTATTAAAGTCTACTACTTAAAATTCTACGTTTAAAAGAGGTCGATCCGTTACCCCGCATCGGGGAGGAACACAGGTTTCCCCACTGCGCAATATCGCCTTCCCCGGTTTCTGCGTAATACCGAGCCGAGCACCTCGTGTTGTTCGTTGCTGTTTTGCACTGCTGTTTACTACTACTCGCTACTTTCCAACGGAGCCGAGAAAGTGTTGTTACTCTTTCGAGTCTTTACCTAAATAAATGTCTTTACTTGTCAAGTATCAACGTACTCGCATCTTCTAAATTGCAGGCGTCTCCAAGCGGTTTTCGAAGCCGTTTTCGAAGCCGTTTTCGAAGCCGTTTTCAAACCGTTTTCAAACCTCCACTCCTATCGATCCGCGCACAAGCACGCAATTACAAGTGTGCACGTATTGCGTTGCAGCTTGTATAACGAAACGGAGAAATAAATAAACTACCTTGGAGGCATGGTTATAGCTATTTTTTGCAAGCTTCTGCCCGAGCAAATTGAAATTGTTTCATCTTGCGTTTGGTCGAGCCGCGCGAGTCGACGAGACGAGGGGCATTTTGACCGCGCATTCGCCTTTGAAGCGGCGATTTATTAAAATATTGCGCCTAGTTTAGCGTTCGCCGCTTGATGGCCGTGCACTTGGGCCATTGTCTTGGCTCTCGATAAAACCCTGTTAATTCCGTAAATTACAGCGTTCGCGATTTCGCCGCCTGAACCCACGCACGAATTAAAATTAAGAAATTCAATTCTCCGTCCGGAGAATCGCGAGAATTACCTCGAATAATCGAAATTAGGATGATGAATCGAGGGACGGAAGATATTACTCCTGGCTTTTCAGGGGCTTCTGAATCGATTGAAATTCATCGAATCGACAGATTCTCGCAGACTTGAAATTAATTTTGTTATTCAAAACGCAGTTATCGTGGCATTATGCATTTCATGATTCGGAAATTCCTTGCTCGTTTCGATGTTATTGCAGAAAATTACAGCTCTTAGAAACCTTTGGGCGCGATGCTCGTTACGCTTCCACTTCCTCTCCGCGCTATTCTGCTTACGTTACAGCAGCGCCAACGCAATACGTTGTTTTTTTCTTATCGAGTTTTTGGAATTCTGACGGACTGAATTTCGTTTAACGACTTGTTTTTGTCCTGTCAGATTTGCGCGCCACCGCTATTGTAATTTCGCATTGATTTTCCTTCTTCGATCTCGTCGTCTCTTATTAACTGCGAATACATTTCAATTTTCAGCCGCGAAACACGCCATTTCATCTTTATGCTTATTTTCATTTTACTTCGACAAATGTTGCTATTTCACGAGAAAAGTGCGAGTGTGATTAATTACCAAAGGGAGAGATATTAGAAAGGAATGTTTAGGTTTAATTTCGTTACACCCGCAACTGTTAAATGTCAGAAATCTTTTCTACTCGTTAACTGAAACTTCCTTTTCGAAACAAGAACGAGAAAAGGAATTTTATTGCAAATTCAATATCACCGCGAGCAAACTTGTACTTAAGAATAAGAACTTGTGATTCAATCAAATATATAAAAATATTTCCATGGATTTTCATTGCTGCGAGTAATATTTTTAACCACTAAGTTTAAGAATAAGAAAAATAATTTAGTATACTTAAAGAAAGTTACTGTTTCCTTGTCGTAGCTTTTACGATTTGAAATTGTGCGCTGCACATAAAATTTTGCATATCCTATGATGCATTTGGCTTAAAACAATATTTATTATTTATTAGCTTCGATATAAAATAGTGCTATTTGCCTTCTCCACTTTTTAACCGAAACACGATCGAATGTCTTTAATATTAATAACGTTGCTGACCGTAACATATTTAATTCAGCAATAATATTTTTAAAATTGTGCCACGAGAAAAGAACAAATTATAGCGACTGCATTAACAATGGATTTGAATTTGCATCATAAAGCTTAACTAAAAACGTATTGCTTCGAAGCTTGCGAGGATTAGAGACTTGGATCAAAGTCCTGCTGTTATAAAACTCTAATGATTGTAAAATTCAACGTTAAGAAACATCGCGTAAAACGTAAGAACCCGCCGAGGCGTTGAGATGTTTTAATGTAATTCTTTGATATCTTGGGACTTGATAATAACATTCTTAGACGTTTTGTCGAGTGAACTTACACTATCGGCCGACAAGTAACATCGTTTTCAAACGAAAAGCAATAGAAAGAAAGCCGACTGTTAACGAAAAGAAGACCGAGAACTGATGCAGAAAATGTAGAGAGTGACGAATGAAAATTTTCAACTGGACTCGCGGAGTATGGCGGAGTAAGACTCTTACACCAATGCCATTATTCCTTAATAAATAGCGTTTATAAAGTAGCGGAGATCGAACGCGCGCAGCTTCTCTGTTTGTGTTATCAAAGAAAACAGCCAAAGTTACAACATCGCGTTCGATAAATCCGACGCTGTTTTGCCTCGATGGACGACGACGACGACGACGTCGATTCATCATCAGTTGGGTTCGGCGCTCAAGACGCACGCGTTGCTCGAAAAATAAAAGGGGCAACGTCCGGCTTTACTAGGAAGGAGATAAAAATGGCCGAATGGTCTGCTCAGTAGCCCTGACGCGCGGATAATCTTGAAAAAATTGTCGCTGAAATTTAATTCGTTAGAAAGGCGTAGTTGGGCATTAGGCGGGGGAGCGTCGAGTTTCAATTGGAAATTAGAATGATGATGGACTCTCGGCAATTGAGTAGCTGCTCGAAAACGGCGAAAATGGTGCAAATGGCACTTTTCTCGGCCTTTCAGCGACCTAATAAACGGGCTCGCAGTTTTGCCTCGCGAATAATGCGCGTGCAGGATTTGCCATTGTCGGCCAGCAATGCGCGCCACTTGCCAACGTAAACAGATAGATGAATGAACTAATTGCAGCTCCACTTAACCAGCTCGAGGAAAAGAAAGTTCGCGCAGTAGCTGCGAGTTTGGGAAAAGTATTGTTTACACGTATTGCGAATTTCGCGGCAGTTCTCGGCAAAAAGATCCTTTTAAATTCGCGTGACATGTAACTAACGGCTTAACAAATGAACCGGCTCTTTTATATCGACGTTTACGGCGAGTATTTCTTTGTAAAGCCAACTTTTCTCGTAACTACATTGCTTAAGTAGATATTTGCTCCTTCCGATAATTAAAGCGAAATGCCTGAAATTTTCAATTTTCTATTTTAAACTTGAGAATAGCTCGGTGTTCGGCGTTCGGTTCGCGTGTTCGTGACATAAATAATGCTTGTTAAATATTTGGTTTCGGATCCGGAGTCTTAGAAAACAATAATTACGTTGTTGATCGCTAGTCGAATGCCTCTTTGTTTCTACATTCGTTTGTGAAAGGAAACAAATTGTTATTTACCTGGGCTAAATAATGACGATAACAACGATAACAGCGACAACGACAACGACAACGACACAACACAACACAACAGGCGCTTAAAGAAACTGTTAGGAAGTTAAAGATGGGGGGGGGGTGGCTCCGAAAGCGCGTTGACATTGTCGTCCGAGGCGCCGACGATTTTCCAAATAGTCTCGGGGCACACGCCCCGATGTATTTCTACTAATAACACGAGTTACACTCGTTCGATTGCCTCGGCTTGGAAAAGATTCGGCGAAATCATCGAGGGCCGCCCCGAGTTCCTCCTCTCCTAGTCGATATTTACACAAGCAGCTCTGAGCGTACAAAAAAGGATTCCCAAGCGCGTAGGCGCCTGCGCGACGTACCGGCGATAGTTAAATCGGCCGAACGAGCCGAGGGCGAGAAACGAGGGCGAAGCGGCGGAGGCAGCGCGAGCGTAATAAGAGCCGCCGCCGCCCCCGCCGCCCCCTCCTCGTAAACTGCGCAGCAGCGCGTGTAGTTGGTAAGAAGCAAGTGCAGCCGAGCCACACGAGCCACGAGCCGTCAATCTTGAATGGCTATACACATTCATTGAAAATCGGTGCGTGGAAACAATCGGGACCGCCCCCGCCCCTCTCCCGGCAGTGCAAAAAACGAAGCTCGAGCTGCGATTTGAGTTATCGCATCGCGCTGCCCGCGCACTAATGGCGGCGTATAGTTAGTAGTAGCGCCACGGGACTTTCCCTTCTAAATATAGATCTGCTAATTGCGAGCCGCACACGCGCGCCCCACGAGCTCGGCGCAACAACACGCACACAACACAGCTAGAGGCGAATTCAATTGACCAATGAAATGGTCGCGCTCGGCGCCATTTCGCGAGATCTCTCGATTTTCGTCGAGGCTCCGAGGAGAAGATCGTCTTCGAGGCTCTCGCTTGCCGCTTCCCTCTTCGCCTCCTCGATCGGGGGGCGAACCTCTACCAATTATCTCACCCGCGATTCGTTTAATGTCCGTTAATTGCACGACCTCGTATTTTTCAATTCCTCGTTCCTCCCCCTTTATTTATTTATTCAGCAGCACTTGTCTTTTCCCCCTGCATGCATAATTGCCGGTGTCGGCGTTTCGCTACTCGATTTTCCCGCTTGTATTTTGACGCGCGCACCGTATCTTAATTTCCTCCGTGTAACGCGAGATTTGCGCGAGTCCGCGAGAGAGCATTTACCGCGCGAGTGTCATTAAATCAAGATTATTGCTCGTAATGAAAAATAAAATTTGTCTTCGATTTCTTATCGCGCGAAGGAAAATTAAAGCCCCTCTTCCATTTTTACGTATAAATTCCGAGGGCGTAAATTCTCTTAAGGTGTTACGAGCGATAAAATTCAATTTTTCTCTCTCGCGCGGACATTTTTTATTCCGAGGAGCATTATTATCTAGCCCAAGTATGCATAACGATTATTTTTTCGTTTCGACACTTAATATTTGAATAAATAATAAAAGTTGATTAGACGAGTAATTGGACAAGAGAATACGACCTCCCGTTAACTACACGTTACGGATACGCTGGGGCTTATGTTTGTTGTTCCTTACTTAAAACAAACTCCTGGAGCTAAGATTGCCAATTTTCCGTAGTGCCTCATTACATTAACCATATTCATGACTTGTTTATTTTCGAAAAGCAAATTTATGCAAATAATATTTACATTTCGAGCGATTTAGCCGGACATGTATTATAATTGTACCGCCATATTAAACGCACACACGATATCGTTCTTACGACGCTCGCGCAATCCTTATGTAATGTCCTGTGCCTCCTAGGAACGCTTTAAATAACAAATTTGCTTGTTAGAAGCGTTATTTTCACGAGCTGCTCCCGTCCCCAGCAAATCGGGAACATTTATACGAGCGAGGGAATGTTTATTTATGAATTTTCAAATGCAATTATATTTAAATGTCGACGACTTTAAACGATTTTCGATCCGTCCGATGTAACGTAAAGAAGCGCTGGTTGAGGGAAAATTTTTTTCTCGGCCTCCGAGATGACAAGTAGTGGCACTTTCAAATTTAGAGGGCGTAATGAGATCGCAATTGCGAAATCTGGTCGAAATTAATTACAAGTTTTTTACGAGAGCGCGTAAATTTGCACCGCGGAATAAATAATATACGAGTTTTCATTAGTAGTTTATGAATAATAACGAATCCGAGAAACCAGCCGGAGAAAATCAATAGATTGCATATCCGTTTTGTCTTACATAAAGCAAGAAAGACGGAACGAAAAGTGAAATAAGCACGATCAAACTCGTACGTTATACGTATTTACGACTTCAATTACAGCTCAACGTATTCTTAATTAAGATCTCACTTGACGAAAGCATTGCGTGTCCTTGTTCGCGGAATCGCGTGCGAATGCGCGAATGTCCGCTGAAAAAGTAAACTTCCTCGTCGAAATTAATTCCATTCAATATTATACGGAGATTGTCGTCGGAGCTTAGATAAAAGAAACGGGGGAAAAATTGTCGGAGGAAGTACGAAATTTGCAAGACTGGCTACGATAAGGTTCATTATGCGGCGCGCACTCGAGTGCATTATCATTAAACTTCCCTCTTAAATCATGCGTAAGCGGGGAAGCGTTTGCTTGGAAAAGCCTTGTTTATCATGCGCCGAGATTTCTAGAATTCCAGAAAGAGCCTGAGCCCGCGGAGTCCATTTGTCATGTAACCGCATTCTTGGCGAGCAATTTACGCGCTTGTATCGCGACGTGTTGCCGCGACCGCGATGACGACGACGACGACGACGACGACGGCGACGGCGACGACGCAGTCGCTGGTGGAGCCTTGCCTTTAGCCCGCACTCCGCTCCTAATGAAGATGTGAAAGAAAGTTCCGAACGAAAACAAAATTGAAACAAGACGAGAGAAAATATAACGCGCGGATGATTTGTTGAGACAGGCAAAGAATATATTTTTGCGTCTTCAATTTTAAAAAGCCGCTCACTCGCTCGCTACCTTCTACTTCCTCCTCAGCGCGATTCTATAAACTTTGTTTCGCAGGCTTTGTAAACACTTGGCCAAGAATAAAGGCATTTCTTCCATAATTCACTGGCTTTCGATAACTGAGTTGTTGCGAGCGATGCACACGACATAATGCTACGACAATACGCAAGATGCTCAACGCAATTATCGAATGTTTCTCAAAGACGTTATTGAAATCTCGACGGATGCTAATAAAAAGAAATGTTTCCTCGTCCCGATGCGACTCGAAAATAAATACAATTTATTCTACCAATATTTAACCAAGTTTAGAGTTGTGAATTATCAAAATATTTATCTCGTCATCGGTTGTATAATAGTAAATCCTTTATTAGCGATGCTTGAGAAAAATAAATATCCGAAACTGCGAGACGAGGAGAAGCGTAAATCGTAAATCACAAATCGTAAATCATTTTCCTCCGAAACTCTTGATGTTTATGGACAGAGCGAGAGGATGCTGCGCGGCTTTTGAAAGCACTTTAATAACTTTTTCTTTGTCTGGGAGCGAACGTATTATAATTAAATAACGCGAAATAACGAAAGTACAGGATATCTGAAACGAGCCGCGTACGAAGACAATATGTCGATAGAATGCGTCCTCGTGACTCGGTGGGACGTTTGCGATTAATAACAAAACGCCAAAAGCGCGTGGAGCTCGCGGGCAGTTGGAAGATTCAGCCTCGTATTCGCGAGCGTTTAAGGCGTATCAACACGCACTATCTGCATGCCTGCACATGCAGCGAAAGAGAAAAGTGAGAGAGAAAATGGAGAAACGCAAATTCTTCGCCAACTAGTCGTTCACGCGAGTGTGCGGATGACGTCAGGGGCATTATTATTAGTGGTGCAATTCCGCGCGCGGAATGTCGGTCACTAAGTTATGAAACTGTAGGAATCCATTCGCCGCGCCACCGCCGCTTTGCGTTGTGTATTTCTTTGTGTTTCTCTTGGTGTCCGACATCTCCGTCTCCCTTTCTCCTGGTGGCGCGCGCCTAACTCCGTCTCGCGCCTCGTCTTAGACTCGCGCGTGTCCGTGTGCCCGAGTGTTGGTGGTACACTTTCTCCCGCGGCCCCGAGAGACAAACATCGCGCTAGCACTGCTGCTATTGCGTTAAACTTTGTCGAATTTAGAAGCTTCAGCCTCTAGCGGCTCGGGGGACGCGGAACTGTCCGCGCGCGCGCGACCAAAACTCGAAAATGCGCGTAGTAGCGCCAGGAGGCATTCCGACAACCGTCGAGGAATGCCGAGGCTAGTGCTGATTACCAGCGCAGCGCGTACACAAAATCTCATTCCTAACCAAGAGTTTCTCCCGACGCCGCCGATCCAACGAAAATCCAACTGCGCGCGCTTGCGATCCATTTAGCTTATGATTTAAAAAGGAGACGAGACGACGTTAGGTGTGAGCCCAAATCGACGATACCACCGCGCTCGAGTTTATTTTTTCAGCAACGTGCCTCCCGTTACGTTGCACGTATATTTTTAACACCGCTGATCCACAAATGTATGGGTGCGAGGCTGCTTTTTGTACGTCTTTCATTCAAAAGATCGACGCTACGGGTATAAAGAATATTACGAGACCAAGTACAATGGCACAGAGGAGGAATTTTAGGTTAGAAATATCTTTCGAGACAGGAATGTAAATAAGTTCTTAATTACAAGACATAACGAAGAGACACGTTGCATGCTTGCGTTCTCCGGCCGCCAGGCTAGAAAGGAATTTGAAGTGGCATATAAAATAAAACACTCCAACAACTGAATGAAAATTATATAAAAGGGGTCACGATTACCTAAGAAAAACATTGGTCAAATATTTGTTGTAATTGCTCATAATGTAAATGAATAATCGAGCGGGAATTTCGTTTCCGCCAGTCCCCGTTGCTTATTCCACTGCGAGCTCCGACTACATTTCATTCCGCACGAATAATAGCAGCATCAATAATAAAAACAAGGAGCGTAATGGTGACGATAATAACGATAATAGTAATAATAATAATAATAATCGACGTCGACGACAACGACCACGATGATGATAATAACAACAACGAGAGACAGCAAAGAGACCCAAAAGTAGGTTAGATTACGTTAGAAAATTCGTCCTTGTCAATGCTCTTACAGCGCAGTGCGCACCTGCGGACAAGTGCCGTGGAAAGGATGCGATTGCAGGGATAATAGATACGACTCAGGTGTTTACGCGTAAAAAAGGCATCGGTCTTGCACGATGTAAAAGGGTGGCAGCATTCTCGATCTCTCTTGTGCGCTCATTAAAAGTGAAAAGTCATCGGATTACGGGACACGTAAATTGCGCGATCGCTCTCTTGCTCTCGTTAAAGAATTTGAGCCCAGTTGATCGCGTGTCCATACGCGTGCGCCCCATGGAGCTCAACCACGTACACGCGCGCGCTTTCTCGAGTGACGCAATTGGGCCTTTCTTTTTTTCCCGCTAAATAAGAAAGAAAACCGCCGCCGCCGCCGCCATCGAGAAAGGACTTTCGAAACGCGGGTCGCGGTCGGAGTCGAGGCTGCAAAAGCCCTGAAATATCAGTGACGCGCGCTGCCTATCCGCTATCCTCCTGCGAATTGTGATTTTGCGGGGACGACGACGACGACGGTGACGGTGACGGTGGTGACGGTGTTGGTGACGGCGTCGGTGACGACTCGGCCTTAATCCACCGCGCATGCATGACTTGCATTCCACGATGACGAATCTCCCTCTCCAAGCCCTGCGCCTACCGATATTTATCGATACGGCGACTCTCCCGGTGTTTTGCCATCAGCCCAAACTCGTTAGCGACGCCCTCTTAATTTGACTTTTGGGTCTGACCAAAAACCCCTGCCTGGTTTACTGCGGCTGCTAAGTATGTTAGGCCATGCGAACCAATAATCTCGGATAATGTCCAGCTGATACGATACTTTTACGAGAAAAACAATTAGTCCATCTGTGATTGGAAGATCGATGAGTAATTAAACAATTTAGATAATTTTAACGATTACCCGAGTGCCGTATCGTATTAAAGGTCGTCGAGCAAACAAAATTCTCTGCTTATGATTTTACATTCTCCAACCTTCCCAGTGTCCTATTAAATTGTACAGAAATTTATACACATACACATTATTTAATAGGTGCGAATGCCGATTAAACGAAATTATACGCTGACTTTCAAAATATAATAAAAGCGATTTGAATTAAACGTTTGCTCTCATTGAGTCGACCATGAATCACGGCACACTACGCGCGTAATTTTTATTTGAATCTTATTTTTATTCTCTCGAGCCGACTGCATACCAACTTTTAACTGCGTAAACAATCTCGACAATGTAGTGCAATTTAATTCGGATAAATCTTATCATTCGCGTGTTATGTCTGTTCGTACTTCACACGTTTTGTTTACTCACCGACGTAGTAAAAAACGGTTAAAATGTCGGTGTATCGTGTGACCTTCTTCTTCGGCGTCCGCAGCCCGTAATTTAAACTCCTTTTTCTCGAATAGCGAATTTTTCGTGCTCGCAGGCCCGCGAGTGGATTGGCTCGGGTAACGAACGCGCGTGGCTCGTTTAATTCGATTAACTCCTGCTACCGACGCACGGATGTGCATTGCGGCCTGAGGTTACCAAAGGCGTAAATTCAGAAACAAAAACGAGGCCCATCGCTTAATAAATACGAGGAGGAGGCGCACGATTCGGTAAACGGTGGCTGAAGGCTTTGTAAAAAGGAGATCGCAAAAACTTCACTAGTCTCCCCTAAAACAATTTACAAACTTGAAGAAAGGATCGAGTAAATTACGGAGATGAATGAATCTTTGGTGAGGAAGCATTCAAGATCGCAAGAGAAAGAAAATAATAATAAAGGAATTTATCCGCGTTTTATAATGCGAGTGCCGTGGCCATGCCAGCAATAAAATGCGCTGCGCCGTTGCTATTGCTGTTGCTGTTGCAGTTGCGCGTTGTGTAGTGCATCCGTTACTTAAGATAGGTTAGGTCGGCAGGTCCGGCCTCGCACAGTTGCCGTGACTCAGACTCGGTACGAAATCCTGGAGGGGAATAACATAACAAACAAAGCCCCGTCGCAATTTCTTCCTCTCTCTTTTTACTCGACTATAGCTTTCTTGCTCGCGACCTTATTTTCCTCTTCGTCACTCTCTACAGCTTCTACGTCCGTAAACCTCCATTTTCTATCTAAACTTTTGGTTATAATGTTTATCAAGATTCGTTTTCCTTGTTGGCCGGCAAGAATTTTAAATAAACCTTGTTCTCGGTCTCGCATAAATCCTCGCTTGGGTTCGGTGCGTAAATCAATTCCGCGCAACTCAAATTTCTGCGAATTTTTGGAATACTCGTATTTATATTTCGTAAAATAATACAAGCGAGCAATTATCTCTTATTTGAGCTGCGACCGTAACAAGGGAGGGGGGATAAGCATAAATTTGGGTTTCGGCGTGGACACGCGAATTTTCATCTTTGCGGATGATTTCTCGCGTGCGTATTTTGGTCGGAAAATCGAAAATCAGAAGGAGCGTTTCCTTCCTCCAGCAGTGTCGACCTTAATGAAACGAATATCGCCGTGCGTTTCTCTCAGGCACGCCGAATAAAGTAAAGATATGCAACCAGATTTTGCTTTACCGTATTTTTTGCAGCCATAATTTATGCGGGATAATGCTAATCGATTTTAAATCTAAAACGATCGTCTTGTCTTTGGCTCCTGCGACATTTAAATATGTCGCGATTAACTGGTGAACTCTAAATAACGTTAATTACGAGCCAACAGGCCGCGGTGAGGTGTAGAAGGGGGAAAAGTTTAAAGGCATTTTTAACGATACCGATAAATATGTAACGCCACCGCGTCGGCCGAGCATTTAAAGCGAAAATCGTATCTGCGCAGCTCGACATAATTAATGAAAGAATTAGCCGTAGCTCGGCTCGAATAAGTAACGATAGGAGGCGCGCGCCTCCTTAAGCTAAAAACGAGTCTAAGCTGGTATTAATTTTGTTAAATTTTGCTCCTTGCTCGGCGTTATTAATAATTCAGCTCATCCATCTTTGTCCGCGCAGAGTATTTTCTCGTTTCCGGCCCTCCACATACCGCAGCAGATCCTTGCTAAACAGCTGTCTGCGCTAGAGCCGCGGCTCGAGCGAGCGGGAGAGAAAGACGGAGAGAAATGTTTTTGTTGCGCGGCTGGAATTACGCGAATGCTCCTTTCTAGTAAAACGCATGGCCCAAATTGTCTAGCGGCGGCCTTGCGCGACATGCGGCTGCGCGCGAGCGAACGAGCGAGCGCACAATCAAGGATTGGCAAAACAACGAACGCGCCGCTAAAGGAGGTTAGTCGCATTTTTCGAGGAAGTTCCCCTGCTTTTGCGAAACGGACCTGCGTTTTCGAGCGGAGAAAACGCGAGCCGAGGTCGTTTTCCGCGGCTTTTCCAGTCTGCTCAATTTTCGCAAGGACGAGTTGAAGGATCTTTCTAATTGCACGAGTCTAACGGTTTCGCGTGTGAAACAAGCCGTGCTGTTGGTTCGCTTCGCTACAATTCCAAGATTACTATTACGCGAAAGAAAAGTAACCGATTTTCGCGCTCGTCGCGCGCGATCTTTGAATCGCGGTGAATAATATTAATAGCGGTTCCGTGTGTCGAATCCTGCCTCTCTCTTTTGTGTGTTTGTCTGTGTGTCGTGCTTCAAAAAGCTCGGCTCGCGAAAAATTACTCCGAAAATTGGCGTCGACCATTTCAAAGGGAATTGTTTGGCAAACAAGGCGCCGCTCGTTGTGCGAGAAGTTACTCCTGATTTGAGCTTCGTAACCGCTAAAATAATTCCAAACATAGCGAATATTGTTTACACGTACGATTAGCTCCTGGATAGCCGCCTGCAATATTTGTTTGCTGCTGATGTGCTATTTAAAAATATTACACAATTAAATTGCTACTGCGCTGGCTTTCGTAAACGGAAATAACACAAACTGAAAAAGAGAAAACAATGCCGCGATTCTTGGCGATTTCACTTGACAGTCGCAAGCGTACGGAAGGGCTCCGAGGCGTTTTATCATCGGAGCTGAATTCAAAATTAGCCTCAACTTTGAAATTTGGAGGTCGAATGATTTTGTTTACGGAAACCACATTATTCGCGGCCGCATTCAATAAGCCGATTCTCGTAAAATCTTTGCGCATCTCCGGCTTGAATAACACAGAGACAGAGAGAGAGAGAGAGTGAGAGAATCGTAAATGCTGACGGGTACGATACTACACCACACGATTTCCTATTGAGCATTTTCTTGAAAGAACTCGTGCAAATAAACGCTTAACTTAACGTTATGACTAATCTACGTTTCATGACAAGATATCCTGGTCACGGTTCAAGCTTGGACGAAGAAAATTTAATGTTTGCGTCAATTCTTGGTGTGCAACAATACTTGGTTACACAATGACGACCAATGAAACAACTGAAAAACATACGTATAAAAAAGCGATTATAATCAATAAAAAAAACATTTGCCACGATGCTTAGTACGGTGTCTGTCTTGAAATCAATAACAAAGTTTCACTGATAACAATCGAGTTATTGTGCTGGAAAATGTAGGTACTGACAAAACTATTTTTTATCTTCAACATTGCAATATTTCAATATTCATTGAAATCGCTTCTTCATTTTCATTTTTTACAATATTGCTGCGATATTTTAACAATATTTTTACAATATTTTTACAATAAGGTCGCATGCACTTTCTTAGAAAGTGCTTTATCTCAAATATTTATTATCGTAAATTGTATTTACATTCTTGAATATGATTTTCGATAAGACCATCTTTTATCGCTACGCCGTGTTCAATCGGTTATCGTTTAATTATTTAAGTCTCATTTTTCTTTGTAAAATATTTATTATTTTGGAATTTACAACTTAATTGAGCGCGAAAGTCATTATCTGACACCGAAATTGTGTTTTCTTATTATTAGATGCTAATTAGCGCGTTATAAATTTGTAAATTAATTTGCGGCGATTGTATTAAACTAACAAACGTTTTTACGTTGAAAAGTGAGGTTGGATTTTTTTAATCTCAACTCAGCTGTGAGCTGTCAACTTAAAATACTATTTATGAATTGCGTTAATCTTTTTGGTGCTCCCCCCTAGCATTCGTTTGAGAAAAAAATTAAGATATTTTTCTGTAATAAGTCGAACGATAAATAATCGTGAAATAATGTAGTTCGTAGCCTCAACTTTAATACGTGTACTCGTATCATTAATCATTGTAATATGAATTCCGTGCTGATTTATTAATTGGAAAATACCTATTTATCTTAATGTAAAATTGAACTGATAACGAATGGTTGACTGAAAATAGATTCTCTCGTAAATGCTTTTGGGTACGAAAATAATGATTTTACGATGGCATGATTAAATTTTATAAGTATTATTAAATACTCGAAAGTATCGAATTACAAAACATTTGTCTTACAAGTGTTTATTTTATCAGGAATAATATATTCGACTAATAACATTGCTGTTATATTTCAAATTCGTTGCAATTGAACCACAAATAAAAGAAACGTAGTTTTATTGATGAATCGTGAAATACGTATACATTTCGCAAACAAATAAAGCACACTTATATTAATATAGCTGCGTGTGGGCCTTTATTTTCACTAATGGTTAGATCGAGTTTCGTGTAAATAACACGCAGTAAATATTATTGATTTATTCGAATTCCGTTTAAAATGTTTGATGCTCGAATATCTCGTATTTATGTTAAATAAAAATACGCAACGAGAAAATCACCTTAAACACACTTTTTAACTTGGAGCGTCAAATATTTAAATTTCCCGTAGCAGTGAAGGGGTTCGAGCGAGATAAAGCGGTATTTGGTTTTAGCTAAAAGTCAAACAGCCGCGAATTAAGGTCGGCAAACAAGAAATCAAAAGCTCGATTGAAACGAGATTTTTTGAAAAGTGTATTTGTAAATGTAATTATCATCGGAGAAGAATGCTTTTCTACTTAATTTCGTCCATTTTTCTTACACTCCTTTTCTCGGATCGAATCGCTTTAGCTTCTGGATTATCTTCCGGGAAATCGCTCGAACAATGCAAAAAGAAATAGAGATTAAGAAAGCGCGGATTTTATAAACATTTTGTTAGTTTTGGGCCTTGGCGCGATATTTCGTATAATTCACCGACAATTCGCGGAGAGAAAACATTTTTAAACTCTTTAAGCGGGCCGCGTTTTGTTCTTCGTAAAAGGCGCCGATCTTTTTTCCTCTCGTTAGCGTAAAACATTAATTGGAATACACAAATATTTTAGCTAAATACAGAGAATTCGAGGTTAAAGTCTTTTCATTGTTCTCCGGAGTCGAAAGGCTTTTTACAAGATCGGCGGCGATTTAGCATCTCAATAATTACAAACTGCCACGCACAACGAGAGACTAAATAACTTTTACACTCGGATTGTTAAATTTTACCAAAACTCTCGTCGATCGCTACACTGGCTGCATTACACAACGACGACACATAAAACGCTGTATTTTTCAATAATATTTCGTGACGATACTTTCCAAGTAACGCGCCGATTTTATATCGTCCGTCTCTTTTCGTAATTTATTATCGGAGCAGTCCGTTATTTCTCGAAATTGAAGATTCGAGCGCTTAAAAATAGTTTTCATTGCAAAATTTATGCGCGTATATCTTTGGTTTATCGAGAATTGAAAGGCCGACTTTAGCTCGAAAAATCTCTAATGTATAAAAGCGTATGCAACTGGTGTTACAAATTATTATCGACTTTGTACACAGAGTCCGTGATAAAGAGCAAGGCGACTGACTTCTTGTCCGGTAAACAGTGATTTCACACACCTAAAAGCATACAAGTGCGCGTGCGCGCGACTAAATGCGCTCCGCGCAACTACAGAGGATACAAGTTTTACAACGAGTCAAAGGAAATAGATCCGCCGGTCCAGAATTCCGTTTGCGAATTTCGATACAACGTTCGCAAAACCAGTTACAGCTTTTCTCGGTCTTCCTCTCGTGCACCGTTACGGAGGAAAAATACGAGCAAGTAATCAAATTCGGAGAAGGACACGCGTATCGCTAGGAAAAAGACACGACGCGAGTTCGCGCATCCGACAAAAAATCGAGGGAGCGAGCACAAAGAAAAGTAGTTGTATAAGTGCATTGTGTGTGTGTCAGCGACGGCCGAGCTTCTTTGTAGAAGTCACACATACGTAGGGAGACGCTCGGCTTCCGAACTCTCGAAACTCCAAGGGACTATGTGTGAATCAAACAAGCCCACGCGGCCGCTCGTACTTGTTCACGACGCATCAAAGCGCAAGAATCCTGCCGATTTCCGGTTTCTTTTTACTCCCGACTACGTGCCTATTATCGTATCATGCCCTGCTTACGGTTCGCGCAGCCCTCCACTTCCTCTTCGTATTTAAATTTATTATTTCGCCAAAGCTCGATTTTCGTTTTAATTATGGCCTCGGACTAATTCGGTAAGTGCATCGGTTTGTCCCGCGATGCGCATTACGGAGAATTTTTATTTTCTACTGCGCACACGTGCTTTGCCTCGCGCAATTGCCACCCGCCGGCTCCTGTGCCTGCGTTGCACACGCGCGTATCCAAGATTTTTATCGACAAAGACTCGTTGCCCTTAACCCCCAACGTTAAGGAATACAATTAATGGCGATTTTTTTATCGTTATTGCAGTAATAAAAATTTAGTTCAATTTTGTTTACAATTTAGTTGCAATCTTAAACAGACCAGGGTGGAACAACAACTTCGTAATTAATTAGAATATAACAAAGCGTCCCTTTCGTTTCGAACTCTTAAATCTGCAGTCGTGTGCGTAGAATTCACCGAACCTAAAAACTTTTAAGCTTCGAAATAAGCAAAAAATAAAACAACGTGCAATTCGACAGACATTCTTTAAATCATTCGTTGACGGCACAACTAACATAATTTCAGAAACTAATGACATTTTTCGCGTAATACGAATTGATTTTTGCGAACGATAAACACGGAAACGCTCGTTGTATTGTTTTTCCGCTGATTATTCTTATGCGAAACCGACACTGTAGCGATCGAAATATTTTTTTAATTTATTTTTACTTAATTATTTATTATCAATGATAAAAATAGCTATTAAATTATGTCAAACATCTTAAGAGGAATTTTTTTTTACATCAGTGCAATATATAAGAGTAATTATTGTTAACCTATTCCAAGTGATTGTTGAATAGTAAAAAATATTAGTCGCTGTAGTGATAAATCATTAAAAGTATATTATCTTCTGATGTTTTCGATACTTTTTGGTCGTTAAAATAAACGAGAGCTACCACTTAGTTTTACATCTTGTTTTCTGCTATTTTATTACTCAACTTGTCATTTCTAATTACGAGTATATGGCAGAAAATTTATAATCAATATACAAATGTCCGTATAATCTTATTGAATATGTGTTTGAGTTCCTTTGAATATAGTTTTCACTTGAGCACTTAGAGCTTTAACAGATAATTATCAATCCTTAAAATTATTATTGTTGTTACTTAAACTTAACTGAGTGCATTATATGTTATATATCATATCGCATATATCAAAATAAATAGTGAAAGCAGTTGTTGTAATTTGTGGGATTTGTTCGGAGTATATTGCAAATAGATTTTAATTTAAAAATACGTGCGTAAGCTGAAATGTTATAAATTATATACTTTTCCAATGGTACGCAGTTAAAATAAATTATATAAAATACTGCGTTATTGCTAGATTGCACTTACACTTATCTACTTTTATAATATTAGTATAGTTTTAATTTTTGAATTTAATTCATTTTTCAAGCATCTTTTTTTCTGTAAATAAAAAAAAATAATAATTAAAAATGAAAAATTTAATAATTATTAACAGTTGAACTTTGTGATGCAAGAAGGTCATTGAACTTTTTAAATAAAACTATCTTTATATCTTAGGTGTATTTTATACTATTTCTCGTAACGTATGAATTTACGTACATTTATTAAACCCTTTCCCCAATATTAAGATTTGTTATTATTTAGCTTTGAATTTTGGATTACATAATATATTACTGTTCCTGATATATTCAAAAATATTCTTTCGTATTTCCAGGTCTTTGTATATTATTGACATTACCCATTATTTTCGTACACTACCGATAAATATTAAAAAAATTTATTTTATAAATCAAACTAACTCACAAATATTATGCGTTATCAATAACTTATATTATTCTTTTTTAAAATTTATAAAATGAACGAGAAAGAAGTAAAACGGAAATGTGACTTGAAATAAAAAGAAAAAGACTTATATATGAAAACTCGGGAGTAGAGTTGCGTGATGATTAATATTACACTAGTAACAGAAAGAAAATTGATATTTTAAGTTACCTACAAAAAATTTCACGAAAAACAGAAAAAAACTACCTGAATTGTAATAATTATCACGTAAATCCATATATATATAAGATTTTAATATTGGAAGATTTAAAGTTGAATCTGTAAGAGATTTAATTAAATAAATCAACAAAGTTCAGACCCGCATACCAGTAAATGGTAAATTAATTGTAATCTGAAGGTTACAATTTCAATGTCTAGGCTTGCGAATAATAGCAATTTAATAGCAATTTATTTCTAGATAAAACAACGAATATAATAAAAAAGCATAAGGTAAATAAAGCATAATTTAAAAAATTTAAAAAAAAGCGCATCAAAGTAAACATTTTTTATTATTTTATCAAAATTTGATACAACAGTCCTTTGTGCAGGAGGGAGAAAATTGAAAAATTAAACTAAGTAAAGACTCGCGAAAATAAAAGATTACTCGAAGAAATGTAAGAAATAAAGACAAAGAAAGACAAAGTGAAGAGACAGAAAAAGGATATAATTAGTGGATTCAATTACAGAAAACAATATTAATTTGGGCACAGAAAATGCAGGCCTCAGCGTATTAAAAAAATTAAACTTTAAGTAGTGAGAAATAATATAGAAAGAAAAATTTTATAAAGTATGCGAAGAGTAAAAAAATCATTTGTATTCTTCGCAAAAATTTATCATGATTAGGATCGTTACTCGCAGAAAAATGATGATGCGCCGTAAAGAAGAGGAAAACGTAAAAGAAAAATTATTTTAGGATTTGCTTGTCTCGTGAACTGAAAATAATAATAATAAAATTTATTCAGGTATTTATCACGAATTGTGATTCACTTATGCTGTTGTTACTCGTTTAGCCAATGCTCAATCGTATTTAGTTTTTCGTAATATCCGTTGCTAAAATAAAAGGACTAGTTTAGTTGTTTTAGTCGTAGAAAACATGAATCATTAGCGAAAGCACGAGGAAAATGTGAATCAATTTTTAAACTACTGAAAATAATGCCCAATTGTAATAGATTGAATTTTTCAGGCTAAATATTGTTCGTACAAAAAGTCACTTTCTACTAACTTTTAAACGTAGCACAACAATAATATATTTAACGTCACTTAAAAAATTAAAAATAAACTGATTGAGAGCTAAATGCAGTTAAATCCCAAGATCTTATAAGTCATAATTACCGTGTACTGCATAAAGTATTTAGATTTTGGGATCAATATTATAATCAAAGTACCAAAAAATAGGAACATTAAATTAACTTTAATTTTTAGTCGAGTATCATAAACGATCTAACGTAATTACTGTCTATTTTATAATTATTACGAAATGCTAGTCACAATTTAAAAATCACATACAAAGAGATTTATTTATCTAAAACAGTAAATCAAAGTTTACTCGTATCTTGTATCTGGAATCGTGCACTACTCATTTTTCATTTTTACTTTAAATATGATTAGATAAGAGAAACTTAAAAAGATCTGGCTAAAATTAGTTGTAATTAACACTTTTGCCCCATTAAAACTACGTTAAATTAAAATGCAATCAATTTCGAATTGTTGCAGAATATTTCGTGTCGATTAAGAAATTAAATTCGCTGAAAAGTGCTAATGAAAACTCAAGCAAATAGACCTGCGAACAGATCGACTAACACAGATTTTTAAGAAAAACTCCAAGGGACTTTGCAAATACGATACAGATTAAATATTTTTTCCACGTTTTTTGTAATTATCACGAGCATGACAATGTGGCACATTCACGATTTCTATTTTTATAAATGTAACACTTTAACTATTCAACTCGAGACTTAAAATAATAAGAGATAATTGAATATTAAACAAAAGTGCGGCTTTTGCATTCGGCTGCGCTGCATTTTTCTCCTCCCAATAGACGCTTTTCTTCATTAGTTTATTACTTTTAAAGTGCAACTTAACGAATACAGATTATCCGAAAAAGTAACAGAAGCACGAAAACTATTTTTACTTTCGCACACTCTTCGCATTATTTTAAAATGAAATGCAACAACTATTTCCGATTCTAAAAGCTTAACGTATTTCGTTGTTTATCGAATTACATAAAGAATAATTGAAAATTGAAGAACGATGTTTTTGGAAGCCATTGTAAAAGGTTGTGAATTAGTAGTTAAGATTTATAAAATGTTGCAATAATTTGCGATCAGTTGCAAAATCTCGACATTCTGATACCATTGTGTCATCCAAACAAGAAAGTATATCAAAAATATTGATAAACGTATCTTGATCCAAGACGCATTGAACAAATCATTTTACTCCAAAGATTATCGTAAAAGTAGTAAGTGTTGGGATAATTGCCAGGGTTCGCAAGTTATTTTCAAAATGATAGTCTGTCAGCGATGTTTGTTAGATCACATTGTTTTAACGTCCACTATAATTCCGATTATGTAACAACAAAATAAACGACATTTTAGAGAGACTCGACGACGGGTTGTTAGCCGAAGATCGTGATACCGCGATATTCCAATTCAGGAATATTTCGTTGCGGCGATGATAGTCGCTCTTTTTAGAGAATGAAAAATACGCGGGATTGCAGGCGATACCGTTGATTAAGTTGATTAAATAATACTAGGAACGCCAGTAGTTATAAAACTTATTTTAATACTAATGTTACGTAAAAAAAGTTTTTTTCAATAACATAATATTCGGAATCTCGAGAAAAATACTCTCGGTTTAAAAACAAAGTTTCCAAACAAGTTTTAAGACCGAGAGATTAAAAGACTAATTTATGGTTCCGGCGTATGGAAACGCCATCTCGAGCGTCGCCGTCGCGTTGCGGGATACCAGCCTCGGATCGCTCCAACAGCCAATGCCAATGGCAAAAATTATTTTCATTTCGCTCGCAAGCTGAAAATTCAGTCTATTTTAATTGGTTTATTTTTCGGCTTCCAGAGCTGCAATTCCACTCGAGCTCCTAATAACAAGTTGTTTACATTTACCTTATGTCATGCCCGCGATAATCGAGACGTCGAGATGTTTGCGCATCTTCGCGCGTAGACTCGGTCTGCGAGCAAAAATATTCATCAAATAATTGCAACTTATCATCGCGGACGTGTGTATTTAATTGTTTACCCGAGCTCGCGTTTGCCGAGTCGAGCAACGGATCTAACACAACTCCATTGCGTTTAATCTTTCACTCGCTGGATTGCTTATTACTATTATTGAAAAGTATTCTCGCACGCTTTCGTTTATTTTATCGCACCCGAGCGTAATAATGTCATTTTTGGTCTATTTTAAGCGCAATAAACTGCATTTCTGGGATGTAAATAATACCTGCTTTTATCGCGTTAAAAGTAATATTTGTGTTACAGTCCCCTTTCAAACTTGCCTTCGCTAAGCAAAAATTTTAACTCGATTAATGCACTTTTTTTGAAAAATCACCCGCGTTCCATTCGATCCTCCATTAACGATGAACATATTAATCTTCATCCCGCGATTTTCCGCACTTCTATTGTGCAATAAAGGTGATCGAGCGTGGCGTATCTCTTTTATTAGAATATTATAATTAGACTGGATTAAGGAAACGTTCCAGAGCCTAATCTTTCATTAAAATTAAACCAATGACACTAGATATAGACAGTAGACACAGAATGGAACATAAATGACAAACGCTCGTGTTCTCGATGTTTTACTGACACTTCACTTCATAAAGGAGAAAATACCTCCAAGGAGGAAACGTCATTTTATACTTGCAAACTCGTCGCTGCGAGTACGCGAAATATAATCTAACACATATAGCAGATTAGTTGGTTGGTTTATCGAACAATATATTACATTGTTACAATACATCACAAGGTTAATCAATGCGTTTTCTTTACCTATAAGCCTGCACCCATTTAAATGCATCTTAAAATTTACGCGTGTGTTGTTTTTGCACTTTCGCGTATTGCACATTAATATTCATCGCTAAAATACACGAGTAGAAGCGAATATTTATTAATGGCTCTGGGCAATCGCAATTTGGATTATGCGTTACAGTCTTCAAAAGCGCTGTTTTTCGCAGGTATAACGCTGTGGGGGCTCGATACAGATTCGCGAAATCGGCGTCTCGATTGCCAAAAACGCGAAGAGACGCGCGTGCTTCATAATACATTTAAAAAGCTGTAAACGCATTTATCTTGAAATTTTTATCTCTTACATTCGTATCCCAACTTTGGGGCACGAGGTATGGTACCAACACATAATAAATTGGAGACTCCGCGAGACGTAGATCGTTATCCGGCGAACCTGTAAAAATGTAAAAATCTGTGGTTTTCCATAAAGAAATTGACGAGTCGGTCATTTTGAAAAGTTTTCCTTCTTTGTTCGCTTCGAGTCCTGCTTCGATGCAAACAGACACATCTACGAAAATTACCTCTTCAATTTTACAAATGTTTAAAGCCAAAGCTGGAGACTGCGGTGTATTTGGTTATGTTTGCGATGCGTAGCTTGGCGTACACGCACAACTTGTGCACAAGTTTCGCAACATTTTTAAAGGCGTGCGACGGTAAGCAACATTAGCGCGACATTACATAAAAAAGATGCATCGATATTTGGCCCGGTATTTTTAGAATGGAGTTATAAAAAAGATAACTTTTTGGCAAAAACAAATGGGAAAAGGAGACGGAGAAGAAATGCGTCGGGTTTGCTCGCGTGCGAGTGTGAGAGGGAAAAGCCAGTATGCGCCGCTTAGCTCGAGTCTTGTTCGCTTGTGCGCGCGCAAGCACAAGCCAAGTGGAATTCCAATCCAGTCGAGAGGCCTCGTTTAGATGCACACGCTCGGTCACTTCGCGGGACACTACAACTTTTTGAACCAGTGCGCGAATTTCGTGGAAAGGCTCTCGAAAAAAGTCCTGAAAACGCATAAAAGTACGGCTGCGCGGGAAAAGGATAGGTTAGGAAGACCTTGTTCCTCGTGTTACCGAGGGACGAGGCAGATTTGAATTTTTACGCGACGAAAGCGACGCAAGAACGAGTCGAGGGGAAAATGAAAATTATTAACAAGTATTGTTGCCGACTCGTCCAAGCTATCCATCCTGGTTTTGGTTCGGTTATTTTAGCGAATTTGACGTTCTTTATTACAGCCGACAATCCGACAATCGTCATTCGAGGTGGAAGCGAAGCGAGTCGAGGCAAGATGAAAGTTGTTGGGATTTGAATTAACTAAGTTAGGTTGCTTGAAAATTAAATGCGAATAAATGGAAAGGAGAAGTATGATTAAGTGGCCTTCTTGGGTATAAGAAGTAACTAGGACATTAGATTAGCAGAACCACCAGAGATCTTTCCTTTTATTAATACAATACGAATTTCGTTTAGAGCGAGAAAACGGGTCCGAGGAGACGAAGCCGCGATTTTTCGCAATTTTCATCGCTGATTTCACGTCGATTTAAAGAAAGAAAGAAAGAGCCTTGATTTAAGATATGAATCTGCAGTAAATGTCATTTTAGCCGGCGGCACTGCGCATGAAGGAAATACGCAGAAGGAAAAGAAAGGCTCGCGCGGCTTGGTGGCGACGGACGGCAAGTTAAGCGCGAAGAATGCAAAAGACAATGGAACGTGTCGCGTCGCGCATGCGTGACTTCGGGGAATGCGGCCCCGTAACGGCACATCCGTTATCCGCGACGTCTGCTGCGCGCGCGCGACCGAAAGAGAAAGAGAGAGAGAGAGAGAGAGAGTGACTCGGCGGCGGCGGCCCGGATTCCATTGTGCACTTGCCCCCGAGCACCGAAGACTGTACTGCGCGACGGCGGCGGCGGCGGTGACTGCTTCCCTCCTCGTTTCGTTGCGATCGGAAAATATTGGTCGCGCAGGTCTACGCCATCCGGGCATCGGAGATCGTAAAACCTCCTGCTCCTCCTCCGCGCCCCCTTGCAAACCGTTTATTTGGGTAATGACGCGGTTGTCTAGCTGCTGCTCGGATGCGCGCGAAAAAACCCGTCTCTGACTATACGCTCTCGCAGGAAGTCCGTGGAAGGCTAAGTACTTCCGTTAGTCCTTCTCGATACTTGTGCGAGATGGGCTTTTTTCAGATCGACCGTAGGTCCTTTTCTCACCGTCCGCATCCGCTACAAATTATACAGCTTTTTACGGTAATCCGCGAGCGCATCGACGACTTGGACGTGATTCTATATTTAGGGTTAGTTTTAAGCCCAACTTTTTGTTCGTCGAACATCCACGGCTGAGAAAAGGAGTTGGCGGATCGGATCGTCGACGCGCATAGGCGAGAATGCATTTGGAAGAAAGAAGAGCTCGAAGATAATTAATTCACCTGGGCTGAAAGGGCTTTCTTCAAAATTCGCGATCGCTTTGGGGGAGAGGGACGTGGAAAGGGTGCCTCCTAAATCTGCACCGTTTATTTTCCAACACTAGCCTTTCGCAAATTCACATTCAACGCGTCCCTGAAACAACACATTCTTACCATTGAGCATATTCTTAACTGCGCATTATTTCTCATGCCGAAACAAATGCTTGCGCAATTGGCAGTATTGTGCTTTGGCCGCCATCACCTGCGAAATCCACTGCGCGATAAAGCCAATTTTTAAACTCCATCGATTAAAATTAATGGCGGCAATTTGGAAAAAAGGATTTGGCGGACTTGAAGAGAATAAAGTTTATCGAGGCTCGTCGTTTTCGCGCTTTGCGAATGCTAATTCGATGGCTGTTCCAATGGAAATGCAGTTGAAGTATCGTTTACTCGCATATTGGGAATCGTGCGATCGATTGTTAACGATTTGATACAACTACTCTCTCTCTCTCTCTCTCTCTCTCTCTCTCTCTCTCTGTGCAATTTGTGTCAATTTTTTATCGGTCGATTCGTTGGGACGAGTTGCCATGTCTTAACAGAATTTTATAAGCGGATGAGAGTCGAAAAATCAAGTCGGATCGTCCTTTAGTTCTGATTGGAATTACATTCCGTTTACGCTAAAGTTACAGGTCGACAAAATGACTGGACGCCAATATCCTCAACAATACGCAGCTCACGGCTTTTTCGTAAAACCTTAATATATTTGTTTAGCGTAATGTTATGCAAATGCTTAATGCTTAATACTCTGTGAGAATTAGGCTTGCGTAAAATATGTTGGAAAACCTAAATTAACGTTCTTTCGTATCCACTTAAAGATACCGAAGGTGCGTTTCGACTGGCGAGTTCAGTTCTCTCTATAATTATCCCCGCTAGTTATCTCATTGCGCACATACCTTATACGTACGGATCCTTGAAGGGTAGGCTCGTTATGAGTTTGAGAAGTAAGAGCTTTTCCAGCAATTGCTTTTCCGAACCAGAACCAGAAAATTCGCATTCGCGGGATCAGGAGCTTTGGCTTTAATCGCGATCGTTTTATCGCGCGATAAATACAACGAATACTTTACGCCCGAGGTTTCCGAAAGATCGCGGGATTTTATTTTCCCCTCGACTGATCGCTTGCGCGCAGCTTTTTAAGAACGCGCAAAATCTCGGAATAAAACGCAATACTTTTTGTTCGCAATTATTCGACCGCTTCGTATTGAGAATTCAATTAGCCGCCAAGTGAAAGCTTAATTATTGTATTCGTTAAGAATATGTGTAAGTACGCAAGAACTTCAATTTATTTAAGCGAATGATTTTATACATAATAACTTAATTAGCCGTTTAAAAAAAGCAAAAGAAAGTTATTAAACGCGAAGCGGGAATGCTGCGCGATATTTAAATGCTTAATAAGAGAGCAAAATCAACTTCTGGAAAATAATTTACTAAAACGTTGACGCGTAAAAAATGCAATAGGAATAAAGAAATAAAGAATTAAAAGATTGGCTGCTTGTCGAATCAATTAAAAATAACGGTCTTGTTTACAATTTTAGTGTAGAGGAATATACTTAAGTAACCGCGTTTATCGTCAACAGTACCACTCGATATTAATTTTAGTTACGTTTTTTAACTGAAAATCGTCTGCTTCTCGGAAGGTGATCTAAACAAAAAAAACAAATTGAATTTATTATTGGAATATATTAATCGGAAGAATTTGAAAAAGATGCATTACGTAATATATTTCGCGAATAATGATGTAATTATCAAGTTATTTCTATGATGTTGGCATTACGCTTAAAAAGGAAGTATTATTAGAGAAAAAAGCAACGCAATTCAAAATAAGACGAAATCGAAATAAATAGGAGGTATTGAGACGAATGCGTCGAGTTAATTTAGTTCCGCATATAAAAGAAGAATTTATTGAAAAAAGCATTAGTTACAAATGCACGGAAAGGAGTCGTGATAAGTTTTGACAAGTGCATTTTTCCGGCTTACAATCAAGTGTGAGAAAGCAGACAGAGAGAGAGAGAGAGAGAGAGAGAGAGAGAGAGAGAGAGAGAGAGAGATCAAAATCAATGGTAAATAAGAAACAGAAAAAGACAACAAAGCTGATGCACAAGAAGAAGAAGAAGAAGAAGAAGAAGAAGAAGAAGCAGCAGAAGAATAAGAGAAGGAAAGAAGGAACGGAGGACATCGAACTGAAATGGCCTTTGGGAGTGCATTCCAGTATTCCACTCTCGCTACCTTACTTGCTTCATCTTTCTCGCTCTGTTGCGGTCGCGCACTGGCTGCTGCAGCCTCGTCGGCAACGGCAGCATCTTCCTTTGGAATCCTCTCGACTCTCGGCGCGCCGCGCGTCCTTTTATTTCGCTCGCGCATTCCTGAATCTCCAGTCACCGACGCCATGCCTGTGCGCTTGCCTCCCTGCCTGCGAGAATCGCGAGTTTAAGCTTAGCCTCGGACCTCTTCAGACCGATTGTGCCTCTCTCTCTCTCTCTCTCTGTTGCGCGCGCGCTGTCTCGGCGATGATGATGCCGCGCGCCAACAGAACACGTAAAATCTTTCACTGCGGAATTCCACTTATTCGACTCGCAGCGCGAGAATATTTTCCCGGGCTTTTCGAGGTTACGCGCGAAGGTAAGAGGTCGCGTGCTTCGGACTCGGTTGCCGCCCAGGATCGCCGTTCATTACCAAGCCCTTTTTCTCAAGTAAGGGAGTCACGTCCGGACTGCTAAATTGGCTCCGCGAGAGATTCCCCCCCCCACGATGAAAAGTCGAGATCATCGAGAAATCTACGCACCGAGCGCGAGAAAGTCCTCCAGCACCTAGAGCTTTCGAAATGCACTTTCTCACAATTTCCAAAGTAATTTTACTTATTGTCGTGGAAGCGAATTTTACGTGCCGATTTTATTGTTCCGAGGCAAGAAACGCTTGTACGCCATCCTCTAACGAGGTTTTCCAATACTAAATAAAGAACTTTCGGTTTTTCGTGCCGAAGCCGCGATAATATTCTCTCCGGGTGCAATAAAGTCAATTGTAGCTTTTAGAGTACGAGGGTAGAGGTAAGTGAAACGTTGATTGACCGTGTCCGAGTGCTTACGATGGACAAATATTTATAACAAAAATTAGCGCCCCCCCCTCTTCATTTCGATACGATTATAATGTATTTTACTCGTAAATAAGTCACACGAGCCTGCGAACGAACGAGAGTAAATTCGTTTAGTACCGAATAAATCGAGCGGTTTCCGTGATTTTAGGTGCAGCGGAAAATTCGAGCGCATCGACGAATATTCCGTTACGACGCGACTGGGTTCGGCAGCCGCATCCCCCGCAGCCCGACAGCAACGGAAATAAATTAGCATTAAATAGTATTAATTTGCAGGATGGCTACTGTGAACCATTCACGGGTTTGCTCCGATGATAAAATTCGTTGGACTGTAGCAACCAGTTGGGTCAACTTTCTAAAAAGCTTCGACCTTTTTTAGGCCCCAGTTCGCGAAAGCTCGTCGTCGTCGCGGTACATCGATAATAAGACTCGTCCAAGTACCGGAGAGAAAACAGGAGAGAGAAGCCTGACATCGCGAGCTGATAAGCCAGTGGACAAAAAATGCTCCTCGTCAAATTTAACGAGCGCGGAAGGATCGGCCAAGTCGGGGCGATTAATGCCCTCCGCCGAGGACTCGTCGTTTTCGCTCTCATTCTCGTTTTCGTTAAGCAACGGAGGAAGGATCGCGGCCGAAAAGCCGATTCGCAGGAACCAACGAGCAGCGTTCGCTCGGATACTTTATCGATGAAATCGCAAATTGAGCGAGGGGGGCTGGGGGAGCGCGTTAGATAAGCGGACGGGTGCTAAAACACGAGCGGTGCACTTGTCGAGCCGCGTGAAACGAAATAAAAGCGCCAGGAAGCCGGGAGAGGGGCAAGGGGGGCTGGCCCTGTGATAAAAACGTGGCAGCTGCCTCGTGAAATCTAACGTATTGCTGGAGCAGAAAATGGAGTGGCTGTTGATAAATAAAGGAAGTGACCTCTTGGCCGCGCGCGTGGCTCCTGACACACGTGGAGCACGTGAACACACGGCGCACCAGCACGTGCTCTGGCCTGTCCAAGGGTGGGTGTCTGCTCCTCGTTACTCTTCCGATCGGATTTTGTACTTAAACGCGCGCTCGGCTTTCTATTTCACTGCATTAATTTCCAGTTGACTCTCCTCTCCTTCCTCTCCTTTCGATTTCTTCCTCTCGTCGGCGGCGGCGGCGGCGGCGGCGGCGACTCCATTCGTTCTCTACCGACGCGACGAATGCCAATTCTCGCACGGTGCTAACGACAATAACGCTATTCGCCCAACCTCAGCCTAATTTATCGACGACTCTCGTGCTTTTCCTCCCGAGACCTTATTATACTTTTGTCAGAGCCGCTCCTCGATAATTTGTAATTTATGCCTTCGCGCCATCGATTCCTCTCTTTTATTTTGACGAGCCATTCAAATCTAGCTTAATGTCATTCTTTGCTACTCGTGGCTCGTCCCTCCTCCCCACAACCTTATCGCGACCTTATTAAATGCGTACAATATTGCAGTGCAGTGCCTAATCGACACGTGTAATTAAGCTTAAAGCTCGCCTTTTTTCAAGTACACCAAACGCGCTCTCACCTTTTTTCATCGAGCTTCTTATTATCAATCACTTAATTGTGAATCCAACTATTGCCTTTAATGTGCATTGGACTACTTTTTAATTTACTACGTAAATACTCGCAATAAATAAGGCCTCTGGTTCCGTTCAAACACGTTTAACTTCATAAACAAATTATACATTTCTATTCAAGACTTTAATAGAAATGCTGCTTTGCTCGCGTAAGACTAGACGCACTTTTGTTTAAAACCAAATTAAAGCTATAATCACCGTTTTGTTTCTATCGCACATTCACACTTCTTTATTATTTTTTACTCCCGATATAGTTCCACTATGAGCTCTTTGAAGAAAAGTCTATTCTCCCCACTTGAATCCATAAAAATTAGTATAAAATCGACCGTCGTTTTCCTTCATTTTTAGTGTTAAACGTGATATCCGAAGTAAGAAATAGACCAGCGTTGTTTATGCTCGCGAGAAAATCCCTATAAAATCAATCAGGCTTTGCGTCGTTGTTAAAATGTCTATTCTTAAGATTCTTTGTTATTTTCGATAATATCGTGAACGGTTTACGTGTAAATAGTTGAAGAGTAGTTTGTACAATTGACGAGTTTATTTACGCGAAGAGGTTAATCTAAGTAGAAAATACTTGGCCAAATTCACAATGACTCGGACAATTGTTTAAAATTCACAATATAATGGCGAGTGTGAAAACTTTGTCTCAAAAACTGCGCGTTATAATCGTCAATGTAGTGGGTACGCGCAGTTTATATCAGCTCACCCACTGAATAATAACAATACTCGAATTTACGACGGCAATTAGTTTTAGGCCAATCAGTTATCAAAGCAACTGGCTTAAACTTACATAGTTTTACATATTATCCATACTTGCGAAAATTAATTGGAAGATTAAACAATTATCCGTAACGGACTTTACGTGTGTACAGATGCACACATGTGCAAATAATAATATATTGTATAATTAAGGAATAGCCAATCGAAGAAAGCGCAAAAGCTTGTATAAAAACTTGCTGTCGATGTAAAAGAAACAATTTGTTTTCGCCTTACAAACCCAAAAGCGGCGGATAGCGGGTTTGTAAATGTCGAGTAGAAGGGGAATTTTAATGGAGTCTGCGTTCAAGTTATTCCTGAAAGCTCTGGCTTATTATAATTTCGTGACGTGCGCGCACCGAAAGATTAAAATTATATTGCTTGATCAGCATTGGTCGTTAAAGAGATTAAGTTGCGTTTTCGCATGCACAATATTGGCTGATAAAAAAGGTTAGGTAACAATTGCAATACGTGATACTTTGTCCCGAAGTATCCCATTGACTTTGTTAAAACTACATTATTCAATGCACTCGTGATAACAGCGCTAAGGTACTTACGTTTTCCTCTAATTACGAATACATGTAAATATATAAATAATTATTGCTTAAACGCATGTACAACAAAAAGATAAAAAATCTAGTTGAATTATAAAGACCCTTTGAAATGCTTAATTACTCGTTTCCTTGGCGTAAGAATGTTTTGTGGGTGATCTACTTATTATTGCGTCCATTGGAACAATTTCTTATTTCATTTGAGGAGATTCGAGTTTTCAAATAGTTATTAAAAAAAAAAAAAAAAAAATAAAACATATTTTCATCTCACTATCAAAGCTAAAATTTCTAATAGAAATTAATATCGATGCAATAATTGGCTTAGTGGTAATTAAAAAACTCATTTTAAAAAATGCAATATCTCAATCAGTGGTTTAGAGATTTTTAATATGAAACGTCAATTTGTTAAGTTACATTCTTGATTATTATTATTATTATTATTGTTGTTGTTGTTGTTGTTGTTGTTATACATTATATAACAATATTTAGTCAATAATCGTGGCTGGTGTAGTCTTTGTACACATGAATATAATCATTTAATTTTGATAAATATTCTTTTCTCCAGGAGCATGAATTCGTTATATGCACGCGAAAAAGTTCTTTTTTCTTATATCTCATTTAATTTCGTGGCGCATAAAAGTGTTTTGAAGTTTTTATCTTTCATCGCTATTATAAAGCCATTTTCGTCATAATTCGCTCCTTCTCTCTCTCTCTCTCTCTCTCTCTTCTTTTCAATCGATTTTCACCTCTCTTTATTTTCGATCTCTCGATACGTTTTAGCAGACGGTCACTCACAACGGAAACACAGGCAAGGCTTGGCAAAAATTACGATCGCATTGTCGCACGGTCAGGCTAATTATCATCGAACAATCGTGTTGAATTGTTGTCTTTGCGCCCTGCGCTTCCCTTCCTACCCCGTGACTCCCCTTACAGTCGCTGCGAGGAATGCGAACGAACTCTTGAATTGCCTTTATCGCATGCCGGTGTGCAAGAGCTGATCAAGAGAGAGAGAGAGAGAGAGAGAGAGAGAACACGTAACACGTGCCGCTCGGCCTGTGAGACTTGGGTGCAACCCTTCTTGGAAATATGAAAACTTGGCGAAGAAAAGAGTTACACGTTGAGAATGCGAAGCGACGAATATTGACCATCAACGTCATTAACGTTGCGCCAAGTCCAGCAGACGCGTGCGATGCGTTACGCGCTCGAGGTTTGGTATTAATAAACTTGGGAAATCCATTGACCAATAATACCGCGTTCGTGGATGTGTGTAATTGAATTCCTGACTCGCGCTGACTGTCGTCGGCTCGAGTATTCGGCGTCCGCGTTTCTGTACTTGATGCTCGGAGCGAAAACAGAGAAAACACGGTTACGAGTGCGATCGGCTGGGGGGCGGGAAAATTTGGAAAAACGATATCCTAATTTTGCGCGCGTCGGGGTTGGGCCGAGGAAAAGGAGGGAAACGGCTGTAGCGCGCGTAGAAAAGCGCAAGAGTAGGTTGGCCGCAAGTTGAGTGGCTCGAGTGGCCCTCGGCGTGGGAGTGAGGGGCGAAAAGCGCGTAAGCAGCCACGCCGAGGTCCCTCTGTCCCTCTGCACGGCAGCTCGGGCTCTCGCTCCCGAGACTCGAGGTGGCGTGTTCGCGAACATCCTCCGACTATGCATCCCCGCATTCCTCTCTCACGCTACGCGATCCCGCGGCGGCTGGACCCGACCGGCCCACAGACAAGCTTGTCTCGTCTCCCCCCACTCATTTTCTCCTTCCTTTCGTTCTCCTTCTCCAGCTTATTTTTGTAGATCTCTCTCGAGTTTTCCTTATCTTGTCCTATCTATTTTCTGTCGCGCTCTCTTTTTTGCTTCTTATTTTGTCATCCTCCTCTCGTGCCGCTCTCCCTTTTTTATTTATTTGACATTTTGCTTTCGCTGGCTGCTCTTTAAGGAAGTGAAATAATCTGACGCTCGGAGTCGAGCTCCTCGAGTTTCTCGTACCTAGGATTTCGGCTAACGATGCGCGGCAAATGTTTGAGCGATCGTTCTAATTTTTCAATCCTCGAAACCCACCGAGTTGCAATTTTTTAACATTCGTGTAAATTGAAGTTTAAACGTGCACCTTCCGTTGTACAATATCTAATCCTTCACACCCAACTTCGGTTTAATGTTGAAAAAGTACAGTCGAGAATTTTTCTCGACCCAAGGTCTCTGCACTACTTTAAAATTCGTTTCTTCTTATTGTTCATTTTATTGCTAGAATGTGGTTTAATCGAACGGGACTTATTGTAATCTTTTCAAGCATATTAAATACAATTAGATTATCTGCAAATATATTTGAAATGTTACATTTTAACATCGAGTATAGATTTTACAATGAAAAAATGCTCGGGGAAGCAAAAATTACGAATAAACGAGCTTGTAATATCAATGTAAAATAAAGGTAAAAAGTAAAAGTTTGCCGCACGATCCGTATGGTCAATTAAATTACCTAAAAAACTTTTGGTCACCGATACAAGTGACAATTTTCGCCTTCGATTATTTGATTTTACTGTTTTCTTCATTCTTCAATTGTCAAATACAACTGCAATTTTCATTATTTTAAACGCGTTAAAGCAAATTCATTCGTAATTTTAAACACAACTTTTAGACATTTACAATGAGAATAGATTATTATGGTAAAGAAATATCACCACTTTCAAAGTTGTTTAAAGCACACATATGCGCACATTCTTTTAAATACTTCCGGATAAATATTTCGGAGATTGAATAAAAATTTCGTACGAGAGGTTTTTTGAAACAATCGAAAACGCGTCACCGCAGACGAGTTCTCGTGTAGCGTTTGCACGCCTGTGTGGCTTGTAATTTGACAGATATAAAAAATATTTTAGTATACACATTATTTACACTTTTAAAGAGATTGTTTACGTTGATAATGAATAAAAAGCGGTTATCATTCGTGGCTTGCACTTACGCGTAGAAGCATACAACTTAAGTATTCGGACGACCTTTTTGGCTTTTTAGTTAAGAAAAAACAAAACGAAAACATTTACTTACATAAATAAATATTGACTTACGTCAACTAGTTACATGGATAAATCAACGAAATCTAGTTATGAGTAATACGAAGACTCTTTGAACGTAAGTATTACAAGAATGGTTATCTTAGTATTGTATGTATCAGTTTAAGTTTTAAGGTTAAGCGCGCGCGTAATACGAATCTTGGGGAAAAGTACTCTAACCTCAAAATAAATACTGTTGAAAAAAATGAAATATTCCATTAATAACATAGACTTTGCAATAAAAGATTTTTACCAGTGGGTACTTTACCAATACTAATAATAAAGTTACCAATGATATCTCGTCTGATTTCTTCACTATTCACTTTTTACAACATTTTAACCCTCGTAAATGCATTTTTAATTTCATCATTTATCGACTTTAAATATTTGTTAATAATCAAGATAACGAGGAATGGTTGGTAGTTTAGCCAAGTGGTTCAAATACCGTTAACCAGTAGAACAACGTTGTCGGGATATTTTAAAAATTGTCCTGTCTTATCACTTATTTTTAATAATCTAACACTCGCTAACAACTTAACGTATATAAATCTTACGAATAGACTAAATAAAGTAAATTCTCCGATGCTGCGCGACAAATTGTCGATTGGATTAATCGATACTTGAATTATAACTTTATTTGGTTTAACCTATCGTTTTTTTAAAATGTACGATAGAATAAAGGCCTCTGTTGTGCATTTTAATTTTTGCCAACCCACAAGTAATCGCCGTACAGCTGTAACTTTTAAAAACTGTCATCGTTGTAGACGTTCATTGTTTAGCCGTTAATCGACAGTCCTTTTAACTATACTTACGCGGCAAGTATTTATTATTAACTTTCTCGTTACGTCGACTGCTGCCGATTTCATTGCATTTTGGATACTTTCACAAATATTTTTTAATAATGCACCGTCGATAATGAATACAAGGCTCGGGTGATATTGTTGCAAAGAAAACTCGCGCGGTCGTTTCTCAATGGCAAAAAATGGCTGCCGCGTGTCCGGCATGATTTATATGTGATTGTTGTTTAATTTTTATCGCGATCTTGGCTCGATGTGTCCTTCTTACGTTGACCAATGAAAAATAACGTTTCAAGCGCTGATTTAATCCGAATTTAAAGATAATCGCATTGTCTTTGCGCGCCTGGCCCGCGCCTTTATCGAGACTTGGCGAAGATCGGCGATTTTCCTAAGAACGAATTGGACGATTAAGGAAGAATTTAACGAAATTAAGGAAGAAAAGAAGCCGGTGTCTGTCACTGGCTTTGGGACAATGCGAACAACAGGCGAGCGCCTCGTCGTCTTAGGCGTAAACGTGCAAAAGGAAAGCCGAGCCAGTGTCACCCACGACATTATACTTTGCTCGCTTTTCAGTCACCTGACTAAAAGCGATAATTCTTTTCGAAATTTTTATAGTTAGAAAATCTTGAGCTCCTTTGTATTTTTTTCTGATCGTAAACTACATTAGCAAATTGTATTGTCCGATAAATATGATTTCGTGAAAGACTACGCGTAAATTTATGTGTCGTATATGCCATTTTTATTTTTAATGCGAAAATAGTTTCGGCCTGGGACAACTTGAGAATTTTAATTTATGGGATAAGTTCATGCAAACTTTTCTAGCGAGCGATGAAATTTTACATCCGATCGAGCTTTTTTCCGCAAATAAATAAAAAAATAATAGAAACGGAATTCGCTTCGATCGCAAAGATTGTATATTTTATTATTATATTTTCTCGAATAATGTTTTACGTGATAAATGCAACGGGACGAGACGCAATTACGGAAAAGTGCTAAACACTCCGTGATAATCATGATATTAAACATTGTTTCGAGTTTTATCGATCCATAAAATTGCATTCTATAAAAAGTACATACTTGTGTATCGAAAACGCAATTAAAGCAATTAAAATCAGCCGGTTCTCGTTGCTTAAATTCTGTCTCTTCGATTCCCCTTCCCTCGGCTTTCGCGTATTTGCTCGACCTACATTTTTGGATCGCGGCACCAACGTTAGATTTCAATTCAAAATCAAGTTCAGTGGAAAACGTTAAATCTTAACGGAGCGCTTGGGCCTCTATACTTGAAAAATAAATCGCTTCTCATCCGTCGAACGCAAAGTCCATCAAATTTGAAGCTTTCGAGGATTTGTGCGTTGACAAAAATTTCATCGAATGCTGGCGTTTTAAGCAGAGTCCGACAATTCCCAGCATCTCTCGTTAGATTGAAAATAAAAGGGAGACTCGAGTTGTTGAAAAAAAGAGTTGGAGAAAAACGGCGCAAACGCCGTTGCACTGGTAAATAAGCGATGTGAGCTTGGCAAAAAAGGAAAAGCGGAAAAGGAATAGGGACAAACAAACCTTGACCAGAGCCTTCCTTTTACGGAAAACGCGTCGATGGTCACAGGCTCGTTTCTTAGGCGAATCGCGCGGAAAGCTCTGCTGGCTTTTTGCAGTGCACATCGAGGAGCTGCTGCCGCGTGCAAACAAAAATGGCCTCTCGCGGGAGGCTACGCACCCGCGAGCGATTCCCTGCAAAGTGAAGGTGCACCGCGCGGTGCTGCAGGTGCGAGAGAGTCGGAAAGCAGCAGCAGCAGCAGCCACCGCTGCAATGTGGAACGTGCGCCGCTCGGCTCACGAACAGGATGCTGAAGAAGGCAGCGCTTCGCTAGCGACCTTCTAAGGCCGCGGCGGCCAGATCGAGTTGTAGGTGAAAGAAAGAGCATCGGTGGCGGTGGCGGCGGCGGCGGCAGTGGGGCGGGGGGCAAATGCAGGATGCACGATGCACCGAGACGCCGAGTGGGGGTGATAGAGAGGCACTAAGGATCGTGGAGAGTCGAGCGCGAATATCGAGTCGACGTCGCGCTTTTTTGCGTCTGCGAGTCGTTACCGCCGCGGATGCCTGCCTCTGGCTGCTGCTGCTGCTGCTGCTGCTGCCCCTTTCAATTCGTACCTTTCGCTTCGCTCTCCGCGGCCTCTATGTGTTTTGTTTCTCGGCTTCGGCCGCGCGGCTCTTTTTCCGACCCCTTTTTTGCCTCGCGGCCAACCTTTTCCTTCGGGGCTTCGCGGTAGGCAAAAACTCCCGCACCAGACGCTTTCTACCCGGTCTTAGATCATTAATGCATTAATCTTCGGCTGCAGTTGCCGCTTGTCAACTCCTCGACTTTCGTCTCGTTTCGCGCGATTCGAGATTAGCGATTGAAGCGGTCGTTTCGCGACTGCATTTTTGCTCAGCTCACTCCCCAATCGCCTCCAGTGCTTTTAAATTTGCCCGCAATTGTGGCGATAATTCAAACGTCGCGGGATCCGAGACTAGCGCGACTCGCCAAAATTATTCGCAATAACGCCAATCCGACGGGCCCTTGAAGCGAGCCGTGTTTAACGCCAAACGCCGCTCTTTTCTCTTTTCTACGCGCGCTTATTCTCGAGATAACGAAATTCTGGCTGATAAATATAAAATGATTTTCTTGGCCATATTTTAATGTTAAAAGCCTTTTACTTGATTTACGCACCACTTAATGTTCGCCATTGTAATATACGACATTTATATACCAAATTATTGCACGTGAATACGTGTTTGAAATTATTATAAATAAATCAAAGGACAAACGCTTGCGCGTGTGCATTGTATGTTATGTAATGCAATGCACACATACGCGTGGCATACGCTTTCGACGTATGAGCGCATTTATTTATTTATTTATATTTTTACGTTTATTTTGCGTTTTTAAATAAAATTTTCACATAACATTACGTAATTAGTGTAACGTTAATAAGCATTTATGCCTCTTTTATTCGAACGAGCACTCGTTAAATATTCCATTGGCATGGATATTTTTAAACAATTCCTATAAGCAGCTCTTGTAATAATAAAGAAAGTTTTCATTCAAAATTCTTTGTTATCGATTGCGTGGTATATATCTTTATTCTATACATTAGAGTGTGTTTAACTCGAAAAAATAATTTATTTTCTCCCAAGATTTTTCTAGCTTGCGTAAACTATATTTTACTATAGAGTCGGCAGAAAACCTTGCAACTTTTGTTCCACGTGCGCAAGGCCGCGTTATTAAAAAATGTTGGGAATACCTAGCACAATCGAATCGAGAGGGGGAAAGAAAAAAACAAATGAATCATGAATTAATCTATAAGGTGAAAGTCAATTAAGTCATCCACGTCGATATTTTAGGCCGAGATTGCCGGCATTGCCAAATAATATAAAGTGCGAGTTTCGACATTTTATTTAGAAATGCCATTTTCGAGTTCTTTGACAATATAAATCTAAATTGGCGTAATTGATTGATTTCGTCACATTTTGCCGACTACCGTCTTATTATTTAAATGCTTTTTTACGGGAATACATTTTAGGACAAAGACTCGAGAACTGGAAGGAATCGCGCCGAGCGAAAATTGATTTTCAAAAGTAAAAGTTGCTCGAGAAACCGAAAGTCGTCACGCAAAGAATCGTAATAAATCTAGATTGCACATTACTGGGATAATATTTTTTACGATGATAGTTTTAACGTTTCATTATTTCCATAATAATAAAACGTAGAAAAGTGCAGCATCGAAAGCACACGATAAAGCACCGCCTTATTAGCCTGAAGGACTGAAAAGGCACGAAACGCATTATGTACTAAGCAAACAATGTTTGTTATTTTTCTACCTTCCACGTAATATCACGCGTGGGATCGTCGCTTTAATACATAATTTATTGAAAATGTAATTAATGGACAATTACATCGTTATCCGTTGCTGATCACAGTCAACCACCAGTCGATTCGAGATATCTACCATGTGGGTGCGCGTGGATACATTTGGCAACATTGGTGTGAAATCAATGCAATTAAGCATCGCTCGAGACGCTGTGTTTGTTTTTTTTTTAATTTGGAAAATTGATCGAGTGCAGCTTTTGAAATGTCCGACTCAAAGACAATTCCAGGGGCTGCTTCTGCTGCAACTGCTTCCTAATTCACAGCGTCGAGGTAAGGATGAAAAATGATCGATGGGCGCCATCTATTATTATTACGAAATCCTCGAGTGCTAAAATAGTTGTTGAATCAGGAGTTTGCTCCGTCGGCTGCATCCGATTGTCGAACGCGTCAAAAAGCAGGGACGCGCGCATCGAATCGTTTACGTTGGCCGCTCTTAAATCGGGCGACAATGGCGGTTTGGCAAAATACCGATGAGTTCATCGGCGGTGCCCGAGTCGCGTTCGCTCTCGAGTTTCGTCTAAATCTGGGCAGCGCCGAAGCCGATCGCTCAATTGCGCCCCTTTGAATAAAGTCGGGGATCAGCGCGGAGGTCCGAGGTCTGATTTATCCGGAATTTGACGCCTTGACGCCCGTCACGTTTTCGCTAGTTCGATAGTGTGTATCGCGCAAGGAATCGGCCGTCGCGTTCTCCTACAAAATACGCGTGCACATCGAGCCGTCGACTCCCGCGATGAACTCGTCGCTGAACCATGTGTCACGACCTTTAGTCCGCGGATTGTTAACTTATCTTTCCTTTTACATAATTTCGAGTGATTTTAACTCTTCTTCTTTTTTCCGTCGAGTCGCTTCAGTGTATTTAACATCGGAATTGAGTTTTAGCTTCGACTAATATCCAATGCAACTTCTACTCGGTAAAAGTCCGTGACGTTTAGTCTCCCCGGCTCTCGGCTGATTTCGCTCGATAAGTTGGCAGAACTCAAAACGAATATATTTCGGTATTTTATTTATTATTTAACGCAATTCGTACTTCCTTTCTTCGTCTAACTTTGTCCACAATGTGAAAAGTACGATCGAGTCCAGCGAGGCTTTCTTTTATTCCAATGTCGACTTCGATGCAAATAATTCGCGTAATTATAATAATTGCACGAATATAATAATGATTTTTTTTTATCACCGGCTTATATTTTGAGTGTCACTCTTTAAAGATGTCTACCCTGGGCTACATCGTTTTTTTCTGGTCGATTAAATCTTTAAGCGATGTATGTGTGCGATAAAGCATCTTTTAATTTGTGTATGGAGGAATACACAATAATAACAGTCACTTTTATTAAATACAAACTAAAAATAAATAGGTTCGTAACGATAAACTTATCGCTTGTATCGTAATTAATAATTTCATGTAAAGTAGTCATGTGCAATTTGCTTATCTAAATAGCTTGATTCTTATTTTAAATATTAAATTTCACGCGTGTACAATATATTTTATTTTATTTTTACTACGGGCCAGTCGGAAGAGAAGAGAAAATCGTGTAAAATTTTGCAGATTGTGTTTAGCTTAAAGTTTAAACGAGTTTTTCACTGAGAATTCAATAAAGCAAAGGCAGTCGTAATAAAAAGATGATATTTTTAAATAATCATTTTTTAGAAATTTTCAATACCTTTATGCAAAAGAAAGTTACTCCTACTTATGAAAAATTGCTGGTTTGAAAAAATGACAATGAGAAAAAGGTAAAATCATATTAAATAATTTCGATATTTCTAACTTTTGCACGGGTAAACACGAAAAAGAATACGAAACGGATTATGTAAATTATAAATAGTCGTATTCCTGCATATCAGGAATCATATTAATTCTATTAATAAACACACTACTAATAAGATATAAATAAGTTTCCTATTTAATTATTTATTCATTCAAGTAACATCTACAAATAACTTTAAAATTAAGGATTGATTTACAATAATATTTAATGAGTTTCAATTAATCTTTAATAAGCGTAAAAGCTTTAAACCATCTATCTATCTGATTGTATGATATATATATATATATATATATATATATATATATATATATATATAGAAATATTCAGTATTTTATCCGTAGAATAAAGTTATATGTATATATCGATTAAATTAATAGAATGTAAGTATAAAAACTATAAGAGTCATTTTCATAATAAATAAAAAACATTCTTAAAATAAAAAGGTACGTATTTTTACAATCGATTGTTTTTGTAAAAGCTTTTATAAAAATATATATAGAAAGTTGTAAAAATAGCCTCGGACCTATTACGAGTAACGCTAAATATAGAAATACCTTGCAAAATCAAGAAGAAACTACTAAATAATGTGATGAACTTTAAGATCATATTCTTTAGACCAGTCGAACACAAAAAGAAGGAAATACAAAGACAAAAAGTTTTTATAATACACAAAATCAGTGGTGAGTCTGAAATTATCCCCAATTGTTTAATATGAATTTTTTCCGGAGAATTTCTTAAATCTATAAATACAAAATCAGACATCATCGGTTTAAAAAAGCTAAATATTAGTATAAATTAAAAAGGAATGAACGGAGAGTTTAAATAAAAACGATCTTTTAAGATTAAGGAAAACAAGCGAACGAACAAATCTAAAGGCATCTATTTTAATTAGTATATGCGCAGCCACACAGATAAGCGGATTTGTCTCGAATAACATGAATAATGGAGAAATATACGTAATCAGACCAAATACTTATATTTGCGTTTTCGAATTTTTCTCAGTCTGTTTCGAGTTAAAGCAGAGGATGCAAACTATGAAAATATGATATACTTAATACATTTTGGTGTGCGTAATTGCTCAGCGAAATAGAATTGTTGATAGGATTGTTACACGTATAATTTTGAGTTGTTATTAAATTATTAAAAATTCTCATTTTGTACAAACCTCAACAGTACAACTGCTAAACGTATCGTATTGGCTATCGACGAAAAAAGTAATTTTTCTTGCAATCGACAAAACTTTGGCCGCGTTGTCCGAATTTACGAAAATACCAGTGCGAATTAAAAAGTAAATTTGTTAAAGAATTTATACTAGAAATTTTTAACAATTCGTCATAGTTTGTCGTCTGCTAAATATTTAAACTAAGTATACCGCGGCCTATTTTTTTACGCTTAGCGATGAGTTGGGAGAAAATGAAAATATTCGATAAACTAAAAAAAAACTAAAATAGGATCTGGTATTTAGAGAAAAGCTTATTGCGATGGCACAGATATTAGCTTTACCATATTAACAAATGCACAGCTAAATGTTTCGTTGTTTTTTTAAATCGGTTCAGTTCCCGTCAGAAAATAACGCAAGTTTCCTCGCAGTAAAAGATGTTACTACAGCCTTGATGAATATTTTGTAAAAGGGGACACTATAAAACATATACATGTATATTATATGTCTAAAGCGTAAGTTTTCGCGTCGATTAATTTTTTCCAAATCAAAAAACTACTTTTTCAAGGCTTATGTAGAAGTATCTCATATCGTGGGTTCGACTCCTTCGTGTAAATAATGTCAGATCGAATGAAAATTTATAATTCAATATTACTAAAAACGATACGTTCTCTCGAAAATAACGTTGAAGTCCAGCTAACAGTAAGAAGAAAGCCGCGTGAAAGCTAGTTATTTTAAATGGAAAATTGACGAATCGTATAATTCGGTGCTGAAAACCCTGTAATTCGTAGTAGCAGTCAGGGAGCCTCGACTGTTGCAAAAATATCGTCTCCAGCGCAACTTATCGAGCGTCTTCGTTTCTGGTCCAGTCGATGACAAAGTTGCTAGTGGCTCGCTTCCGCGGTAGTCGGTAAACGTAAGCGCATATTGGGCGAGCAAACGCGTCGCAGCGATCGTGTTTTTGTCAGTGTCTGGGAGAAGGGGCAGTTGGAGCCGGGCCCCGAAATCCATCTCGTCGACGCCTGTTTTAACGCAACGAAAGCGAACTCGTGCTGCTGCGTGTGCGCGAAGGAAGAGGAGGCCTCGCGGATCCACGAGCGAACTTTGCTCGCGATTGTTTCCGCGTTGGTGTTGCACGTGCGCGGCTCCCGGCAAAAAGTGCACGACGCGCGAAGGGAGCGAACGGGCCGCTTCGAAATAAACGATGGATAAGCCTGAAATAATGAAACGCCTCTCTCTGCTTCCGATACGGAGTCGGAAGCGCGGCTCATTAATTTTTAATCGGCACGAATGCCAAGGAATCCGTCGTCTCGGCTCGAAGGAGCGCCCGCACCGGGAAAAGCCGGACGCGCCCGGTTGCGCCCTTCGTGTGCACACGCGCGTACACGCATTTGAATGCATTCGTATACGAGGCGTGTAATGAGAAGGTTGCCGGAGCTTCGTCATCGGCGCGGACACCTTCGTCTCGATGAAAGAGGTCGCGAGGAAGAGGCAGGCTGATGGACTTGCAGCGCAACAGTGTATAGCGTTGCACGATTCACGACGTCACGTGACTGCCGGCAGGATATAAAAACGCAAAGTCGGGAGCTAAACGAGGGCCATAAAAGCCCGGACGTACGTAATGCCATTGTCGAATACGTGGAGTGTGCGTGGAGCGCAGTTGGCTTCTTGTTTGCGCGCGTGTGAGTCGGGTATGACGTTTGGGACGATAAAACTGAAGCGGCATTCTTGGGGCCACCTATGGCCAGTTCAAAGCGCCTGGCATAGTTGCGCAGTTTGCCGCGCAGCCGGGGAATGCACGTGCAAACTCGGACGACGATGACGACGACGACGACGACGACACTTTCCCAATAATAGAGAATTTCGCGGTCGCTTTTAAGTTGGACCTCCCCCACGAGCCGCGAAAAATGCACCTTTAGCAGGGAAAGTCAAAACATTGCGGCGATTAACGATAACGCGAGCCAAAGTATCGGCCGTTTCAACGGCGAAAAACGGAGTATTTTCGGTGAGTCCTCGAAGCTTACATTAGACACGCGCTCTCGGTGCGCCAAGATTTATCACTGCTGTTGTTGTTGTTGTTGTTGCTGCTGCTGCTGCTGCTGCTGCTGTTATTTTATGTAAAACAAACGAATAAAGCGGACAATTGCGGTGCGGCCGGCATTAGCGCGACATTCGTTAATTTTAACGATACTATTCTGCAATGCCGCGGTTGCATCTGCACTTTGAATTATTCTCGCTTTCGCTCGCGTTAGCGAATCGTGCATTTCATTAATTGCGCGCAAAAATATTTTCTTCTTGTGGAAGAAACTTTAATGCTTGTTAATGGTAACGTATTCACGTAACCGTGCTTTTAAGTTAATGCGAGAGGAAGATTAAATTTGGGCTTCAACTTGATCAAGTTTAACGTCCGCAACAATTGGAAAACACGGACTAACGATTTTTCGCAAACGGAACGGTTGAGTTTAGCTGAATTAGGAAGTGCCTAATACTCCAATATTTCGTTAAATAACTCGATGGAATTGAAGAGCAAAATTTTCTTCGATTAAACTGCGGGATTAAAAGGAGCCATAATTTAGTGATAATTGAAGCTATTTTGAATCGTTATGATAAAAGATTGAATAAGTTAATCGAAGGAGGAACATCATTCAAAGCTGCTTAAAAATATCGCAGCTCCATTAAACCAATTTTAACGTGTCGAAAATTTATACGATAAAATTCCAAAAATTACGATGCAACTTGCAATTTGCTTTGTATCACTTTTATCTGTTGTGGCATTTTTCATTATTCAAATGAATGGGTACAATAATTTGCAAACAAAACTTATCGCATTATAAATTGTACATGTGCTTTAAAGGGTAAACTTCGTTATTAAGTGTTTATACGCGTAATTTACAGCGGGACAGAAATGTTTAAGTTGATATAAAAACCTTATTGCTTTGATGCACTGTGAATATAATTATTTGTTGTAAAATACGCGACATTCTAAAAATAGTTGCAAAGAAGGATATTTTAACGCAGAAGCACTTGGTATGAATAAATATTAAATTTTAAATATTATCGTTGACAGTAGTGTTTCTTGCATTAATAAATCATCATTAGGAGCTGCAATGGTGTCAGTTGCCGTATTACAGTCGTCTAGTTTTACTTCTTCTTTTAAGGAATTTTCATTTCTTCGTTTCAAGCTTATCTTTAGATTTCGCGTTTGCTAAGGGAGAATGAATATTTTTGAAATTTAAATTTTCACCAACGGCACGAGTTCGTAAAAACAACCCTTAAACTTTATCTGGAATATCTCTTGGCTACAAAAGTACGCGTGTACGTGCGAAAAATTGGTGTAAAACAGCCAAGCATGAACAGTGGCTTGGTGAGCCTAACGACAAACGCGCACACACACACACACACAAATCACTTACGGCGGGGTAAAAATTTCTTTTATATATCTACTGCGTTTATGGATAACGCGTGCACACACAAGCGCGCGTGTGTACGAGTGAATTATGTAATTTACAAAACGGTTCAGGTATGTATAATCATTTATGATTTATACGACCTTTAATGAATGTTTTTCCAGGAACCAGTATAGATTAATTGTACACAAGACAAGCACTAATTTTTTTATCTATATACTTCGAACGTAGCGATAACGCGTATCCTAATGAATTGTCGTTACGCAATTAAAAATAGCAATGTTTTAAGACTGTAAAAAACATTGCAAATGTAACAGTTGATACAACTGCGTTTTACGCATTTGTCAAGGTTAAGCGCTCGTATAGAAAATAGCAATTTGTCAAACGTTTTGGTATAAAAATCGTCGCCTCGCTTTAGTGTTTTAACGATCGCGTATAAAACAATGATAATCGTCGTGAATGGAATACGCAGATCGCGATAAGATAACCCAAGTTATTAGATAACTCGACGAATTCGTAGTTTTCGCAAAAGCTGGGGTGGACGGGGGGTTGTCGTCGCTGGATATTCGTCGCTCGCACACACCGGCGCCGCGCAATACAGATGGGCACTGCATTGATATTTAATAATCATCCGAATTCCGCGATGCCGCAATTAACGCTGTTACTAAAATTTCCATAATAATACTTTAAACGCGCGGCTGTAATTCGTCGGATTGCCAGAAACTTATTTGTATTCAATTATTATGCTAATTTGTCGGAAGGAGGAGGGGCGATTACGCGCGTTATTATTTTTAAATTCCGCGCTCGGAAATAGCAAGCGAGTGCAGCCGTTAAAGCCGAAGGATTAATAAAGTGAAAATAACCGAAATAATAAAAACAGGAGTGTGTGTGTTGTCCGCTCGATAATTTGCAAAATAGCGCTGTAAATGTGAAATCGGCCGAGAGCCGAGTTAACGTTATCGCGCTGCGACGTTAAAAGCACAAATGTGGAAGTGCTTTGCGAATGCATTAAAACATGCAGGCCGTCGACTCCTTAATTGCAGCGTGATTAGCTCTATTCCCATTGTGCTCGGCAACGTTAATGGCTTATTTGAGAATGACGTATCGAGAGAGAGAGAGAGAGAGAGAGAGAGAGAGAGGAGCGACAAGTTCGATAGCGCGAATAACGAAAGGCTCTTTGATGATAAAAACGCTCGCATGACTTACAGCGTCTAATGTGGAAATTCACCGGACAGGTGTGTATTATTTAGTGCCTGTGCTGATATGTGCTCAGGTGCTCGGACAGCATCTTCCCCCGGCCTCTGTTTTCCCGCCTTTTTAGATGCCCCTCGATCGATTAAACACGCGTGAGAAAGCTTTTCCGCTTGCGCGACCTTTTTCCTCCTACGTTTAACCGGGCGATTAGCATGATAATCGTCGAGAGCGTTTATCGAATAACAGCGATGAAGTAACGTTCCGAAATGCGGACGTCCGGAAAGCAGCCGCTACTGCTCGCGTGTTTTCCCGCGCAAATTCTTGGTCGGATCGCGCTCAACGTAGGCGGTTGGACCAACTGACCGTCATCGAACCTCGAATGCAATCGGTCGCGTGACTCCCCTTATTTACAAAGTTACGCGCATTTTTCCGGCCGGCGCGGGATGCATCCGATACTACGGCAACAGCCGCCGCCTGTAACCAACTTACCAAATTAAGCGACTATTAATTTCATGCTCCCCCCGACTGTACAACTTGGCCCAAATAACCGCTTTTTTCGAAGCCATTTGATTAATAATGTCGGCGTTTCAACCGAGTATTATCCTAATATTTGTATTCGATAATCATAATAGCGAGATGCTTCGAGCGCAAAAGCCTTTTTAAACGATTATTGGATGCGCGTGATTGTCATCCGTGTCAGCAGTGTAAATAACTGTCTGGATGTTTTCTTTGTCATTTACGTCACGAGTATCGGCAACGTGCTGCAATATTGTTTCTTCGAACCTAGAGCCTCTTCTCTTCGCGAAACTGATAAATTCAATCTTATTTTTAATTTTTCGGATATTTTTAAAGCCGAGCGAGCGGCTTACATCGGTTTGCATGTAAATTCTGCACATATTTTAAAAGTGTCGCACTCGGCAAGATTTATTAAATGAAATTATAGCAATGCATCATACGCTTGAATAACAGGGTATTTATAAATATTTAAAAATAGACTGTTCTTTGACACAAATGTATCTAAAATAAGGTATCGAATTGAAAAATAAATCTGTATTTATAGAATGTATTCTTTCGGAATTCGATTTATATCGTATTAATTTCGCGATTTAACTCGCTCCTGCTAATTAACGCGTCGACGCTTTCTTTGGCGAATACAGTTAGGGCGATATTTTTCGGCAAAATGGGATAATAATTTCGTGCGCAAGCGCAACGTTTGCATCGCGGCTCTTAAACGCATTTATTTAATGTATTAATGAGAATTACTATTTATGCAAAAGATAAGGCAACTAAACATTTTAACGAGTGTCGTTTAAATTAAGGTCAATTTATTATCATTTTCAATTTGTTCTGATATCGCTAAGCTAATTTATAAAATTAGTAAAATATTTATTTTATCGATAAAGAATCAAAATCAAGACTATATTTAGTAAACCAAAAGTTCTTTCCCTAAAATTTACATATATATTTTTAAATTATACGGTTTACTTTAGTCACTGCAGAAAATTCAAAAATAATGCTCGACTATTTTCGCGGCATTTGAAAGATGAGCAAATAGTATTTATTATAAGATGGGCAAAAATTATTAATCGGAATAAAATACATGTAATTTGCACGTGTTACGTATATAAAGCAAACGAAAAGTTGTGTTGAGCTTTCGTTCGAAACAAATCTTTGTTGTAACAACGCGTTCAATGATTAATATCAAAGTGTAAGTATCAACGACGATATTAACTAAATGAAGAATAAAAACGGATAATTAGTAGCGTTCAAATATTAATGAAATGTGATTATTAATTACTTCGCATTTATAGTTTTGATGTAAATAAAAAAATATCGGTATTTTCTAATTTAATTTTTTTTATTCAACTGATATTTTCCACTCGTAAGAAGAATTAATTAGAGTTCGTTAAAGAAAATTAGAAAAGTACGAACAACTCGAGGCGCTGTTAAATTGTGCGAATTTGTTTTTCAACTAAACAATCGATGAAAATGTTTAGAATTTTAGTAAATAAAAATTTTTACTGTTTCATGCGACGCGTCAATATATTTACACGAGAGATTTTATAAAATAAAAACTTCCAATTTTTATAACAGCTTATGCACGTACAAAACATAAGAACTTTTTTAGAGTCACTTCATCTTTCAAGAATTAAATTCAAAGGCAATTTCAACGATTCTTTTCTCAAATTAATGAAATAAAACGGAAATTCAATGTGAGTTTTTTATCGTATAAGTCTCGATGGGAAAAATTGTATTTTTATTTTATTTTATTTTTCTCTTAAAAATAGCAATACTAAGCATACGACGCTAAAAGACGTTTCCGAACAATGCCACTGTATGTTCAATCGAGAATCTTTGGCAAATCTTTATTTTATACTTGAGAAAATCTAAACAAATGGATAATTCGGCGAATTTTAATGAAAGTTGCTCGACTTCTTTAGAAATTTGCAAAACTCTCGATTGTTTACATATCTAACATAATTTTGCAGGCGTTGAATATTAAGCAATTACGATTATTATGGCTTTGCACTTTGTGTTGCGGATGCAAACGTCATAGCAGATGGGGCAATAAAAGTCGGCTGATTATATCAGGGCGTCTAAACTTTGGCAAAATAGCCGAGAAGAAACATATGTATGCCGCGATTTGGGGATGAAATTGTAGAGACGCCTGTTGTAAGCTTGAAACAGCGAGTGCATAGTTGCGGTGTTCAGACTGAAAATTCAAATATTTTCTCTGCGTGCGAAAAATATGTCTCGCGAACTGGGGGGGGGGGAATATTCGAGTCCGAAGAGAATAGGTGAAATTCGAAAATGAGAAATCTTTCAGAAGTTTTCAGGCTCAAGACAAAAAAAGAGAAGGGAAAACGAACAAAGATTAAAGTTGGAAATTATGAATTACGTCCGAAAAAAGTGCTTTTGGAAGACGGCCGCCACAATGCCAAGGTCTAAGCCAAGTCATTTATATTTTTCGGTGTAATTCTCGTGTGACATCTGTATCAATCTGATTACTAGTAATTTGTCCAAATCCACAATTGACATTTGCACGCGCTCGCGACGTCTGCGCGAGGTGCTCTTCCAGCAAATTGTGTTTTCACCCTACGAACGCTCATCGTCGGCCAAGAGTTCAGAGTATCACAAGTGAAATCAGAGCCGTGAATGCAAATTTTATCAAATTGTATCGAGCGCAAACTCGATCGTCGTGCGTTAACGGTTCCTGCGGGCTCGACGATTGCAGCGGTTGGTACGCCTGGACGAGATTTTAGTTCTCGATCGCGCGCGCACTCGACTACGAAACGAGCCGATAAAGCCAAATTCCGGGCGTCGATGCGCCAATGATCGAACAGGGCTATTGTCTGCATCCTCGGGCTGGATTATTCGCGCAGCGTCAACTCGATCAACGGTGTTTGCAGGTTGTTCCGTTCGAGTCCTTTTATTCTACGATTATCCGAGGGCGTTCGACGACGTATTCGGCTGTTTTCAGCGCCATCCGACCATTTCTCGGTAAGAGCGAGGGGAAAATATTTCTTTGCGTTCCATTGGAGCGTTCGCGGGCGTTGATTTCGATCGAGTGCAGGACACATCCTTGCATGGTTGTGTAATTGCGCCAATCTGACGTCAGTATCACGATCAATACTGGCATGCCGGTGGTCGCAAAATTTCGTACTTAGCGCAGGCATTCGAGTAGAGTTTGATCAACCCAAAAGCTGTATTAGGTGTGTGTAATGCTGCAAGCGCGTTTTAAATTTAAATCCAATCTCGTTTTCGACAGTAAAGGTGCATTTTTCGCATTCTTCCGCATTCTTCCGCATTTGCAGCTAAGCAGCATTAAATAACTCTCGTTTAATAAAGTTAATCGCGGCTAGATAAACGCGAGTATCCCAATTGCACAGATATTGTCGGGAGCAGAATTGCGTGATTCATTTCGCATATTGTTATTGCGCAACGCACACTGCTGGAACAGTATTGAGAAATATAAAAAAATCCATCTATTGTAACGCGATACATTCTTATGCAAAGACTTCCTTTCAAATGTTTCAGCTTGCACATGCACAGGCGCACGTCGGTAGGGCAACGCAGCGCAGCGCTCGCCTATTTATTTTGGCTTTAAAGACGAAAATTCGCCGCGAGTCGTTGGGTGCGGGCGGCTGCGCATTTAATTATCGCGGCGGGTAATGATGATTTCTTCTTTGTAAACGGCATGGGTGCGAACCGCAAGAGCACCGTGTCTCCGATTCGAGTCGGCGCATCACCTTTGGCGCTTTCTTCGCGATATTGCAGGTGCAATGTACGCAAATGGAAGAGAAGGAAATTCGCTGCTGGCTTGATAAGAATAAGGTCACGCGACGTCGATTTAGCGAATGTGCGATGCGAGCGCGCACGAGCAAATTTGGCCACGCGGCGCAAACTGTTTAGTTTCTTCAAGAGCACTTACTTTATTATTTTTCCAACAGAAGGTCGACGAGTTCGAGCCCACGTCGATCTATTGATTCAAATTGAAATTTGCGTATCGCGGCGACTCGCCGATTTCGGTCTCGGGCTTCTTCGCACTTGCGCCTTTGTTAACAAATTTAAAAAACATACACAGACTCGGAACCGATCGAACGGATAACAAAAGCAAGTGTTCGGGCTTTCAAGTTGCAATCTTTGAGAAAGTTGCCGGGTACATTTGTACGGCATCCAGTGCTTCTATTCGATTATTGCGACGGATTTTTGCCCATGACAGCTGTCCATACGCGCCGCTGGCGTAATATTTAATCGGCGAGTCGACTTTTTATTGTTCGCGGCACTTGGCGTGTAGCTTCTATTTATTCGCTCGAGCCGGTGCGTCGAGGCAGTTTGTAATAACGCTTTTACAGATGTTTAGCGTCGTTACGCCGCGTTCCGGATTCACCCCGAGAAAGCGATTAAGCGACAACAGTTATTAATACCATTTATATTATTGCATAAAGAGTACGAAAATAAATGCTCGCGGAAAAACACCAATACGTGCGAGTGAATTTTGAATTCTAATAATATAAGCTGCATTCCATCGAGCGAATTAAATTTAATAATAACTAGTGTCGATTCGAAACTTGTACGTCGCTGAATTTGTACGTCGCAAAAACTTGATTGTATTTACGATAACCGTGAAAGCGTATAATTAGTAGCGAACGCATTTCTGGTGCTTGATTTGGAATATTTTAACGATACGCGTCGCTACCGACGCCGAATATGAAATTACACGAAAAAATCGGATGGAAAATGGATTGATAAAACTGTTCGATTAGAATCGTGCGAACGTAATTAGGGGTATTTTATCTCCAAGTCTGCCAATGAATATACGTGAAATAGTAGTTCACTTGCAGACCAGTCGTGCGATAATTCATTGTTTACGTCTACTATAGCAACAACTTCTTGAGCGTAAATACAAAACAAACTTGATTGAAATTCACGATTCGCGGTAATATTGTCTTAGAATCCTTGCGAATTATCTCGGTAATTATTTTTATAGACTGCGCCAAATGGTTTGTTGCGATTTTCGACTTTTCCAAGCCTTCGTAATCTTTAGTTTATAAAACAATTAAGGCGAGTGCGAAAGCCGAAAAAGAGGAAGCAAAATTGCCAAAAAGCAATCTCCTCGATTGGCGTTGAAGCAAGTTGACCGAGCACTTAGGACACCATAACTTTTCGGTCTGTCGTTTAACGAAAACTAATAAAACTTTTATCAAAGCGCTGCTTATGAATTTGAATATGTTGTTGACGTCAGTGACAAGACAGCGTTTAAGTGCAAAGAATTCCCATTTTTAACCTGGACAACTAAGCATGAGCAAGCGTTATGTTAAGCTACGCCATACAATGAACGAACAAGCGATAAGCGTTGATAAGAGTCGCTACTTCCTCGTGTGTGTGTGTGTGTGTGGGCGCGTGTGCGTGTGCACGCGGTACCCGGAGTGATTTAAATCCGGCACGCGCTGCTTCGTTTACACATACCCATACTCGGTAAAATTAGTTTATAAAGGCAAATACTGGAATCGTGCCAAATACACATTTAATTTTTAAAAACTAGATCAAGTGTCGTATTGATAAAATTTGAAGAGTAAACTTTGTAAGATAATAATTCAGATCTTGCAATTGTTAATACGGAAGCGGTTCTTGCAAGATTGTGATGCACTGATTCATGGTGCCGTAGCTTCAGCCCAAATTTAATAAATGACCAAATATTTGTTGTGTACAAAAATACATTTAACGATTGAACAAATTCAATAATTAACAATATCATTAACAATAGTTTTCGTGCCGATCTCAGTTTCATTCATTTACTAAAATAAGCTATTTTTTTATTGCTATTCCATATCTATTCATTATTAATTTGTATAATTTGATCGAATGAATAATTCCGTTTACGTATAAGATAGTAATGATCTATCACACCAAGTTAAATAAACCTTGAAATATTATAATTTATACAAGTTTAAATGTAATTTCATGCTATAATTTTGTATAAATTTTTTAAAGTAAATTTTTAAAAATTAGGTCCTTAAAAAATCTAAGTCTTTTATCGTAGAGATGATTGCAGACTATTGTAATTGTAATGGCAAAGAAACTAAAACGGAATCCCTTTGTTGATAAAAAAATAACGCAATCGCTCAATTTTTCGAAAAACAAAAATATATAAGATTAATATTAATTTAGCAATCGAAAATTATTTTTCATTTTAGCGTGAAAATTTATGGTTAATACATCTACGAAAAATGGTTGCTTTACAATCGAAATTCTTCGCGAATGCAATTCTTTTGCAATTTAAGATTAAAATTATGTTTGTAAGCGCGAATAATTGAAATTGTCAAGATTAACCATAATTAGTTGATTAGTAAAATAAGTTTCACCTCGTTTATCATTTTTTATACGTGAAATAACTTGACTTATTGACTTTAATATTTACAAATTGAATGAAATAGTGAGAAATTGACGAAGAGTACAAAGTATAGCTTATAATTCGTTAATATTTAAGTATAAACATATTCGTTCGCTTAGCAAATCTTTGTTATCAATGAAAGCAATGTTTGTTGTAGCGTAAATTAAAACGATATTAGACACTAGAATAATATTCAAAGTTGAACTGCAGGAAGAAGAAGAAAAGGACAAAGAATTGTTTCGTAATAATAATGCGGTGAAATCCACTAGTAATTTAATTTTTTATTGTGCAATATATAAATTAACAGGCTCGGACTTATTAAACATATTTTAATAATTCCTAGTGGATAACTTTTTTAAATGAAACACATACCATTTTATCGTGTGTGAAATAGGAGAGGGAAATTACGTGTAAATTACCAAGTAGTCCACACTTTTAAGTTAACGAAATAAAAATTAATTTTTTTTACAACTTTATACGGATGTACTCACTTGTGATATTTCGAGAGTAGACCATAAGTTTATTTAATATATTTTAATATAAAATTTTGAGATTTGAATAATGGTTACACATCACTTATTACCTAATAATGTCATAATTCAAAGCAAATACAAAATTTAAAGGACTGCATTCTAACACCAAAAAAGAATATTTCTATAGTTAAATCAATAAATTTTTACGTATTATCATATTTAAATATTTTTGCAGATGATGAAATCAATTACAATATTTTTAAATGTTTCCAAATTACGAGTAAAAAATAATATTTGTTCATTATTAATAACGTCTTAGTGGTTCGTATTATCATCATGACATTTAAAAATGGTGTTGTTACAGCATTTGTTTAGATTAATTTTTCTTAAATTTTATCCTAATTCTCATATGATAATCTAGTAAATTTGTAAATAATATTCGAATGGTTTAAATTACAACAAAAAATCATAAACTGTTAAAACGTAAAAAATATGCAAGATAATATATTAAACATTTTATTAATAATATCTGTATCAATATATTATCGAATTTTAGTTCAAGCCTACCTATTTTTTTTAAAGCCATTGTGTTTAAAGCCAAAAAGTGAAATTAAAATTGTCTATGTCAAATCTTAAATCATTATTTAAATTTATGTAGATATTACTCGATAATTGTTCTTATAAAATATAATTATTCAGCAGATAATCATGGGAATAAGTCTAATTTTATATTATATAAAAATATGAAATGAATTTACAGTAATTTAAATATTACTTTATTATAAAATTATGACTTTTCAATGTTTTAAGTAGATTCGAGAAATAATCGTGTATTATACATTACATTAAATATTATACATTCAAACAGTTAAATTGAATTTAAATTCAAGTTGAATTCCGAAAATTATAATGCGTAAAAACTTTGAGCAGAACCATAAAAAAATATTATATCTTAATAAAGCTTCTTTAAACGACTTTTCTTTTTTATCATTTATATCAATAATTACAAAAGAAAATAATAAATTAGAGGCTCGTAATTTTAAACAACTCCCCAAAATAGCATTAAATTATTTTTATTTTTTAAGATTTCTGCAATTACATTTATATAGAATTATTTTTCATGTCTATAAAACGTTTAATTATTTTCATAGATCACAGTAGGTTGTATAATAATGTTTAATGTACTGTTATTGATGAGTATAGGACGCGGTATTTATAAAATAAAGCAATAAAATAATTTTGTTTGTTCGTAAGAAAATAATGTAAAGAAGATTAAGTCTATCTTTAAATATGGTGATTTATCATTCTTACAAAAGTTTCGCAACAAATACGTAAGAATTAAAAATTTCTGAATTTTTATAAATCATCATTATTTTAGATAAAACTGTATTATTATTTTAGGTAAAATGTAATTTTCATTTCTTGAATTAATAAAACTAATTTTTAGTTTGACTTTATTATTTGCTGTGTGCTATGTGTAAAAATTTTATTATTCGAAAATAAAAACAAGTTTACTGTAGTTAAAAAAAAGAAATTCAAGAAATAGCATAAATTGTTTTAAAGTATCAATGACGAATATTTATTATTTAAAAAAACTTTCTGTACGCCCATAATTTGTTTTTTACAAGTTTTATTCTTATATTAATTCGGAGTAGAAATATTGTATTTACAGTTTAATAGATCAAACAGCTTTTCTGGTAAACTTTAATAATATCGGTACGCGGTGTTTAACGTCATATTTTTTAAATATTACGTAAAATGAATTGACGCTTTGGTTTCTCGTGAAATACACTGGTTCGTGCATTAATACTACAACGATGAAAAACTATAAATTTTCAATTTATGAAAAAAACATTATGATATTTAAATGAGAAATCAATTTGGTTGCGGTAAAAAGTCATTGCTAGTCTTGTCTTAAGTGATTTCAATATGTTTGAGGTCAGAGTAATATTAAGGAAATCATTGGTAATAAAATTAGCAATTAAACTTTATTAGTCTCAAAAGTCTGTTGCTCTAATCACAATATTCTAAGTCAGTCTTTATTTCAGCTAAATTCCGTATTGACACGACATTCGGGATAATAAAGTAGAATTTAAATTGTACAACACTTGGCTTTGAAGCAGATTGCATTGATATTTAATTTAGGTTTAATATAATATTCATATAACACGATTTTATCCCGTTTCAATAAAGAAAGCTTAACGAGCAAGATCAAATATTTTTAATGCTCGTGTTTTCCTTAAATATACTTGTAAATATATTAAATAACACTTATCTTATCTAGGTTATTATAGTAAAATAGGCTTGTGATCGAGTGCTAGAAAAAAAAAATGTTTAATGTTTAATGTTTCTTAAAGCGAAACAAAATTCACGGTTCGCTGTAATCGGAAAAGATAAAAAAACATTTGTAAGAACAATTAATTTATCTATCGAGACAATGTATGTACGTACGGCTAATCAACGGTGATATTTTGATACAAGCCTTACATCGAAAATTACTTGTAACGGAAATGTTAATATATTTAAAACTAAAACGAGCGCGAACAATGCAACGATAACTTTGATTAAACGCGAAGTCGTGGAGTCATCTGCTGTTTACTACAACTTAATGCCTTTGGTTTGATAATAATTACATTTCCATGGCTTTTATGGTTGGTCTAAAAAATAATGGAAAATCTAATATTGAGCAAAGACCGAATGCTTAAAACCAACATTAAATCAAATATTAACACGAAAAAGTTATTCAGCTTAAAAATTAAAATAAATATTTTTTAAAAGCATCGTCGCGTAATCTTGAGCTCGACAACCGTTTTCAACTTAAACAAATAACACGTCGATTAACTTTTAATTGTACAGTTAATTGATACATTTACAAAATCTATTCAACAATTGTATTCATTAGTCTTTAAAACTATCGTTCACACTTTGTTGAAACATATAATAACGAAAAAGAAGCACAATTCTGTTTGCACAAAGCCATTAAACCATTAAACAAATAATAAAGCAGAAAATAAGGAAACTAAATAAAAGAAAAAAAATAACTTTGTAATTAATTTGAATAACTATAAATTGCTGGAGCATTATTTTGTTTGCATTGTCAATACAGCGCATTATCGATGTTTCGTATTAAACTTCTTTTATTAATTCAATATTTACGGAAGTCGCGCAAGTAAGGATAACCTTTAGCCGTTACACTGACACGGCGCTTTTCTAAAATCATAATTATGCAACGGCGAGACTCGCGCACGAACCTCAATTAGCAAGATAATTAAGATATTTAAATGCTCACCCTAGTCCGCCGTAAGAGCAAATAATAAAATGTTTTTTCGTCAATTACCTAGAGAACAACAAACTATTACAACCTGAGTTATACAACGCGAACGGAAACGCACACGCGCGCCTGCTTTAATGGGGTATTATTTAAATATTTGAAGAGCCATTAAAGAGATTAAAAGGACAGCTTTATCCTCTCGGAACCGACTGCGATTGGATGCAAAATGAAGTTATTCGCGCTCCGGACGTAGTTGGTCCGACTCGACCGAGGTTAGGTGAGCTTCGTAAAATAACGCCGAATTGAAACGATAATTTTTCTCGGTACTGCGAACCAAATGCCAAGCCACTTATTTTCCAATTGAATCGTCCTAATAGTCCAAGAAGAACGTGTCACATGCGCGCCATGTTGTGGATGCGAACATAAAAGCCACATTCCATGGGGTTCCCTCTCTCTCTCTCTCTCTCTCTCTCTCTCTCTCTCTCTCCCTCCCTCCCCACCCTCCTCGTCGAGTCCTTAACGATGCTCTCGCTCGGAGGATTACTGCATTATTGCCACAATTAATGACGTCAGAACTATCTGTCAAGTAGTCCATTTTCGAAAGAGACGTTGCTCTCTCGGATGGCAGTTACCTCCGCCCACCCCCACGACGGAGTCGTTTGTTTTTCGTTTAAGGACATTCTAGTTGGCTGTGGACGCTTGCATATTTAATAGTGTTTACCTCGAGGAATTTCCGACGCGTCATCAAGCGTCGTAGGCACTCGCAGGCAATTGCAGTTTAAGTTCTCGTCGCCGGCTCGGTTTTGCGCTGACGGGAGAAAGTGCGAGCGCGTCTTTGCTCGTTTTAAATTTCTCGTTTTGAAAATCGCGCCTGACGTTTCGCCATCCCCATACGGGCTTGCGCGTGTATATATATAGAGACGCGAAAAAAGAAGAAGGCGCAAACAACTTTATTGGGTTTTTGCCATTTCATAGAATCAGACCCTTCGCGCACTTTATGGCTCATTCTTTCTTCGCCACCACGATCTCCAGCTCCTCCCGCTCCTCCCGCTCCTCTCGCTCCTCCTCCGTAAGATTTTTCCACGTAAGATTATCTTTCGTTTGTGCGAAAGATCGACGACTGCCGGCCGCTGCACATTTCAGACTTTAAATAACTTTATTTTGTTTACAAGAATTAAGGTCTAAATAGCGGTGCTGTTTTTCCCGCTAGTCGATGGTCTTGCATTAACCTCACCTTGTCCTCGGCTACGGATAAAAACTATTTTTACGCGGCAAATTGCTTGGGTTTTTTCTTCTCCCCCTCCCCTTCCCATTTTCTCATTGGATTATGAAAGACAACCGCTGATACAGGCTGTCGCATTCACTGCCCTTGTTTAATAATACTTTTTACACGCGCATAAAAATTTGTAATTATTTCACAAACCTTAGAATTACGTTAAATTTTTCCAATGGTATTTATTTAAAGTGCAAAAAGTGCAATGTCCGCTGCCACGCTTTTATTTTTAAACAAAGCGTGAAACCACGAGCTAGCGAACGTAATTTCACTTTTCTGCAAGTTTCACGCCTCTCTCTCTCTCCCTCGAGTTATCAGAGATAGTAATTTTGATATGCATTTGTCAATCATTGTGTAAACGGTCGGACGTCGCGCCTGTTTGTACTCGCACATTGTAGAACACTTTTGAATATACCTAGAGACACAGCCACGGGTAAAGGGAAAGTGAAAATTTACGGGCATCGGCGTAACGTTTAGCTTTTCTTATTTATGGCCGCCAATGGAGAGTATCGAGCTTATAAAAATGCCACTGTGCATAATAAAACAATTACGAAGCACGAGATTGTTAAGGTCCGAGTGTGCGAGGATAATAGCTGACTCGATTAAAATTTTCCTTTAAGTTGCCGTTAAGCTTGGACACAATTCGGTTATTCCTGAAGAAGGAATAATAAATACTATTTACACCTTTATTGCGAGGTTGTTTGTGTCGGTGAGAAAAAAGATTCTTAACGCTTATTAAGCTGTAAAATGCATTTGTCTTTCGGTTGAATCCGCATTATTAGGTTGATGCTTTATTCACACGTTCGCGCGTGTTAAGTCAATAGAGAAAACTAATATAATTACGTTTGTTATTGCGCAACCTTACCTGAGATTACATTTTTACGCATTATACAGTAGAGTGTACACTCTACGCTGATACAACGTATACAACTTTAATTTACACAGTACGGTATTACGGCTTTTTTCAATTCGAGCAAACAGTTGTTAAGAAGCACTAATCTCGTCCTAATGCATATAAAATACTCGTGCTGGCTCTTTAGTACTTTTAATGAAAAATAAAAAACGCGTGGAGAAAGGTGATGTAAAAACGCTATTTTATAATACATTACGAGTTTATAGAAATAATTATAAATAAGATATCCACTTTCGAATTTGAAATTTGCTCGGAACATCGAGCGTTTTAGTTTTAAAATCTTATGATAATAACCTGCTGATTTTATCGTTAAAAGGATGCCGTTTTCCCAAGTATTAAACTATACTTATATTAAATGTAAAAATAAAAGCCTTGGAATTTCTCCAGTTGGAGTAATTTGACTTTATCAACGCTTAGTTACTTTGTGAATAGATTTTGTATTAAACGAGCCGATTATTAATTGCAATGGCGAATAGCTTAAAACGAGGAATAAATGACTGGTAAAAAATATTTGCGTACAAACCATTGCCAAGAATTGCGATTGATTCGAAAAATTCGCCTTACCCAAGTATCGCGCGCGCTCGTTTAACAAAATTTTTTCATCAAAGACGTGTCTTGCGTCGCGACAACTCGATAGTTGAAAAGTTTGTTTTTTATTTCACTCTGCACATTGTAGCGTTGCATGCCAAAAACTACAATAATATCATCAAGACAATTTTAAAAGGAGTTTACGAGTACGAGTATATAAGTGAGCTCTTGAAATTAATACAAATGTTGAACTCGTTACTCTCGAAAGATACTTTTTATGGAGTTGACACGAAAAGCAACATTCGATGAAATTTGAAAGCTTTCGAGGGCGTCTTTTTGTAATTAGCTTTGTTATTCTCTTATCTCGTATTGCTAATTTGCGACCAACTGCAGCTTTAATTAGCTTTTACGAGTAAATTTTTTTTTATCGCTTGATTATTTCCTTACCTCGAGCATTTTGTATTATATTAATAATTTAATTTTAAATATTTTAAATCAATCAAATGGGGGGGGGAGGGGGCGATAAGAGCCAAGAGCGATGATTGGTAAGTGTGTACTTTGCTTTTCGACATCTTGCGTAATAAATTTAAAGAGAAAACGAGAAAAATTGCTCTCGCGTAAAAACACGTAAAAAGGAGATAAAAGATTGTTTTGGCCTCTTTTACAGTTTTGGAGTCCCCGAAAAGTATAATTTTTGACACATTTTTCGGGCTCGAAAAACATATCCGTTTTTAAAAATTTATCCCCCGAAGCCGGCGTTGTTTGCTTTTAACCTAAATCGAACGCGAAAGCGACGAGCAAAGTAGAAGCGTTATAAAAATAAAGACAAGCGCCGAAGGACGTGCGTGTCCAATCCACCGTATCGCCGCAACAATATCTATGCGTAAAAGAAAAAAAAATGGAGGAACATCCTTTGTGGGCGATAAAAAAGAGCCGTACGCGCCATTAATATGAAAAATAATAGCGCAATAAAAGCGAGCCACCGCTAAAACCGAGCGCGAATACATTTTTCACTCGGATCTAACAAAAATTCTAATGGTATCAAGAATAATCTTCGAGTGGTGGGTGGACCTGCCAGCCTCGCGTAAACAAACCAGAGGATGAAGCAGCTCCCGAGCGCTCAACAACTTATTTTTTCCCGTGTTCTCGCTCTTTATTTATCTGTCCTATTTTCCCCCATACACACGGCTAAATCGTTATCTGCTGGATCAAGTCCCCTAGGCAGCCGAATAACTCCGAGCGCAAACGCGACCTTTTCTATTCCTTGTCTTGTTTTCACTTTTCTATAATAATCGCGCTATCGGCCCTCGCCGATAATTAAGGTCTACGGTAATTTTATCACAATTTTAGCAAAAATAACAGAGCGGCTCCAGCCGTTTTCGAGCTGTCGTTTATCAGCGCCAGTGCCGAGGCTGCCGACGACGACGAGCCATTGCTCGGCTGCGCTCGTATCGTTATTTTAACAAATGTAAGTAATCGGGGCGTTGCCCATACGTTGCCCATGCGTTGCTCGGTCTCGCTCACTCCTGGGGGATCGGTGAACACAGCAGCCAGTACTCGTGCGTGCAGTCCACGAGCACCGGCACGCACCGCTGCAAAAGTAAACTCATTCTCGTGCCGTCTTCGAGTGTCGCTCGCACCTCCATTATCGCGGTTCGCCTAATTTTTGAGCGTCGCTAAGTTGCGCAACGATCGCGTCGAGGCCTTTTGTAAAAATAACGAGGAAACTCGTTGGATTTGCAGAGCGGGTCGATTTTATGTAAACACGAGTATCGAATTCATTTATCTTCCATTGAGGCACTCGTTGCTGGCTCGCTCTTTTCGCGCAGATTCGACGATAATTCGCCGAAGCGACCCAAGGAAGGAAGGAAGGAAGGAAGGAAGGAAGGAAGGGAGGAAGGGAGGGAGGAATATTAATCTTCCTTCAATCCCGCGTCGTAATCCGTTATCCGAGCCTCTGGCCCCGAGCCTCCAGTACTTACATCCAACATTCTCACAATAATTAGATAATTTGGTCGGCGCATACGACGCAGCGGCGTTCTACGAATATCCGCCTGTCGGAAGTACCTCCTTCCGATTCGAATTTACGCTTCGAACAATTCGTTCGAAATAATTTCCCCGTATTCAGAATGACGAGGACCCGCAGCGAGAGTACGACGACTGGTTGGTCGAAGGGACGGCGGCGAATTCGGCTCTTTGGCGAAAAAGAGCAGCGAAAATGTTCTATTTTGGCGAGCGTCTCGATCGACAGCCAGATCGCATAAAGTGTATTATTTTGCAGGTGGACACCTTGAGCAGCCCCGCGCGCCTTTTCATTATCCTAGCGCTCGCTCGGGAGAAACAGGGGCCCAAAGGGGCTCATCCTCGAGGCGCCTGCGAGCGCTTGCACGAAAAAACTCGACGGCGACAGCGGCAGCTCCGTGACGAAATTAGTAGCAGACGCGCCATATTTTTCGGACGCGTGCTGCTCTCCTCTTTGATGGGTCTCTTCTCCGTTCGGATACGCACGTACAGCTCGAGAGCGGAGGCGGCATTCCTCTGAGGCTCAGCGCCCCGGGGTGCGGCCTGACTCGGCCCCGAGGGTCGGAAGCGCCGCTCCGGAGGGAAAAAAGAGAAGGGAGCGCAACACGTAACGTGCTCTCCGAGGGCGGCCGGAGGGTGAAAGTCGGAAGACGGAAGGGTCTCGAGGACAGGATCCCCTCTCGACGCAGTAACGAAGAGAGAGAGAGAGAGACGTAAGCTGCGGACGCGAGTCACGGCTTCGGTCGTTACTGTCGTCGTCGTCGTCGTCGTCGTCGTCGTCGACGGCGGCGGCCGAGGGGGGAAGGCGAGGCGGCTCAAGGGCTAAAATCGGAGTACGGAAGAGCCGCACGACCTTGTATATCTGGACCTAAACTGCCCTAAACAGTAATAGAGAAGGCAAAGTGCGATTTCCGCACGCGTACACGCCTCCGGTTATGCGGCTGCTCTATTAACGCTCGACAGTCCCAAATGCTCAAGAATAGTTAACATACCCAACTCGCATTTAAATTAGCTTACATCTTTATAAATACTGTTTCATAACTGTCTTTTTATAATTCCCGCAACATTTGCGGCTCGTATCGTTTTATAATTTATTTGGAATATTAATGTGGGTCAGACCAAATTCGGGATTTCTAAGATCGTTAAATTTGCGATAGCGATTCGGGCGCTGACAAAGCCAGACGGAGAGAGAGAGAGAGAGAGAGAGAGAGAGAGAGAGAGAAAGTGAGAGAGAGGGGGCTGGAGGCGGAGGAATCGTCGGAAAAGAGATTTCTTAATAAGAGAACGATATCGGCTCGACGGCAGATTCGGCCACTAGAGGTAAATAAAGGGAAATTGTTTACGTCGAATAAAACGTTGTTTAAAGCTCGCGGGAAATTATTCACCGTGGAAGAGTGCGCGCAGAAATGCATTATTTATGCCAGCGAGTGGCATCCATTTTGCACGTGTGAAATGGATTTTGCAAAATGCAATTTTTGCAAAGATTCGCCATGTATTGTTTAATTTTAACTTGTAACGCTGAAAACTTTTATTGGCGGAATTCGTAAAAAACTTTCCACTTATGAAAAGAAGAGAACGGTTCTTTCATTATTTATGTATTTATGCTACAAACCCAAATTCTTGAGAGTGTACATATGTAAAACGATTAGAAGCACTAAATTATGTAACCTTGTATCTCGCGGAGTGTACAACGCGTGTTTGTTTCATAATTATTTAAAAACGAGCTTATCTAAAATTAGAATTTTTCTAAAATATTTTTATGTCATTCTCGAAATAAAAGAAGTGCGCTGTTACGTACGTTACGCTACGCGACTCATGCGAGTCGTAAAAAGCGAAACATTTATATTACTTAACAATATTCGATAATAGTATGTAGTCGCGAGTATATAGATTATACTATTGCTCTATTTATTACATACAAACAAAGGTATATAGAAGCACGTTCCACTTTGATAACCCGAGGTGTAAAAGTGTGCGACTCGGGTTCACATTTCCAGGCTTTATTATCTTGTATCGGCAAACCAAAAATTGAGTTTGCAGTGTCGGAAAGGCGATATTTGAAAAGGAGGAGGAGGAAGGAAAGGAGAAAGAGCGCGAGGAGAGTGAAAAAGCCTTCGAGGCGGAGGCATATCCGCAGAGGTCTCGCAGAGTGTCGTTCGTAAACGCCAGTTCTTCATCCTCTCGATATATCGAACCGAGAAGAAAAACGCTGAGGTGCAAGTGTGCAGGAGAAGATGGGTGGAAGGAGGGAGGGGCGGGGGGGGGACGAAGCGCTCTTTGGTTCGAAGCCACCGGCAGCCACGGCACGAGTGGCGCGTCACCGACGACGACGACGACGACGGCGGCGGCGGCGGCGGCGGCGGCAGCGGCGGCCAGTCCCCGCCGCCAGAACAGAAGAAATTCGAAGCAGAGAGTCTATATAGAAAGAGGATGACGACGACGGCGGCGGCGGCAACGTCGCTGGAGGGGAAGCGCCGTCTGGTGGGGAGAGAAACGCGCTGACGTAGGGGCCTGTGTGTATCCCGTCTCTCTTCTCCCCTCTGCTCCCCGTTATCCCCTTGCCGCTGCCGCCCCTCCCTCCCGTTCGCCCGTCACCCGGGCGTACAGAGTCGGGCGCCGTGGACTACCACACGCGCTGAATGTACTACGGGCGGCAAGGGAGGGGGTCGAGGGCGAAAGCGCGGGCTCGAGAGCCGAGAATGCGAACGCGAGCTCGGCTCGTGAGTCGCAGCGAGACGCTCAGTAAGCGAACGGCTCTCCGAGGCCCTGGACACGGTCTTTTTCTTCCTCTCGAGCGACGGACGCAGTAAGTTGAGAGATTTGGCCGACCCGTCGCGACGCACCGCAATAACAACGTCCACTACGTTACAACGTTACGACGACTGCAGCTACGCGCGCGCCCTTCCCTTTTCCCGTTTATTCCTTTGGTTAATCCCGATCGCGGCTGCCCCTCGAGAACTCGCTCGGCGTGGCGCGACCTACAACCCCCCCGATTCCCGCCCAGTTTCTTTGGAAGTTCCGTCAGCACGCACTACCGGCTGAACGGCGCAGCGCAGCCTCGTTCGCGAACTCTGGACGAGACGGAGGGAGACGGAAGATCGTCGTCGGTCGTTTGCACCGACCGGGGCTCGCTCCACGAGGCTTGACGCGAGTCAGAGAAGACGAAGACGCGGGCAGCCGAGGGGAGTCGCGCCTCCGGAAGTCGCAAGACTGGATGCTGGAGGCCATACCACGGGGTCGGGTCGACGAGGCAGCAGCAGCAGCAGCAGCAGCAACAATATCAGCAGCAGCAGCAGCAGCAGCAGCGACAGCAACAACCGTCGCACGCTCGCTTCGTATCGTTCGACTTCGACTCAGTGTGGCTAGCAGCAGTCAAGCTGGATTCCAACAAGCAATACGTGTCGCGATTACATCGCGGCTACCGGAGGCTTAAGAAATTATTCAAGGTAAGAAGAGGAGGCGTCGGGGCACGCGAGCGCCCTGCACGTGCTCCGAGCGCGCGCGCGTCCCTAAGGCGCTCCGCTTCTCTGCTCTCCTCTTTCCTCTCCACCCCGGACGACGGCCTTGCCGCGTTCTCTTCTCTTCCCAATAGCCTCGTAGCCTCGACGCTCCTTGTGCGCACTATTCGATCTTTTAACGCTGCGTTATTGATCGCTAGGTGCTGCCGGAGCATCGTCGGGCCGCTCGCGAGTTTGTTGTTCCCCCTGTGCGTCTGTGACTTCTCTCCGCCAGCTTATCGGCGAAGCTGTACTTCCGAGACACTGGCATTCTAATTTGCGCGCGATCGAGCGTCTATTGACCGCAACATTGTTGCGCCACTTTAAATTCCAGCTTGGCATGATAAATCCTATCTAGACTTGCACGCGCGCTGGCCAAAACAACGGCCAAAAAATTATGTAATCGCGACTCGAAAATATTGCATTATTGCTCGAGCTTCGCTGCGAAGTTCATTTGGCCAAAGGTGAGAGAGGAGGAGGAGGAGGAGGAGAAGCTGGTGGTGGCAGTGGCGAAGGCGAAGGCGAAATAAGGAAGTTCGTTACGGAAACTGAACAAGCTGGGGTGAAAGAAAAAGAAATGCCGTGAAGAGGAAAGGGGCGTACGCGCGGGACTTCGGCAAGGACTGAGAGAGAAATGCGGGTGTGTACTTTGACGGTTAAAGATTTAAAAATTGTACGTTGAATGCGCGCCCGCAAACTCCGATCCCGACGCTTCCGGGTGGATAAGCTCGGGCCAAGTCTCGCCTTTCCTCTTCCCGCGACCCGAGCGCTCAACCTGTTCCAAAGACAGAGTCCGAGAGAGGGAGAGAGAGAGAGAGCGTGTAAATAAGAGATCAATGGCGAAGAGCCGATCGGCCCGGGCTGCCATGATCCACGAGAGTGTAGCATAATTTTTCTCCAAAGAAACGTTACGCGTGCTTTCACACGCCTCTCAATCTTCGAAAGAAAAAGGAGCGCGCTCGAGAGATGTGCACCAGGACACTAACTTTTGCCAAGGCTTGTCACGGCTCTCGAGTGCTAGTCGCGATCGTGAATCGCCAGCGTGAAAACGGCGTGGAAAGCAGCGTGGAAATTGCATGGAAATAGGGCGAAGTTGCGCGGGCGTAGGCTAACGCCGCGCCGTTATTCCCGACTGCGCAGCTGTTGGTCGCTCGAGAGCTGCACGCCGGTGAGCTTTTCCTATCGCGCTTTAGCGATGCGAGAGAAAACTTTCATAATCGATCGGTTCAGTCTCCCCGCCAGGTAGCGCACCAATTCTGGGTTCTCGGCGTTGCTCTGGGAAATAAAACAGGTGCGAATGGCGGCCGTCGCCGCCGCCGACGACGATGTCATCTACTTCTCCATTTGACGACGACGACGACGACGACGACGACGACGACGCTCGCGACCTTATTATCCTTAAGAACGGGCAAACGAAAGAATTTTTGTTGTTCTGGCAAGGCCGGCTGTTCAATCACCTTGAATTATAATAAGTGCGCTCTATTTTCTCATTGTATGTTTGTAAACAAGTATTAGTTGCATCTATTCTTATAGCTCGTGCAGCAGCGGCGACGGTCCGAGCCAAAGCACTCGTAAAAACAAAATCTAACGACTCGCTTTAAAATTAAAAATAATTTTTCGCAAACACGTATAAAATGGTCGTAAATCGTGCAAAGGCCGCTAAGCTCGTCTTCGTCTCTTCCAGTTTCTCCGAACGATCGTGTCAAATTGAAAATAAAAATGCGCCTCGTCGAACGGTACAATCGCTGGCTGAACGTACGCGCGGTGGCAACGCGGAAACGCATTTATTTTTTATGAAATTTAAATTCAAATTTCGGCTCAGTCGCCAGCGAGAAGTGGGAAAAACAAAAACAAAAAAAGTAAGATAAAAAACAAAAGAAAAAACAAATGAAAAAACGAAAATACGAGAGCCCTTATCTAGGAGAGCACACTTGACAGCGGTCGGTTGGTCGGTCGGTCGGTCGGGAACGTCTTTGACGCCCCGACGCCCCGACGTCCCGACGCTAGAAAAGGAACTGTGAACGGCCGTGAACATGAGGGCTATCTTGTTTACTAACGCTTATTTCATTCATGGATTACTCTCGGCGCACAGACACTACGCAACGCAGCGCTAAACTTTCCCACGAGGTTTTTTCTTTCATCCTGTTCTCGATTATCGCTGGTCGCCGTTGACGGCGCAGCCTTTGATTTCGTTGCGTACTTGTACAACCTTTTCTCTTTTTTTCCTCACAAAAAAATTTAGTTTTATTTCATTATCATAAATGCCAAGGGAATTAAAAATATCTTCCTCGGAGATTAACTCCCTTCTACGCGTGTCGTCGTGTGAAAGCCTCTTTTCCGTTATCTCTCGATTCGCAAAATACAGCCGAGGATCGAGTTATTATTTTTCCATCTTCGCTATTAATTTCCACGAGTGCGTAAATAAAATGCCGTGTACCAGGTGTCGGGAGATGATGCCGCGCAGGTTCGCACGGCTTTGATATAATCGATTATCGAAACACTAATAACGAGCCTCGTATACATTAGATAATGATTACCGTAACACAAGACGATCGATTAGGAAAATTTTTTTACGTTATTTCTGTTATCGGAGTGCTCGAAATTTGAAAACCAACGCTGTTCGCTGTTGTGCAGTTTAAGAATCCAGTTTTTAAATGCCTGAGTCAGCTCGCGCCATTTCGACCACTTGAAAATCGCGTCACCTTCGGCCCCTGCTTAAGCAAGAAAAGGTAAAGAAAAGGCGAAAAAAGACGGCCGCAGCAAGGAGGAGGACGGAAGAAAATCGCTTATCGTCGTTTAAAAATTCGCGCGTGCATTTTTCCAACTCAGACGTTCGCGCGTGCTCCCCTGTTTTGATATGCCCCGAGGCACTTTAAAGATTTAAATGTCAACGACCTTAAGCTCGCGGCGGCGCAAGCGGGGCGTCGCTCTCTCGCTCTCCCTTTCCCTCGCACTCGAGACAACAAACATTTTGCCTATTCCATCTATCTCGCTCACTCTGCCGCTTGCCGAATTTCCTCCGGGATAATAGCGGGGGAAAACTCGTTTGCGCTCACATACTCGAGCGCTGTCGGTTAAGGTGGGTGGTCGGCGGGAGAGGGGACTGGCGGCGGCGGCGACGGCGACGGCGACGGCGACGGCGGCAGAGTTCGATCACACATGCGCAAATAAAGCGAATTTCAGTGCGCCGCCGCTCGTCAGCAGAGGGAGGTTAGGGGTGTTGCGCGCGTACGCCGATAAACGTCTACGGCGTCACTACGCACGCGAAAAATAAAAAAGAGAGGAAAAACGCAGGACATTTAAGAAAAAATGAATGTTTAAGATGGCACGGGAAAAAGAGAAGCAGGTGGAGGGAGATTCCCACTACTGGAAAATTGTAATTAGACGTCTCTCCGGATGCAAGTCAGCCGTTGCACTACACACAGTCGCCGCAAGCACTAGAGAGCCGACATTCCAACGGGTATTTCTAATTTTAGACTCGCGCTTCTCTCTCTCTCTCTCTCTCTCTCTTTACGCGCGCGCGCGTTCCGTGCATGAGTGTGTCGGTGTTTCCTATCCCTACTTCTCTGGCGCGCGTCTTCTCTCCCTTCTCTCAGCGCGTCCCTTTTTCTTGCCTCCTCCCGCCGCACTCACTCACTCGCTCGCTAGCTCGCTCTCTCACGGTCTCTGCGAAGACGCTCTTTTATTTTCCTCGAGCTCAGAGATCGTGGCGAATCCTTCGCATCGATATGCCGCTCGATTCTCGCGGCCGGTGGCGGTGAAATTTACATTCTTTCGAAATCGCCGACATACATGTATGTGGAGCTCGAAATACGTTAGATACGTCATGTTCTTCCTAGTCAAGTATTGTAATGTATGTCTGTGGAATGGAATGTCTCTCGTGTGGTGCATCGAACTGTTTTGTTTCTAATATTGGTAGGTAGGTTATCTATTTAAAAGTTGTTGCACGAATTGTACGACACGCTGAATTTTATTTTTAAACGCGTTTAAAATCCGTGAATCATTCTTCTAATAGCTCAATCCACGTAAAAATAAATCATCGCCACGTTTTCTCCTCTGTTTTTTACGTATTTATTACGAACGATGTATTTTTAACGCTTTACGCAATATTCGGAGAGATACGCGTTCAAAACAAACCAAGCCGACCTTCTGGCTTTTACCGTAGAGGGCGCCAATGCCTGGCTCGGCTGCAATATATGTACATGTGATACTTAGTACAGAGTAACGGAGAGGTCGTCGCGTGAAAACGAAAAGTCCGTCAAAACATCCAATTAGCATGCGCTCTTCTTCGAAGTACTTGCATAAACACTTAGCCTGCAATGTTCATCGGACATCAGGATTGGGGAGAGCACAAGAGGGAGAGAGAGAGAGAGAGAAGTAAAATTAAGACTATAAAAAGACGGAACAGAGGAGAACGAGATACTTATCTACGTTTAACGCATGCGAGCTTTGGTAAACACGCGCTAGCTTACAATTTTTTAAGATTCGATAGTTTCTAAGAGGGATTATGTATATTTTTCGGCTCGCGTATTCACTCGACAAGCTTCACCACCCCACCTGCTCGCCTCCCCTCCCCCCATCTCCCCGCCAAGATCGAATGACAACAAAGTCTTTTACGCTCCCACAACGAACGTACACTACCTTTTATTTTTAATCCTAATGTTTTCCCTGGTTCAGAAATACTCTGCAGCAGGTCTGTAACAGGGTCAGCATTGGTTGAATTTTGCATTTGTTACTTTTGCGCGCGTGCAGTCGCGAATACGCTGGGCTCTTACGAGCGAGATCTCCAATAATTATGCTCGAGAAGTTTAATCGTTATTCGTAATAAGCAGCACTTGCATAAGCGTTTAAGAATGAAAATAAAAGAATCTCACGCTGAGCTTAGTTTCTGGATTTATTCATAATTGGCGAAGAAAAATATAAATTCCACGTATAAGATAACAAGCGGCGGCTCAGGCGCAAAGAAACGAGAGCTAAGAATTAGACTAATGCCAAAATGAAATGCTCGAGTTTTCACTTTGCAGTGCTACTCTCTTTCTCTCCCTCTCTCCACCTTCCATAACTATAGACGAGAAAAACTGTATCGCGGCTCGACGCCTGCCGTCGACAGCGAGTTTATTTGCGTCGCGCCCGCACAGTGCAGTTCGGGGCAGATAACTTGAAACTCCGACGCGCGTCGTTCAGATTTAGATCCTCCAAAGTAGAGGAGGAGAGGATGCGTCGCGCGTCCCGAGAGTTTCGAAGTCTGCGTATGCAAAACATTTCATTCATGACTCGAAAAATCTTCGACCTTTGATTCGAAAGCAGAGGGTAAGAGCGAACGGTGGCGGCGGCGGCGGCGGGGGGCGGCAGGGAGGACGGGTGTGATAGAGTCTAACCCACGCCGCGCACGGGTTATAATTGAAGTCGTCGGTCTCCCCACCTTCTTCCAGTGTTCGCTATTTCGACTGTCTCCCTGGTATAATAATTTACATCCTCAGACAGTGTCTCGTCGTCACCCTCCAATGCTCGCTCTGTCTCGAGACAGAAATAAAAGAATAGGAAGCGATAATGCATTAGTCCCATTGTACTTTTTCCCTGCCAAGGCAGGCACCAGAGCATCCCTTGGAAAAGTGCGTAACGCAATTTCGGTAAATTTTTTTCACTCTCCTCCCCGTGTGCTTTATTCGTCTTTCAGATCTTAACTATTTGCTCGTTCTTAAAATCCACTTTGCGAGGACACGTTAAGTAATGCGACAGAAAATAGTTTCGGTTGACGTTTGCTTCTTTTTTCTTCTAAGAGCGGATCGAATGATTAACGTGCATTTCATAAAATATTATTGTACCACCCAAGAAAGCGAAGAATTACGTTTCAGAGGTCATGGGAGATTACCAGAATCGTGGGTCGTGGGTCGCTCGCATACCAGGATTACGTAGATTTTTGTTTTGATAAGAAAGTAGGGATGAAAAAGAAGGAAATAATCAATTCGTCAATGGTTTGGTGTCAGCGAGGAATCCGATTTCCGTGACCCGAGAGGAGCCTGCCTCCCTCCTTCTCCTTCTCCATTATTTGTCGTTTTTGAAGAGTATCTGGTTGCTCGCGTTGCCCCTTTTACGCGCTCTCTATTTTTTCTCTCTTTTCGATTTCTCGTTTAAAGGAAAAATCGTCTAGCCCGCGTCGAACAGGAATTCCACAGAAGTCCCGAGCTTTACCATCAGCTGACTACTATTGGACTTTTTCTCCATTTTATACTTTGTCCATCTTTCTGTTCGAAAGATGTACGTACTCCGTGTCGTCGGCATCGCTTTTTTTAAGGAATTCGAGGCGAGGCGTCGGTCTCGCTGCCAGTCGCGCGAGATCCTTCAGAGCGATCGGGCGCGAAGTCAAGTATAAAATAAGAATGAAGATGCGTGGAGGGGATGGAAAATGAAAAGAAAAAACGGAAGATTAAAGACTAAGCTTAAAAGAGCGAAGACAAAAAGAAGAGTACGTTGCACGTGTATTCGTGCTACACCGAATGTAGCCAATGATGACTGAGAAAAAACTCGAAAATATTACGAAGAAATGAAAAGAGAAAAGGAGGGAGTAAACGTGAGAACTGGCACTTTCTTTCACCGCATGTTTCTCTCCTGTCTCTCTCTTTCTCTCTCTCTCTCTCCTGTATGGATGAGGCCCCTTCGTATAGGACGCGCGTCCCTACTTTTCTATCGTTCCCTCTCCGACAACGACGTGGTTATTTTCTCAGCTCTCATTCCCATGACTTCTTTTTCTCGATGGTTTGTCACATCCGGTACAGCTTCGTCTCTCTCGCTCCTTATTCTAAGGTGTTAAGTGCCCCGCCGCCGGATCTCGTCCTCTTAATCTTAAAACAAGAGAGAGGGAGCGAGAGCATTAAAATAGCGAATCAGCATTATAGGGGATAGTGAAAGGCCGTCGGTATGAATGAAAATACTTGACGAAAGTGAGGGGATGAGAGGTGTAGTGCGTATTAGAGTGTGCGAGGCGGGAGAGTGAGAGAAAAGTAGCGTGGAGGATTGGATCGTATAGGTGAGGCGAAGAGAGGCAAGGAGAGGACAGAAGAGGAATTCTCCGCAGGCGATGGCGACGGGCCCCACGGCGAACTCAAGTCAACCGTGCCTACATCGCGTGTCAGGCCATCGACCTTTCGACCATGCCGTAGAATGAAGGAACGGAGGAACGGACGCGCGAGGGCTCCACGAAGCTAGAGAGTCTAAGGAGTGCGAATGCTGTGTGGAGTAACTGTTGCACGTTTGTTATCTCGAGATCTCGACCGGCAGGCGGCGCTTGCGCTACTAGTCTGCATTTCTGCAGGAAGTGCATCGCTGATGGATTAATAAGAATCTTTATTTATGAGCGGCGCATGATTGTTGTTAAGAGGCCGGGGAGTAATAAAAGGCACCGATTGAAACGTGCATTCATCGCGAGATTTGATGGGATTTATTATTTATGCCCGCCAAAAGCAGTTCAAACTCATTGCGGCGCAGCGGCGTCGGTTGTCTATTACCAAAGTAACTAGATTACACGTATAAAGTTACTTGTTTATATCATTCGTAATCCCTACTTCTCTCTCTCTCTCTCTCTCTCTCTCTCTCTCTCTCTCTCTCTCTGCCTCTCTAATGACCGCGTGCGAACGTCGCCGCACGCCGCCGCATAGTCTTGAGTTTACTGACCCTGTCGCTGTCGAGTCCTTTTTCTTCGTTTCTTCGTTTCTTCATTTTTTCCTTTTCCATCGCTGCTCGTTTATTTTTCTCCCTTGGTTCACTGATCCCTCCTCCCTTTCCTCGGTCCTTCTCCAAAAAATTTTCGTCACTCATTCAACCTCTGGTGGCGGGAAAGGTGAACGAAGATTCTTTCGCAGTTGATGCTCTGCGAACGTTGCGCATTAACGAATTCCGACTCTGCATCATCGTCCGGATGAACCTGTTCATGGAATCATAACTACAACTCTACGTCGTTTTACGATTTCGAGAGCCTCTCCTCTCTCCACTCTAGTCCCCTTGAGCCCAGCCGCTTTTCAATTTGTTGCTCCTCGTAGACACGACGAATTATGATACGAATATGTTGCCTTAAAGCCAATTATTAAAAAGCCCGTATTGTGAAATATTTGATGTTCAATATAATACACGTAGCTGTAATAAATTTGTGGCTCGGGCGATGCTTTTTATACGTCACACACACACACACACACACACGCACACACACACACGTGCGCGCGCGCGTGCGAGCGAGGCGTATCCGACCTCGTGTACGACGAGCGCTGGCGCCCTACCGACCGTTTTGGCGGGAAATCTGTTGTCCGCCAAAGAAACGATCTAGAGGCCCTAAATAATAAGGGAAAAGGCAGGACTCCCCACCCCGACCCCCGTGGCGTCTTGGAGTCATCCTTGTTGGCATCGTTGGGTTGTTCTCCTCGAACGTCTTCCCGCGCTTCGGTCGTAGCTGCCATATAATACAATTATGCACACAATGAAACTCGAGTCGATACGACTTTTCTCGCCCCCTAATAAATATAACCTTTTTAATTTTTTTCGTCTCGTATTTGGATCTTCTCTTTTTCTTGGTTGGCCCAGTGCACGTGGAAGGAGTGGTGTCGCCTGCGCATTATCCGCTTTATTTGTCCGATCCTTGCACTTGCTCGGGCGTATTTTTCTTTTTCTTTTTCCTTTCATTTTTCCCGCCCTTGCACTTTACGAGTATAAATAACCCGAAGTGGGTAGTTTGACAAGTGTGTCACTATTATCGTATTCTCGAGGAACTTTTTTTATATTTTCGTAGGTAAAATTAGGTGGTAATCAAGTATTTAATGCGTTTGGCCGTTAGTTCTTCGTCTAGCTTCATAATTGACTAGTAGTAACCAATATTCCTATTAACTTTGTTTCTGTGTGTCCATTATTTAGTGTAGTTAACGACGCTCCTCTCGATACCCTTGCTCGTAAGGAGGATAAAAGTCAAGGGGTCGACGCGCCAGGATTGGCTTTTTTTTATTAATGCGATGATAATCGTCGACGTCGTTAAAAATACTCGGTATACGAGAAAGGAACGAGGTTCGATAGCGTGTGGGTAATAAGAGAATAAATAAGTACACGAATAAGGAAAAAGTAAGGTGCGAGGAGCAAGTGCGCATCATTTTTTCTCATTGTATTTTTCTCAGCTTTTAAGGCTTTTTAACGACATTTTAAAGATTAACTTTGTGGGACATTCTTATTTAAGAAGTTCAATGTCGGGCTTTTTTAAGTTCTCTTTTTTAGTTTCGTTTCCCATTTATTCACTCTCTCTCTCTCTCTCTCTTTCTCTCTTAATAATGCTTTATCGACTATATTTATACGTGCTCCCGTAATAGTAAACCTTTTTTCGTAATCTCCGAAATAATAATCATGATAACACAGCCTCGGTCTCGAACCGACGTAAATAATATGAATTCTAAACAAACTCGGATAATTGTATCGTGAGCGCATGTTTATTAGACTAATGAATTCCAATATGTAATTAAATCTTTGTCCAAGTCACGTGCTTTACCTTTTCTTCGTTTTTGTATTTCAATTAAAATCACAAGCGCAAACGTTAAAAATGAAATTACAAAACACTCGAGACGCTTATAATTCAAAATGAAAGTGCCATTTAGTGCCATAGGTGTTCCTTTTAATTTACGTCTCCCGAAAGCGCATCGAATTTCAAAAGATGACGCGACGCGGAGTCCGAGGATAAGCGCAAAAAGAAGCGAAAACCTTCGGACGATATAAAGTAATACGAGGAATGCACATCGCAGGTGCCGCCGTCCCCGTCCCGGGAGTCTAGTGTCACAGTGGAAAATACGCGGAGATCCTCCTCTCGTCTATTATTGTCATTGTAATTATTTTCCCCGTGTCCTTTGGGAAGATCGCGCGGATCGAGGCTTGACTCGCAGCAGCGGCTCTCACGGCGGTGGCTTTTGAACTGCAAACTGCTTAAGCAAACCGCACGCTCGTACGCACGCACGCGCGCACACACACACAGAGAGAGTTACACGGAGCCGCGGACACCGAGTGAAGATAACGCGAGAGGGAGAGCGCGTTTGGCGAGTGCCCGAGAGAGACGGACAGAGCGCAAATGATCGAGTCGCGATCGCAGTTCGGTTCACAGCTTCGCGAGAACGAGTAAGCAAGCAAGAAAGAGAGAGAACGTGTCTTGTTTATGCGTTATTGGCTTAGCAACAGCTGTTTGGCATTGAAAGTCTCGGCGGTTACACGTGCGGCCCTCGACGCGCCATCTTTCTTCTTTTTCCCTCACTGTCTCTCTCTGTCTCTGTCTCTGTCTCTCTCTTTGTCTCTCTGTCACTCTCGCTGTTTTTCCCGTATAACCAGGGTGCACACGTAACGAAGCGTAGCCTCTGCTGTTAAACAAGTGGCGGCTCTTTTTGTTTCGAAAATAAACATTATTTGTGGTCGCGAACGAAATAGTGCCTCTCTCTCTCTCTCTCTCTCTCTCTGTGTGTGTGTCTCGCTTCCTTGTTTAGCATTCTCTCGCACTCATTGCACGCGTTCACACATAAGGTTCCCAGTTAATTATCCTATCATCTCCAACTTCTTTTTTGTAATAGGAAGAGGTGCTATATTTAACAGATTTTGTCCATTAAAAGATTATCTCTGTATCGAATTGAGTACGATGTTTGTGTGCCGATTCGATTCAGCGTTTACTTGATTAATGACAAAGATTCGAGAATTTAAGGCTTCTATCTAATGGTTATACCAAAGGCTCGTAAATCGTCTCGAGGAGCGGACGGGGGCGGGTAGGCTTAATATTTTATATTTTATAAGGCAAAGAAACGAAGGATCGTGTGCTTATTTTTTAAGGATGCCGCCGGCTCCTTTGGCTTGGAAAAGCAAATCGAACAAGTGTATAATCGCGCGTCACACGCGATCGTATTTCGAGGAAGCGCCAAGAAAAGCAATGGCGAAAAATAATGACAATAATGAAATCGCTGCGAATAGGCAAACTACAATAAATAGATAAGGATGAAGGAGTTGGGGGAGTCGTTGGCTGGCGCAGCTCGATTCGAAAAGTGCCCCCTCCCCTCCGTTGGGCGCCTATAAACAAGACCAGACGAGACGGCCGATATCAATTCGCCTATATTGTCTCTATTCCTCGGCTTCCTTAATGCAGCTCCCACTCCGGGCTTTTTTTGATTATTCTTATGCGCCTCGCGATCCCGAGCTCGTATGCGTCGCATGCGCGCGCGACTAGACGAGACTCCAGAGCCACACGGACAAGCTACTCAGTTTCGCTCCGTCTTTGGAGGCCACTGAATTCTCGGAAGCCCTCGTACGTACGTATCCTCCTCGGTTTTTCCGTCGCGGAAGAGGGTGCACCTCCGCGATAACTCCTTCCTCTCGCCAAAAAGCTCGTGCTCGTCGTCGTCGTCGTCGTCGTTTTAGTGCCCCCCACGCGCTGTTTTTTCCTGTTTTCTTTGTCGCGGTACATAAATGCATCGGTCGAGCGTTTAAAAACAAACGAGTGAGCTTAAAAATAAGTAGCCTGTTTACGGAGCAGTGACTTTTTTCACTTTATCGCAGTAGAAATTTTCGACCAGATAAGAAAGTGTTCGTCATCATAGTAAAATATTTCTCGAGACGATGCGTGCGTGCGTGCGTGCGAGCGTGAACACGATTTTTTTAATGTATGCGTACGCCACGAGGCTTGTCATCGTGACAAACACTTTTTTTAGTACCACCGATGCATTTCATCTGCTTCATAATTGGCCGTAAATACTTTGTAAACACCGCGCGAAGCGTCTGAAAAAGCGAGCCAAATGAAATTTACGGATTTACCGCGGCAATCTCAAGTGTTGTTGTTACTGCATTCTCGAGAATAAGTGCGCCAGCAGCAATCACCTTCGCGACGAATATGTCAGCAAACGACAAAAAAAGTCCCTCGGCCGAAATGGTGCCGATTTTTTAACGATTATTAATTCGTAGCCGATCATTTATAAAAACGAAGATGTGATTTGCGAGTAGTAAACTAAGTTGTGTTTTGCTTTTTTTCTGTTGCAGCGTGTGGCGAACCAGACGCTTACCGCTTCGCCACAGCCGGCAGTAACGGTGGAGGGGCCGGTGTTCAAAATGTCTCCACCGACGAACGACGTGACGAACGGGGTGGTGGTCGCAGCCCCGGGCGACATAGTCGCCCCTGCGCGACTCCCGACGCCCGCCACGGGGGTCAGCCCACCCGCCGAGGGCCTTACCACCACTATACCACCCACGCACAAACGTACCCCTAAAGACTTCATCTTCGGCAAGGTCATCGGCGAGGGTAGTTTCTCCACGGTAAGTCATCGTCTATGATTTTGTACTTTTTCTTCTTTCCAAATTAACATCCAAGTTGCGCGAGTATTTTTCGTTCAAACGTATTCACGAGTTTATCGAGCGAAAAATGCACTGGGAAAATTTTAATCTAACGCGCGCGTATGTATTTGCTCTGGTAGTCTTATTTTTCATCGGAAAAAACGCTTGAAATCTGATGATGCAGATGTTTTATAACGCGGATGAAAGCTTCGACATTTAAAAACCATGACATCCATTTTTCCACATTTACGCTTTATTAAATTTATAATGCGCCAATACGACTACTTCGATCAACCGTAAAAAAACTCGATGCTTTAAAAATTAAACGCATAGTAATGTCGTGCAAAACGGACGATTTACGTTTTCATTGTTTAACAATATCGATCGTTGGTCTACCAGGAGGCGCACGCAGTTGTAATTAGTAATCTGCAATTAATTGCTTAGGATAACGCGAAGATAAATACCCGCGAATAGTCCTTAAAAATATTGCAGCGCGCGGTAAATAAAAATATTCGCGGTTTGACATTGAAATCAAGTTAGTACAGCAGAGAAAATTAAATTTTATATTTCAAACGTAATATTGTTAACACTGGAAATTACAGTGAAAGTCCGCGCTGCGTTCAGATTCCACAAATATAACATTCCTCGTGCGGTGTTTGAAAGTAGAGCCTACGTAAGGACGGTTTTAGTGTCGAGAGGGACGCATAAACGAGTTTTTCAAGAGCTTAGTGTGACCGACCGCGACTGGGTACCGGTGAAAACCAGATACTGCGGCAATCAGAATAGTCATTCCTTTTTCGCATCTCATTTATTTTGTCGGCGAAAAGTTCAAAAGTACAATAAAGTCTGGTGGAGGGAGAGAGAGAGAGAGAGAGAGAGAGTGTTGAGAATTTTTGGTTCTTTACAGGTCTATCTAGCAAAGGACATCCACACGAGCAAAGAGTATGCGATAAAGGTGTGCGACAAGCGGCACATCATCAAGGAGAAGAAGAGCGAGTACGTAAAACGCGAGAAGGAGGTGCTCAACATGCTCGCGGGTGCCAAGCATTCGTTCGTTCGTCTGTTCTGTACGTTCCAAGACGTTGAGCGACTCTACTTTGTCCTATCATACGCCAAGAATGGCGAGCTACTGCCTTACATAAACAAAGTCGGCAGTTTCGACATCGAGTGTACCAAGTTCTACTCAGCCGAGATACTGCACGGCCTCGAATACCTTCACGGCCTCGGCATCATCCACCGCGACCTCAAGCCTGAGAACATCCTGCTCGACGAGAGGATGCACGTCCTCATCACCGACTTCGGCAGCGCCAAGATCCTCAAGGAAGACCCTGAAAGTGGGCCGAGAAACAGCGCGGGTGAGCAGCAGCAGTGTCAGAGGCGCAACTCCTTTGTCGGCACAGCGCAGTACGTGTCGCCGGAGCTGCTCACCGACAAAACCACCAGTCGTGCCTCCGACCTTTGGGCCCTCGGCTGCATCGTCTACCAGATGGTCGCTGGACTGCCGCCTTTTCGCTCGCGCAGCGAATACCTTATTTTTCAAAAAATCTTGAACCTCGAATACGAACTGCCCGACGGCTTCTGCGAGCTTGCGCGCGACCTTGTCGGAAAGCTCCTCGTGCTCGAGCCCAGCGAGCGGTTGGGCGCGAGCGACGAGCACGGCTCAGGATACCCGAGCATCAGGGCACATCCCTTCTTCAGCAATGTCGATTTCGAAACCCTGCACGAGCAGACGCCGCCCCCGATATACCCCTACCTGCCCGGGACGTCGGAGCACGAGGAGCTGCGCTCGCAGTACCGGATGCCCGACAATCTCAAGCCCGGCCTGGACGACAAACAGTTGACGCGACTTCTGGGCTTGGGCATCGCCGAGCCCAGCGACGACGACGACGACGAGGAGGACTCGACAGCCGGCGCGGAACGCCAGCAGCAGCAACAGCAGCAGCTACAGCAACAGCAGCAACAGCAGCAGCAGCAACAGGAGCAGCGCCAGCAGCAGCTCAAGGCTGAGCGAAGGGAAAAATCACGAAGGCTGAAGCTCGAGAAGCTCAAGAAGAAGCCTGACATTTCGAACCTGGGCGAGGAGGAAGTGGCGCGTAGACTCGAACAGCAAAAGATCAGCAATCAGTGGGACAGTTTCGTCAGCGGAAATTTGATCGTGAAACAAGGCTTCGTTAGCAAGCGCAAGGGCCTCTTCGCCAGGAGAAGAATGTTACTGCTTACCACCGGGCCCCATCTTTACTACGTTGACCCTTTCAATATGGTGCTTAAGGGCGAGATACCGTGGAGTAAGGAGCTAAGGGTTGAGCCCAAAAACTTCAAGATCTTTTTTGTGCACACGGTGAGCAAATATTACAGCAAATATTACGCGCGTTTTTACACTCGATCGATTAGTTTTGGTTCGTTCGTTTATTTTTCACTATTAGTCGACTCGAGTGCTCGATTTCGATCGATTATGTTTGCATTAGCAGCAGCTCGACTCGGTAAAAAAAGAGGATACATTGTTGGCTGCTCGTCCGTCAACGAATCGGATGCAGGCGCGATGAAATTAACAAAGTCAAAGTCGCGCTTTTCGTGTGCAATTTTTAATTTTGCCGTTCGCGTGTTTCTGTTGCAGCCTAATCGCACTTACTATCTAGAAGATCCAGAGGGTTTTGCTCTTGAATGGTGCCAAGCCATCGAGGAGATGAGAGTTCACTACTATGATGTAAAGGACACCTTCTAGACACTTTATCGGGCTTTGCCGATTGTAAGGAGAGATAAGACCAAAACTATGTACACAGGAACAAACTGCCTCTTCAACAACCCCCGAGCGAGATCGAGTTGTTATTGTGTCCTTGAAATAATCACAGGAGCCTTTGAACACTGTTGTATCAAATGTAGAAAGTTAAAGAAAAACCAGAGATTTGCCGAATGGTTTTCTTTTCGTTTAGTTCACACGGAATTTCTTAGCAAATTTTCGAGGCATATAGGGATTAGTTTAAAGAGTTTATATTCCGTCGAGGGACCGAACGGACAACTAAGTTAATAAATTCAAATAAACATAAAGACTTTTAAAGCTTTACTTTAACTCATTAAAAGAGAAAAAATGAGAATCCGCGTTCCCGTTGTATTTGTTGTAAATAATCAGTTACTACAGATTATCAAAGTGTCAACTTGAGGATCCGAATTTACGGTCCCAACGTCTACGACGCGCTCGAGGTGAAACATGCGTATAACAATGATGATGGTAATGATGATGATGACGATGATGATTATGATTATTATTATGATTATTATTATTATTATTATTATTATTATTATTATTATTATTACGTGTATGTATATATAGAAAGCCTACGTTTCACGTGCCGAGGTATACGAGTCATGATTAGGAAAGTCAAAGCTTTTGACATTAACATTATGTTAAATACGAAAAAATTCAAAATTTATTCGAGTCGTTTTTAATTGTTTAAATAGTAGATTTTTAAATCGTCGAGCGAATTTACTTTACTTGCAGTTACTAAATTGTTATAATAGCTAAAACTTATGTATTTAAAAAATATCGGGGCGGCCCATTTGTAGTCATTAGCGATGAGAATTATTTGTGAATATCTGACATGTTATTATCGCTAAGAGTAAGATAAAATAGAGAGTGGGTGTACGCGTATAGAATAAACCTACATACCATTATTTTTTCGCAATCGAGTTCTCCAAAAGCTGCACGTGTGTTCTTGCGTACCTGCGCAAATCGACATAAATCTGTACATATTTATATATAAATAGTTGCGATTGTCGAAAGTCGCTTTGTAAATTCGTTAGCAAGAAAAAAGCCTTTATAAATTGTAAATATTATATGTTTAAGTAATTATTTATGAACTTGTAAATATTTTAAAAAGCGAATATATAAAAATAAGAAACTAAAGAAATGCAATTTATAAGCTAGGGGTTACTAGATTATTGTTTATTTTTTCTTAGTCGTCTAAGTTTCATCGTGTAAAGTTTGAATTCGATTGCGGTAAAATAATAATCATACATCGTAATAACGGAAATACGAAGAGAATGATGGAGCTTCCAGACGAGAAAAGGCAGCTACAACTTTCCCTTCGCTCGCGCAACCTCGTAACGCCGACGATACATTCGTAAAAGCCTCCAAAAATGGAAAGTTGTTAAAGCGCATTCGTGTGCGTGGAAAAAAAATAGCAAAATAGGCAAGAGTATCGGGAAATGAGCGGAAGCTGCCTCGCGCCCTTGGAAAGACTTAAAACAGGGTATTTTTCTGTAAACGAACGAGACGACGACAACGGCCTCGTGTCCTTGGATCTTGATAAACTAATATTGTGTCCTGGTGCGCTTGGAAACAAATCAACTTAACATCGGATTTTTCGGCGTGCCCCGTAAAAATGCTCTCTACAGCCATTTTGTCCCCGGACCCAGCGACTTGTTCAAAATGACCGCTTTTGGCGGGTCGCGCACGGATCGGGCGGGAGACTCCAATTGTAAAAACTTAACTGCAGACGCGTCGAATCCAGAGCCGCACGGACACCGTATTATTGTTGTCGAGAGTCTGTCTGGTCGTTTCGCATAGCCAATCGTTAAATAGGTAGAATTATTAATTGTTAGAAGAGCGTAGTGGGAGATTTTAAACGAGGCGCGAGGTTTGTTTTCGCATATTTTTCGGGCAAAGTGTTGGCGAGGTAGCTGCATAGACAATTAAAAATTATAAATAATATTAAACTGTGAAAGATGCAAAATTGCCAGTTTTTGTCTTTGTATTTTTGGTTCTGGTTAAAAAAAGATTGTCAGTTTTTAGTTCCTACGTACGATGTACCATTATTTATCGTAAAGAAATCTAACATCTTTTTTAATCTTGAATCATTCGAATTCGCATTTGACTGATGTTTTTCTTAAGGTTTATATGTAATGTTGTATATGGAAATACGGAGAACTGGTGAGTTTGCATCTTTGACGCGTGAATAAAGACTGACAGAGACCGTTACATTTTTTTCGATTTTCTAAAATAGAGAAGCTAGTTTAGCTTTATAGCACGTTGTACTATCATATGTTTTTTTATACAGGTTAATTTATTAAACAATTTGTGTTTATCCTTTGAATCAAAAGTCATTAATGTATTTGATTCTAAGTTTAATTATACATTTACCTCTTTATTTTGAAAATTAATAACCTATTTTCATTCTTAATGAAATTTGTAACTATGAATTTTTTTCACGCATTTTCTCAAGGAGTAAAATACTTAAATAGAACTTAAAAGAAAGTTTTTGAATGCGAAAAATCGCCTCAACTATTAATCACAGTATTACTAAATATACGTAGACTTGCAGCGTGTGTGCGAGGTACGAAACTTAATGTTAAGTATAACACCGAATAAAGACTCTGTACGTAGTTAGTTATGTAATGTGAATTAGAGTTAAGCCCTATTAATACATAACATGTCAAGTTTATTTATAGTAAAGTTTCTGAAACATTATTTTGACTTTTCATTTAAATTTTCCTTTTTTAATTAATAACATTGGTATAATAATTGCTATCGTATCATTTATCAAAAATTTATTATATTAATTTTTTCAATCTATACAAGATTAGTCATATTCAATAATAATAATTACAATATAAAAATAGAACATTTAATTTATTTAGATAATTTGATTTTTTTACGAAAATGTTTACTTATGTGTATTTTAAGATGTGGCATATCTTTTGGGTAATAAGAGCATTTATGACACTGCAATTTCCTGTTGAAGTATAGTTTATAAATTTCAGGATCGATTTTAATTTCTCCATCTTTTTCCAATTTCTCACGAATATCTTAAAAATAAATTCAATATTTGATATTATAAGACATACAATTAAAAAATTCTAAAAACCATGAAAATTCTTTATGTAAATTATAAATTTGTAATTCTAAACTACATTAATATTTATATATAAAATAAAAGATAGAAACATAAAAATTTGATTGAAAGAAATATTCGATGAATGAAGCAAAAAGTAAGAGTATTTTTTCTGATAAAATTTTAATAAAAATATAAATTCTAAATTTACTTTTATTTATATTGTTGTAATTACACTTTTACACCATAATTTATGATTGACAAATATTTCTTAAGAATGATTTATAAATCAGAATAATACTAAAAACTTATTTAAATCTTTTAACTTTGAAATTCTTCATGTATTATTATAAATTAGTCATTTGATTGCGTTGAATTTAATAAATCCTTCATTAGATTGTTCAATCTACTGTATTGTGTAATTGATATAACATTTTATTAAAACAAGATGAACAAGATCAAAAGCAACCGACAAACATTTAATTATAGGATTGGAATTTAGAATTTCTTTTAGCTTAAAAATCAGGAAAGTAAATGATAAAAATATATTTATTTTAAGAGATTGTTAATGTTAAAGATAATTTTAAAGTTATAAAACAATTTTTTCTTAAAAAATACTAATTGATAAAATACAGCTATTAAACAACTTTTAAGTGAACACATATTTGAATAAATTATAATTAAAGTTAATTAATAATAAACCAGATAATTTTTTATTTGATATAGAAAAAAAATTGAAGAATGTATTTAACTAGATGAATGTATTTTCTATGTGAGTTTGACTTACTAAAGAAAAATTTTATGAAATCTAATATTTAAAAATTATAAATATTTAATTTTGAATTATATTAAAGATTAAAAATTTTAATAAAATAAAATTTCTTAAAAAAATATATATTAATTATTACATGTTGTAAAGTTCAATTTCTAAACACTTGATTTTTAGTTTTGAAATAATTAAATTAATTTAAGTTACATTTACAATACTTAGTAAAATTACGAATTTCTACTTTTCCTATTTATTTTAATTGGTTTTTTATTATTACACAAAATAACTAAGATTGATAAAGGAGTGTTTTAATATTTGAATAAATTACATTCATAAGATCTATTTGTCTAAAGAAAAATTAATTTAAAACTAAATTATGTATAAAAGAAAATGCATTTATAAATTTATACTTAAATATTAAATTGATATATAAATATTAAATTATATATAAATATATATAAATATAAAATATATATATATAAATGATATATAAATATAAAACTTAAATTACATATTGATTTTTAAATTACTAAATATATTTGGAGTATTGTATTTTTTAAATACCTTTAGATGGAAGGAATAAAGGAGATGTGAAAGAATTCCAGTGTTTTTGCGTTTTTAAACAACGACCATTGAAATCTGTACTTATGACATGCAAGTGTAATCGAAGCAAGCTAGGAAGAGCATGATACCCAACTCTAAAAAATTATATTAGTGAATATTTTTCCATAAATATGAAGTTTACAAATATAATTTTTTTTTTACTTAAACTCAAATCGTTGATGACGATTTACATATTTATTTGCTGTTGTTTCCATGTGTTCAAGAAGTTTTAAATCATCTTTTGTAACATGAGTAATTGAATCTATATCCTTTTTTGGTAAAATAAGATAGTGGTAAGTAGACTTTGGATACTTGTCCTTTAGAACAACTACGTGATCATCTTCCTCCAATATATTACGTTTATATTTTATGTCATTGATTAAATTATACTTAAAGTCTTCAAGCTCCATTTTATTTGTTATATTGTTTGTAGAACAATTTTTTTTTTTATCTTTAAGAACAATGTTAAATAAAAAATTATATAATTTTATTTGATTTTTAATATATGTATATGTAAAATCCATAATAATGATTTAGTATTTGCAATAAAGCTTGAAAATTTGAATAAGTTGTAATAAATTTTTTTCTTAAATGAAATAAAATTTAGTTATTCGTTTGTCGTTCAAACAATTTTAGAAAATACTTACACAGATGCAAGAAAGATACGTTAATTATTTTTCTTATCACGAAGGAAAGCATTAAAGTGATTATGTGAGGGAGGTATTTGTAGGTTATCTCCGCCGATCGACTAAGGTATCAATTTCTTATAATATTCCATTCCCTCTTGTCGAAGAAAAAAATTTAAAGATTTAAAATTCTAAATTTTGCTTTACTTATTTAATCAGTATAAAAATAACTAGGCTTGATTGATCTTTTGAATAGATTATTTCCCATACAGTTGATTTAATCAAATTATAAGAGGTTTGTAATGTAGCATACGAACTACATTACGAACTAAGATAACTGTTGATATTTAAATTATTAAGGTATGTCGTACCCCGGACGTCGGCGACAGGCTGAGGCACGTTAAGTATACATCATCGTATGCGCGTATTTGTTTACAGTTTTTATATCTAGTTACGTTTAAATGGCTTTTGAGTTTTCGAAGCGAAGTCTCGAACGGCCGCTGAGATTTTCCGGATAGTCGATAACATAATAGAAGGTTGGAAAGTATAAATGTAGGAAAAATACACGCCACAGCGGCAGAATATTAGCTCACGCGCGAAGGCAAACACCAGAGCGTCCGAACATCGGCAAGCGATGTTCACGGCGTAACCACATCGTACCTCCACGAGAGTAAGGGACATCATCCTTGTGTTACGGCGTGGTAACGTACCACTAAGAAACAACATAAATCTCGCGTCTATTGGTTTACACCATATGCCACCACATCCTTGGCAGCGGCTCCAAGAGGCCTTATACATAAATGCTAATATTAAATTACCAATTTAAATAGATCGCTCTCTTTTGTTTATTCTGTAACATTAATTATTTAGATTACTTTTAATGATTTTTAAACGATTATTTAAATATATTGTTTAAAACTGCTACATAAACCATAATTACACAGTGTTTATATTACACTCTATTAAGTTTTTCTTAATATAAGTTGCTCAAAATACAAGAAAAATAGTTTTTATTCTGCGATAGGTTAATAATATAATAATTTGTTTAAATCGATTTTAAGCAATACATCCTTAACGTTGATTGTTGTTATAAGAAAACTTTTAGTACTTTTTTAATATATTTATTTGTTAAAAAATAAATATAAATTAAATTTATCAAGAATTAAAATAATATATTGGTTGTATTCAACCACAGCCGGATGGCAGCAGATTATTACGATATTTTCCGATTAATACGCATAGAAGAAAGCAGAAGTTTTTTTACGTAGCTTCTTTTGGATACGTATTTCTGTCTCACTCACTACAGTAAAATATGAGTTTGTTTTACAAGTGCAAAGATGAGTTGTTTGTCAAGCATCGTACTTTTCTCGAAGCAAATAGTGAGTTAGTCCTGTCTTATGCATAGCTACGAGCCTTTCATCTCGCACCTGTTCTACTACCAACGCGAATAAGCAATCAACAGCAGGTGCGCATCGATCTTATAAACTATATTTTGTAACTGCTACAGGCTACTCGACAGAGGCGATCATCATTTCGTGATTGTCCAGGAGCAAGAAGTACCTGCACTCGAGTTTTATTGTTGTTACAAAGAAGTTAGTGCCGCGTGCACCATCGTAAGTCTGACTGCATAAACCCGCGAATTACGACACGCTCGTTTGAATATTGCCGCGACACCCTTTGCGTGGGTGAACGTGGGCCTGTCACGCACATCTTTTACACCGGCACACTGTCACAGCCCTCGAAATACTTGTTGAGTTGTTACGGTTATGGCAAGAAGCAACGAATGTTAAGGCTGAGTCTCGGTAGTAAGTATATGTATTTCTCGCATGCGCACTAATCATTTTTCTCGAAAAGCGTTTCGCTATAATAATTACGCAGAATAACACTTCTGATATTTGAGAAGAAATAAGGTATGGATCTTACACTATAATAAATAAAACAATTTACAAGAACATATTTACGATTATAATTTATTCGAAGAATTCGTTGTTTATTACGAAGAAAGAAATTCAAGTTGCAGCCTGTAGGTTAGTATTTAATATCAGAACTGAAATTCTGCCTGTATGCAGCAAACCGCGGCATTATTTAAACGAGCGCATCGTAACTTGCTAGTCTGTTAATTAGATGTTGATGCGCACCTGCTGTTGACTGATTATTCGCGTTGGTAGCAGAACAGGTGCGAGATGAAAGGCTTGTAACTGTGCAACACTTACACTCATCTGTAAAACACTTGTAAAACAAAATCATATTTTACGTGAGTGAGACAGAAAGACCTATCCAAAAAATAATACGTAAAAAAACTCCTGCTTTTTTCTGTGATTTGGTGCATCAGCCGAAGATGTAACAATCTACTGTTGCGCGGCTGATCACAAATTATAATCCGTGTGGTAATCTAATAACTGATTTTTAAATAAAGTTAATATAAATGTATTTGAAACTTAAGTAATAGAGTAACAAGTAATAAAGATATGACGGTATTAGTAAACGATAAAATGTGAAATAATTTAATAATCATACAAACTTGTAGTTTAAGTTTATTAAAGTTTAGAGTTATAAGTTATAATTAATAAGGTTAGACTTCGATTTGACGCATTTGCTCAATTTTGAATAATTAAAAATTGATCTAAATAAATATTGTAGAAACTTATATTTTATGGAGGTTGATGGAAGTATAAAGGAACACCAATACCACCAATACAATTATAAAGAAACAAAAAGGGATTGTAATATTTCAGAATTTACTACGTTTTTTTATAATATCCTTAAACTTCAATTGTAAGCTAAATGGAACATTGATAAAATGAAATTCTTCTTTTTATTTGACTAAATCTTGTCTCTCCTCGTTAAAAAATAATCTTTTTTAATAATTTGTTCCTATGTTTTTCGTGTTACGATCTCAACTCACTGGGATTAGAAACTGTAATAATTTCATTGAATTAAGCGAAAAAAATTCCTTTGCGAGGAGTTTTTCAATTTATTTAAATTAAATAATAATAAGATAATAGTTCTTTTTTACCTGGTGTAATATTAGAAAATTTTTTTTGTTTACATAATTTGAAGTAATCTTCTCTATATAAAAGAATTCTAGCCAAAACTAACTTAAAAACACATAATATTGAAAAAAATCTTTCACAATATTTTTGTATCACATCACGTTCCGCATAATTTCAACATTATTAATTCTACGAAAAAATAAAAATGCGAGAATTCATTTAAAATCAATTTATACATTGTTATTTTAAAGTGTATCCAATGAGTTTAACTTTAGTTATATCCCATAATATTATTACATTATATTATTTTATATAATCTGATACGCATCATTTTTAACGTTTATATCTATTTTTGTTACTCCTAATATTGTGTTTTTACTTGTACTTTTTTTATTTTTGTTTTATTCTCTCTTTGCTTTAAAGAATTTTATATGATGTATTTAAATTTTTTCTTTCTTCTTCGGCTTTTATTATTAAAGTTATTATTACTTTCATTACATAATTATTCGTTATTTAGCTGTAAATTTCGTTAGGTAAATTATAAAAATAATTATTTTTTCGAACTAACAGTGTTTCTTTTACAATAAACAAAAAAACTTGCTATATATAATATGTTAAAATTCATGCTTAAGCCATATTAATATTGTAAAAAATTATATAAATTTACATGAAACATAATTTGTTTCGTGTTAAATGCAAATGAATGAATTAACTAAAATATTAAAACTATTTTATCATGTTTAATCTATCATGATGTTATTGTTTCTTGTAAAAAATTGCACACGCATTCGGTACTCCCCACCCACTCGCCATTGGAGTTATACATATCGCTTATGTCGTAAAAATTAATCCTTCGTTAAAATAATTGTAATGAACAATTATATCGTACAGTTTATAAAAATTCGTGTGTTTGGAATATTAAAAAAAGTTCTTCAACAATCTATTATTCGAAACTTTTAATTTTATTTACTAATAAATGCATATACTAATACAGTATTCGAATTAACAGGCGAATTTATATATTTATTTCATTTGTACTATTTAAAGAGTGCCAGATAAAAAATGAACAGATTAAAATTATTTATCGATATTTACATTAAAAAAATTATGAGATTAATTGTAAAAAAATATATTAATTATCAGTGAAGTGTGTAGGAGTGACTAATTGGTTAATTTTTTTTACTTTCATTATATTTTTGTGGATATTTTTGTTAATAATTTCATCCTATTGAGCGCGCAGCAAACAAATTTCAGTCATTTAGAACAAATAGTTCACACTCATTAATATTTTACGCTAATATATAAATGGACTGTATATATTAGCATTCTATTGTTGCATAAAATTAGTTGGTTAAAAGTATAGTTTAATTAATACGTAAAATATTTTGTCTAAATTAAAGTATCGATATAATAATTATGTAAATATAATGAAATAGAATGTATTAATAGCAAAAATTAGTATATACATAAACTTTATTAAATTATTAATAAATGAATAAAATTCGTACAATCATAGTACATTTGTGTAAACTTGTTTTTCCAATTATATAGTATTAATAATATTTTTTAATATAAAACAATAATTATTAAGTTATAAGTTGTGATTTGCAGAAACATTAAAGAAAAATGTTATAAAAGTCAAATAAAATTTCGTTTCCAAATTTTTAATTGTAATTCTAAAATACTTTTAAAAATGTTAAATCCATTATCAATCTTATGCATAAAATCTTCGAAGATTTTAAATTCATACATTGTATCATAAAGTTTCTCAATGCCTAAAGAATCCCATCGGTTTGGTAGTATAAAACATCAATTTAATAATTCTAACAAAAATTTTATTTAAATCGAATAGGTAATTACAAATCTCAAAATATTTTAAAGTTGTATCGAATTGTCATTTGAAATAGAAAGCGGTTATAAGTACACTTTTTTTTTAATAAATTGTCACCGATAAAATTTAAAAGTTAGATTCAAATAAATTATACGAGATTTGGGAAAGGGAAAGTAAGTAGTGCAGTTGTAAATAAATATCTATATTAAACCAAAACGTGTCATATTTAAAAGATAATTTCAAAAAAATCAAATCAAAATAGAATAATTAATTCAATAATAATTAAATCTCAAAATATTATAATGTATTAAAATAAATAGTTTATTGATTATTAAATTAAAAAATTTATTATTTATATGTTTAATAACATCTATTTCATTATATGATAATATAATTTTTAAATCCATAAAACTATGCATTACATGTCAATTGTCTAAAAAAGTGAAAACTTGCGAATATAGCCTAATATAGTAAATTTAAAAAAATGTTTTCAGGCATTGAATATATCATAATATATCAAGTATATAATCAAAATCAAAATAAAGATTCTGTTAAACTAGCGGTTTATTACTTCTTGAAGTTTTCGTATAATAGTACAATGCCTTTTTAGTCATTAAAATACACAAATATACGTAAAAAATAAAAATTTTGATTAATGAAAATTTGAGTTTTGATATTCCCTCAGTTAAACTTTCTATATATTATTTTTTATCTTTTTATGAAAATTTTGTTAAAACTCCAATTCTTTTTAATTTTGGAAAAATTTTCAATCTATACAATGAGTGAATAAGTGAATTAGAAAAATTTTAACGTTTCCGATATTGTTTTGCATATCCTCATTTTAATCGCTCGAAGGCCAATGTTCATTTCATGCATTCGTTCGTCAAATATATCATGCTTAAAAAAGTTAATATTGCAGGAATTATTGGGACTAGAAATGAAACACAATATTCATAATTACATTTGTCAATACAATTTATGTTTATTATGCGACAAAGTAAATATAATTTAATCACATTAACGTTTACCCTATTATATTTTCTTTTATATATACATATATAATGTGAATGAGTACGATGAATTTTTAGTTATAATCGTTGTGTCAGTTGTTCCTTGACCTACTTAATGAAGGTTTTCCCTGGCGGTAATCTTATGGTCGGGGAACACCTGTCATTCTATTGCTATCGTATATGTTTAATTTAGCGTATCCCTTACAATATTTTATTGTAATACGTAAACATAATTAATGATCACATGTAGCTATTTTACGTATTGTTACACTAAATCGTTAGACACGGAATGAAAAATCATTCATTGTTATCTATTAATACGTTTAAATTCACAAGATATATTAATGTATACTTATATCAATTGAATCATAGATAACAGGATTTTATCTTAGATGTGTATAGTTTTCAACGTTATGTGAGAATGTACTTTGATTTCGATATGCAGCAACCAAATGGCCAAATATAGGATCTAGGTTGCGCTTGATTTCTATGTTTAGGTGTATTACAAATAACCAGTTATAAAAAGTAAATAAGCTAAATTCCACGAGTGTCGACCTACGTATTGCTACGTATTAAATATTTTGAAACTTTTTACGTATATATATATAACATTTAAAGAAATAAGGAATACTTTTTTTATAGAAAATTAATTTTAAACTTCAGTTATAGTTGAATCATTTAAGATATAAAAATATAAGAAAGGTGTAAAAAATTACACGAAACATAAATAACGCGTTCATTCATATTAAAAATCTAAAATAATAAGTTTTTCTAATTATGTGAAGGATTGGGTATAACGTGTAAATACATTAATTATCCTTGTAATTAAATTTATTTTTTTTTTTTAATGAAAGATGATGTAGAATAATTAAAGAATAAGAAAACTAATCTGCCCAAAATCTTATATGAATTTGTGATTTAAGAAACAAAAATTAAATTAAATTAATAAAAAAAATTAAATTTAATAATAAAATAATTTATTATCAATTTGTTTTTTACGAAAAATTTATAAAATTTATTTAAGTACTTGTAAATCAACTATATTTGTACAGAACTACAAATATAGTTAAAATTTGCAGTTTATTGTTATTATTACACTTTTTATTTAATAAATTTTCTTACCTACTTACTGTACTAATATACTTATCTCTTTTTATTCATAAATATATTTAAATTAAACGAGCTTTTATATCTATAAAAAAGTTTTATGGAAAATAATTTCTTTTTCACGTGATGCACAGATATTCAAAATTCATAAGTTCGCGCTGATACTATTAGTAGTAAAAATGTCCGTTCCTCGTGGTCCGATAATGCCCGCCAAAAACGAACCCATAATGTAGATCATGTATCAAAGTAATCATATTTATTGATATATAAATAAACCATATTGAATTTTATATTTATTTAATTTATAATCAACATTAAACGTATGATTGATATTTTAACGGAATAATACGCGAACAATGAAGTATATTTGAAGACAGGTATTCATCATTTATATGACACCGTATATTTTTCTCCAAATACAGTTTGTATTAGAAAAAAATAGCACGAAGTTGGAATTACTAAACTAACCTAACCTCGAAAATCATACACACAAATAAGAATGACGAAGGCAGACTTTATTTCTGTATAATGTGTTCTTTAAAACGCTAAATCAGACAAAGATGAAGAAATACGCATATAGCGTATATTACGTGTGTAACTGCTATGCGTGTATAAATGAGTGATACAGCGTAACCGTCTAAAACGTTTATCCGCGTTTCCCATTCTTTTTTCCTTGTATAACAATACTCTTACAGGGTACATATACATGCACAAAATTCCAAACTGGAGGGGTACGGTTACGACGGCGGCGACGACGACGACGGCAAGCGCGAGGACGGAGGCGACGGAGCACCGAGAGCGAAAAACCCATCCACCACCACGAGGTTAGGTACATATAAAATTTTTTTCAATTCTCTTATCTAATGTGACTGTATCTATGACGCTATCACATAAATATTTTTCCTCAATTGATGCGAAAAAGAAATGATAGAAAATTTACTCGTGGTGCAAAAACGGATTTCTATCTGGTAAAGGTTATAATGAAGCGCATAGTGCATGTGGCATGTGTGCGTGCGCGTGTGTATATAGTGTGTATATATGTAATTTCTCTCTCCCACGGTAAAGTCCCTGGGAAAAGTGTTTCTTCTTAATAGTCCTCTCCTACGTTAAAGAGGAAAAGGAGAGAAAAGAGGAGGGCACGCACGCCACAGTTCTTGGTGATGTTGGCTTACCCTAAGAATTGGAATAATCGCATCGTTTTTAATTTTATTATTTATTACAATTATTAATCTCATGTTGAAGAAAAAAGAAAATAAAGACTGGACCACGAGAACAGCAAGTAATTATTTCATGAATAATCAACGATTTTCTTGAATATCGGAAAAAGATATACTTCCCTCGTTTTGTTCCTAACCCCCAATCGCCCCCTCTTCAATGGATTATATACGTTGTGTATCCTTTAAGAGACAATTTTAAAGTTAATTTTGAGTGTGGTGACGCCTTAAATTGGAGGACCAATGAGCTTCGTTATTTTTTGTAGTATTTTATATTATGCTTAAGAATTCAATATCAAATTTATTACGAAAAAGCATGCAAAACTGCATTCAGCATTAAGGTTAGGTTTGTCTTTCTCCGTTAATTACACGTTTCTTGTATCGTTTTCTTTATAAAACGAGAAACTTTAATACACAATTTATATTATTTTTCTGTTTATTTAAAAGTATTAAACCCGGATTTGTTTGAATAAGTGAAAGGGTAATTTTTTAATTTTCAAATTCGCTTCAGTTATTAATTAGTTTTTGAAGTTCTCAGAGTTTTTCATGAAGATGTAATGCAAGATGCTTGCTCCAGAAAGTCTTAACCAGTGTATTCACGATGTTTGTTTTTTTTTTTTTTTTTTTATTAATGAATGTTTATGAGTGTGTTGAATTACTAAGAATGTTGTGATAATCTTGTTTGTTGCTAAGAAACAACAGAACTTTTTTCGATGATTTAGCATTTCAAGTGCATATGTGCAAGATAGGTTGAAAATAAAGCTTTAACTGATATAACTGTAAAACTTAATTAATTTTAAAATATTTTTCTATGATAAAAACATTGTTTACAAACAAGAAAAATCTTATCGTGTAATACATTTAGAAGGTAGAAAAATATTAAAACAAATAATTGGATTCAAGTCATATGTCAATAAGTATATCTTATCTAAAATATTTTGTATTGAAGTATTTAAAATCCTAAATCATTTAAGTGAATCATAGTACTATTTATCAGTTATTTATAATCAATACATTATAATAAAATAAATTTTGATTCTGCAAAAATATTTTTTTTTATTAAAATAATTAATAAATTTTAATTTAACTTAATCTTTTTATTTATAGTATACGCCAGTAATGTCTATCCCTCCATCGTCGTCCAAGGGAATAGCCAGCGAAAAACCAGGTGGCACAAGTCCAAGTCCAATAGAAGGAGTTGAGGGAGTGCCAGGTCCAAGTACATTAGAACAGATTCCATTGCCACAAAATGAAGAGTTGGATGATTATGGAGAAACGGCTGACGAGGAGGAGGAAGAAAGTACCGAAGAAGATTGTGAGGTAATATATTGATTTATATTTCATTATTAATTTTAACAATGTTTTTTGTGTAATAAACATTTTGAACATGTGATAACATAACCTCTCATTTTTAGATTAGTGATTCAGGACTGTTTTGCGATGCAGAGTGTGAAGAAGATATTGATGAGTCAGATTGTCAATCATTGGCTTTACAAAGGCAGCCACAATTGCCACAACGTATTCAAAGCCCAAATTTGGAAACATGTGTACCCTTGGACGTTGTTTTACCTCCAAGGAAACGTAAAAGTGAAGCTGAATCAAGTTTACCTTGTAAAAAACCCAATCCTGAAGACAAATCTACTATGTAAGATTTACAAGCATTTCATTTTTTATTTCCAGTAATAAAAAGTTTGTTTTATAAATAAGATCATTAACCTTAAAATTGTGCAAGTATTTAAAATATTAATCAATCATTCATTATCTATCAGTGATCAAGATATTTATTTCAATTTCTTTAAAATAACTCACAAACTTAGCAATATATTCCTATTTAATATTTTGACATATTTGTTGCAGAAATCTTAAGAGGTTTGATGAGAAAGTGAAACATGGTCGACCTGTTATACCAACAAAGGACAATCCTCCTCCAGAAATGAGCGATTGGCTTTTACAGTTTCAGGTATTAATTTGTTAATGTTATTTTATTTCTTTTTACAATAATATCATTTGTTTAAATTTATGTTATGTTAAAATGTGCAAAAAACACTTATTGATTATACAGTAATAATGTACATGATAATGTATCTATCAAATAACGAAAGCTAAAATATATTAATACAATAAATAATATTTCAGAGATATTATTTATTATCAACAACAATAAGAATATTAATTGATCATGTATTTTATTAAGTTATATACAATATCTGAAGTATGAATTTTTTTTTAAAAAATTTTAACGTCATTAAGATTTTAATTATGTAATAAATGATGAAAGCCTTAATCGAATGAGAAATAGTTATTGATTTATATAATAATAATAATAATAATATTTATAAATTATAATAGTTTGGTTTATTGATGAAAACTTTGGATACAGTAGCATTATTTCTATATATTTTTCATAAGCTTTCTAATAGTTATATATAAAAAATTAAAATATATTTATATATTAAAAAGTTTCAATATTAATGACTCTAAAATGCTTTAATCGTGCATTTTAAAAATGTTTTAAATTATGATACTATTTGTAAAAACCATACGAATTGCAAATTAATACCATATTATTTAAACTGTATCTTTGATATGCATTAGTTAATAAATAATTATTAAAAGAATTATATTAATAATTTTACATCCAGCTAATGAGTCACTTTTAATTTCCACAGAGGTGGTCGAATGCCGAGCGTATGTTAGCAATCGACGAGTTAATTGAGCGTTGCGAGCCAACTCAAGTTCGTCACATGATGCAGGTTATCGAGCCCCAATTTCAGCGTGACTTCATCTCGTTGTTGCCAAAGGAACTGGCCTTATCCGTGCTCGCGTTTCTGGAGCCACGCGACCTATTACGCGCCGCTCAAACCTGTCGTTCATGGCGCTTTCTCGCTGACGACAACCTCTTGTGGAAGGAGAAATGTAGATCGGCAGGCATCGAGGACTTGAAGGACGTGCCGAGGCGCAAGATCGCTAAGTGTGCGACAGGCAACTGTATTCCCGGGAATAACAGCGCCTCGCCCTGGAAGCAAGCGTACATGAGACAACACAACATAAAAATGAACTGGAGGACGAAGCCCATACGACCACCGAAAGTGCTTAAGGGTCATGACGACCATGTAATCACGTGCTTACAATTCTCTGGGAACAGGATCGTCAGCGGCTCTGATGATAACACACTCAAGGTCTGGTCCGCGGTCACTGGCAAGGTCTGTATCACTACTTATTTTTACTTGTAACTCATCCCAGCTTAGACTTTGTCGTTCATTTATTTTTATATATACGAGATTTTAATGTGCAGCAAAAGATACGTGCATTTTTTACGACTAGCAATTTGGTGAACTATATATTACGAAACATAAGGCGCCTCTTTTAAAAAAGAAAAGAGAGAGTGTTGCGAGTTGAATCCAAAAGCAAAGCTCTAATTGATCTCATTGCTCTGTTTAGTGTCTACGAACGTTGTGCGGTCACACGGGCGGGGTCTGGTCGTCGCAGATGTCCGGTACCACGGTGATAAGTGGTAGCACGGATCGTACACTTAAAGTATGGAACGCAGAGACGGGGGAGTGCATACACACGTTGTTCGGCCATACGTCGACGGTGCGTTGCATGCACTTGCATGGCAACAAAGTTGTGAGCGGTAGCAGGGACGCGACTCTGAGGGTGTGGCGGATAGATACTGGCGAGTGCCTCCACGTGCTCGTCGGGCATCTGGCTGCTGTGAGGTGTGTGCAATATGACGGCAAGTTGGTCGTCAGTGGTGCCTACGACTATATGGTCAAGGTGTGGAATCCGGAAAGGGAGGAGTGCCTGCACACGTTGCAGGGCCATACGAATAGGGTCTACTCGCTTCAGGTGAGTCTTGATAAAACGTTGATAAAACTTTACGAATCGCTTTCAATCTTTTCCGCGCAAGATTACAGATTATTGGCGAAAATTTTCAAAATTAAAACGCATTATTTTTTAAATTATTGCCAAGCACATGAGAATAAATTATTTTGAATATCGAAAGTCAACATTTTAAATTATACTAGAAAAATTCGTTGATTTTTGTGGTCTAGTAGTGAAAAACTTTATGGCTTCTTAATTATAAGTGCTTCAACATTTTATTAATGGACTAACGATGCATATTTATATTGTACATACGTTCAAGCTTAACGCGAAATGCATATTTTCGAAAATAAAATTTTCTCAAATTTAATAACTCTAATTGAAATTTTTCCGAACTGCGATTAAAAGTATCACTCACGTTCGCGAAGTACATTTTTCAATCAAAAACAGGTAATTCGTTAAATATATCTCGCACAATTTAATAACGCATTGTGTTTATATCTTAAGATTATAATTCTTTGATATAATCAATGATTTTTAGATTATAAAAATCAATTTCGTGATGCATTTAAATAGTTGGAAAGCGTAGATTTTTTCGCAGTTACATAATCACATGCGATACTGTAAAATTCTATTTCATTTTAATTATTTAAAACAAACAACTCAATAAAAAAAAAGTTTTTAAAAATTATTATATTTTTGAATTTGTAGAACCAATATTGGTGAAACCATTTTTTATCTCTTAAATCTTATTATTATTCTTTAATTGCATTTTCACATATAATGTTGCACTTTACTAGATTTTTTTTAAAAACAAATTTCTCAAAAGAAAAAGTTTATAAAGATACAACAATTTGGCGACGTAACATTCTTTTTGGTGTTTTTTTCATTTATGTATCATTAATCAGGCACAACAATGAATCTTGCAAGAACTTATTGTGAATCTTATTGTAAAATGATTGAATATTTAAAATAGTAAATATGAGCAAAATACAGTGTAAAAAAATAATCTTAAAAAAATGGACGGACATTTTAGAAGATTCATGTAATACAAAAATTGCTATTAATAAAAATTATGCAGTTGGCATGTAAAAACCATGTAATTGACAGGCCAAAACGCCCTTTTCTATAAATATCTTACTTATTGTAATTAATTGATATGCGATTATTTTTATTTATTATTTTAATGATGTACGATTAAATGTAGTGTTTTATATCGATAAAAGTTATAAAAGTAAATAGAATACCGTATTAATATAATATTAATGTAATACTTGGGGAAAAAATTTGCAAAAATAGAATTTTAATAGCCTCTTCATTACACCTAACTTCTTAATCTAATTATTTTATCATGTATTAAAATTTTCATTTATTGTGTTTAATTAATGAGAATGGAATAATAATAAGCAAATTTCTATCAGTGAGCGCCATGTGTTTTAATAATCTGTGTCTAACGTGAAACCTTATTTTTTCGCAGTTCGATGGTGTGCACGTAGTGAGTGGCTCGTTAGATACGAGTATTCGGGTGTGGGATGTCGAGACAGGCGCTTGTCGCCATACCCTTATGGGACATCAAAGCCTCACTTCGGGCATGGAACTGCGTAACAATATACTCGTATCAGGGAATGCCGATTCGACGGTTAAAGTCTGGGACATCGTTAGCGGTCACTGTCTACAAACACTATCTGGCCCAAATAAACACCAATCGGCCGTCACATGCTTGCAATTCAACAGCCACTTTGTTATTACCTCTTCCGACGATGGCACCGTCAAGCTGTGGGATGTTAAGACTGGTACGTACCAACATAGACTTGGAGATCTCTGAATTTTTTTTGTTTGAAAGGCACTGTATTTTTACAACGTTTCTATAGAGCGGTAAAGTATGTGAAAACTAGTATTTCTGACAACCATAAATTTCAATCTCCAAATTTTTACTATCGAGTAAGGTATTGTATATTGTTTATTAGTGTAAGTTAACTAAAGTTCATACTCGATTAAATTTACACATAAGAGTGTTTACACATTAAACATAAAATTTATGTACTTTTTTGGGTTATTTTTATTCAAACTTAAATTTTACAGACAGTTCTTCTGATAATGTTGTCAATAAAGTATTTCTTAATTTTAGTTTAATATTTTCACTATTTAAATAACTGTTTTATTATATTTATTTCAAAATCTTTTGCTCGTACAAAAACTTGCCCTTTTAAACTATTACCTCTACATATAGATTATTTAAATTTAATGTTTTTTTTCATATGTAATGTCACTAAATAAAATTAAACCATTTTTAAGATAAATATTTAAAATTATATATTGTTATATCTAAAAATAACTATTCATATTTCTAATATATATATTTGCGCATACATAGTAATGGAAAAATAAAAGATTAAGTGTACAATCAACATTCTCTATTAAAAAATCTATTGCAATATAAGACTATAAAATAAAATTTTAGTTAATTTATTTATTGAATAATATAATATATTGTTATAATATATTACAATATATATTTGCTTTTCAGATAATCGTTTTTCATTTCACTTATCACTTTATAATCTACGTCTACAGTTTTTGTACTATTTTTGCTTAAATTTTAACAAGCTTTTTTACATTAAACGCTTTGGTGTATAGTTTTAGTAAGTTTCTTTTATTTTGTTTGATTACCCTTTCAATAATTTCACAACTCAGAGTGGATATTGATATTTTTGCCAAATTGCAAAAGTATTGTTATTTATAGAAATTTATAAGTTATTAATGCGATTAGATGTATGCAATAATTAAGTAATAGTTTTTTAAAATATAATAATGATATCCTATATAATAATATATTTATTGAACTATCAAGAGATAAGTGTTACATAAATAGCACTATAATTTATTAAATACTAATCAGACATTCCCATTCTGTTTTCTTCAGGTGAATTTATTAGAAACCTCGTGGCTTTGGAAAGTGGGGGCAGTGGCGGCGTTGTCTGGCGAATTCGCGCTAGCGACACGAAGCTCGTGTGCGCGGTAGGCAGCCGCAACGGTACCGAGGAAACGAAGCTCCTCGTTCTCGACTTTGATGTTGAAGTCAAATGAAAACAGGCATAAAAAAATTTATCAAAAGTAAAAAAAACAAAAAAACAAAAAATTTAATAATAACGATTATTTATAAATTAAGGACAAACCAAGAAAGAAAACAGTAAATATGGAAGTGTAGAGCGTATTGTCGCTATTCACCTCTAGAATCAAAAAATGGGAAAAAGGCAAGTGAGAGATGATGTAAGGAAAAGATGAAAACAGAACAATTTTCCTCATGTGACTTCTGTAAATACTTTAATTAAGATAGTGTAACCAATCTACTGTACAATGTGTCGTATATGGCGTTGTGTATGATTGTGAATAAGACTGCTTGTGGCTGCGCTTGTGAGAGTGTTATCCGGAGAAGCATGGTAAGAATGAATAAAACAAGATTTGAATGACAGTCTGAAATATAAGATATACGAAGTGTAATATTAACACACTAGTGGTGCAGATGCGTTTATGGCAGCTTTCGTCATTTTGAACAAATGAAAGTTTCACGAAATTTATTTATGCGTGTAAACTAAATGATTTTTCGAGTTTTTTTTTTCTCTTCATTTTTGTAAATATATAATAATTAACGATAGTTTTTGGTAAAATCGAATTTCAATATTGGAACTTTTTTTTACGCTTACCAATTGTCGAATTAAAATTGTATATTGATATTAAAGTAGTTTGACTTTTGTCCGAACAATAAATTATGTTCACACCTGTGAAAAAGTAATTAAAATTTATAAAGGCTTGTTATATATTTATAGAAAATTTTTATTAATATCAGTTCTTGATATATATTTATATATTTTTTTAATTATGAAAAACATAAAAGTAAATCAATTAAATAAGTAATGACTGTTATCATACACTACTGTTCATTTTGATTTCTAGGTTGTTATATTTCATTGTATGAAAAAATAACATCCTTGCTATACGATGCATGCTACTAATAATGTCAGTATACATTTTATAGATTATTCAAATGAATTCTCAGTATTAGAAAAACAAACAATTTATACAGAGAAAAAATATATAATTCAAAATGACGCGAAGTGCTCATGTCTGGATCAATTGAACAATGAGTCATAAAATAATTATGTTTTCTTGTTTTCGCAATAAGCTACGTATCAGGATTTTGTATTTACCATTTTATCTTGAGTTTATATTATACTTGAATGTGTTCGAAAAGTCCTATGATAAGTAATTGCTAATTAAAAACTCCAGAAAACTTTTGAAAGCTTCACTGTATGTGTAAAAATATCGATCGTACAACTCAATTTTCATTTAACTCTTTGTAGATTTCCATAACTTAATATGTACAAAGTAAATTATAAATTATAAATTTATATTACTTTATCAATTTAGATGACTTGAACATATTTTGTTAGCTCATATGCGAATTTATGTGTAACAATAGTACTTTTTAGATTTAAGAGTACTCATGGTAAATCTTCGCTAATTAATTTTAAATTCATATTGAGACAAGTCAAAATTAATATTCAACATTCAATTTAATTTGAATGATTTCATAAAAATTATCAAAGGCTGTTCTAACAGTGACAGAAGCTCATTTGTGCTTTTTGTATCCTAAATAAACGACTTAACTGGTTATGCTAAATCTTTCTGAATGTTAAGCAGTCTTAAAATATACATGTTTATACATCCGCGCATATTTGTGCTTATAAATACATACATGCATACATCAAAGAGCATACAAAAATACACACACGCATAAATGTATATACATACGTGCATACACATATATATTTATTTATATATACTTTTGCGTGTGTATATATATCTATATATATATATACGCAGGCGTGTGTACACTAACACAAATGAAGGAAGAAATCTTTGAAAATTAAGAATTTATTTTTTACTTTGCACTGAAAAGTTAAAGAATCGTTGGAGATATTGAAGCTCTCTGACGTTTTGTGGACTGATGTATTGGTATATAAAGGGCAATTCTTTTCCTACAATGTGCCGAGCATTTCTCGTTTCTGATAATTCATGCAGCTACATTAGAAATAATTATGAAAACTTTAATAAAAAAAAAAAACGTTGGAGTGTTACCTTATTTTAATTAGGTTTTATAAATTCCAATATTCAAAAGAATAGTGATATTTTTCAAATTTTTTCTAGTTTTCCTCGCATGAATTATACTTAAATGACAAGCTATATTTATCAAGATATTGTATCATACTTGAGAGCATTGAGTCTGAAAAAAAGAAATTAAATTGGATGGATTTATTGTGATGTTTATTATCAAATTTAGATTGTGTTTAAAAAAATACAGAAAAATGTTGTTTTACGAAATCGTAAAAGCGTAAAAGCGTATAAAAACATGTCACTTGCGTGATATTACACGAGCCAATTATAATTACAAAAAGGTATCATTTCTTGTAAAGATAACTCAATTATTGCGCTAATTTAAAAAGAAAATATCGTGCGTTTAGTTTCTCCGTGAAAATTGTTATCATTTGTAATCTGTATATTTAAAAACGTTAAAAAAATGAAAACTTTTAATCTGTAAAAAATATCGGTAGGAAAAAGTCGACATTCTTTTTGTACATAATCGAATTTCTTATAATACATTTGATAGAATTTTTTTTGTAAGCTAAGCAATTCGATATCTTAGTAAATAAGTAAAAAAATTTCATACTTAACTTGCATTTAAATGAAAATTATTAAATTCATGAGAAAAATGAGAATCGTAAGATTTCCCATACCTGTGACACGTAGCAACTGTACAATATAATTCTTTTTATTTATAAATAATTTTCAATTATTGAAATTCATGTCATTTGTTGTAAAGATTCATAATCAAGAAGAAAAAATTAACGAGAGCGGGAATGATACAAAAAACGAAAATAAAAACCTTAATAAACATACAAAATGAACTGTTGAGTTAATATCAGCAATGAGACAGTTGCGTATCAAAGTGATGATCATTGATTTTAAAACATCTGTAAAAATCTGGTTTGCCATGGTCCAGTAATAGTAAATGCAGAAGTTTATTTATTTTGTGCAATACAATACTATAAGAATGAGTTTACTGTACGAATATACTCAATTTTTCTATCAAATAATGGTAGAATGATTCTGTTTAATGTAAGATACCCCATGAGCTTAATATCAAACACTTTCTTTTTTATTATAAACCAAAAAAAAGACAGGCAAATTTTAAATTACGTGCGAATATTTTTATTGCGTTGACTATTATTGGTCCCAGATTATTTACAGTCCATATTTTATTTGTATATTGCTCAATAGTTTATATTATAAGAATGTGTTATCTGTTGTATCATTTTTTATAAAAAATAGAAAATGTTGCTACATTTTAAAATTTATTGTTTTATTTCTTAATATAAATTCCTTATTTCCAATTTTTACAAATCTAAAGATTGTAAAATAAATTTTGTGATGTTTCACAAAATTAATTATTAAATTAAAATGTTTATTAATTTTTTCATTCGTTACGTTTCTATAGCAATTGTAAATGTACAATCTTGACAAGGAATATGTATAATACAATTAATTTCTTGTAATTCACTCTTCTCTACCAAATAGCAATGTCCACATCGACAGTTGTAGGAGAAGATGTTTTCATCCTCAGTTGCTTCTAAATCCTTAGGAGTCAATCTTGCATAAATAAGTTCACCTTTGGCTTCTAATTTAGCCTGTTTATATTTAACATCGTACTCCCTTCTAAGATTTGGATTACCCAATATTTCCCAAGCTGACTTAACATCAAGAAATAACTGATTTAGAGATGAATTTTTTATCTTGTCTGGATGAGTTTCTAATACCTTACGGTGATATGCTTGCTTAAGTTCTTCTGTTGATGATTCAGGGAAACATTCAAGAATTTTGTAGAGATCTTTGTTTGTTGAATCACAATAATCTAATGCATAAATTAATAATCTTAAAATTATAATTATATCCAAATATTATATAGATACATTGTTTTTAAATAACTTTAAGAAGTTTAAATACATTGCTTAATTTGTTTATTCTAAAATTATTTTAAAAGTATTTGTTAATAATTTTATATGCATATGTATATAAGTAAATTAAGTAGTATATTCAGTTACATCACATTATAAATAAATCTAAAACTTAAATTTCAACCCATTTTCTTAAAAAGTAAAGTACAAATTAAAAATGTAGAAAAACAATTTATTATCTTAAATTAAATTAAACAATTTTACTATTTAAATATTAAAAAGTAATTTGTACATTAATTCATTAAGAACAGTAGAAATTTATTTTATTTTATTTAGTAAACAATGAATTATAAAAAAAACGAACCTGTCATATTTATACAAACTCCAGAATAATATAAATCTTAAATTTGATAAATAAAATAAACCAAATTTTTAACAACTTAAGTTTTCTTGCTTATAGAATAATTAACCTCAAAAAATAAATCATTATTTTAGTATCCATTAGTTTTTTAAATTTTATTTAAAAAATTACACGACATAATTTTTTTATAATAATATCTTAAATATTTTCAAGCATCATAACAAGAGTCTCAAATTTCATAACAATACTTGATGTAAATCGAAAACAAGGCTTAATTCGTTCAACAATATTAAACATAAAATCTTTTTCGAAACATCACTTTTGATCAGTAAATGAAATAAAGACAAAAAAGACAATCATTTTTTAATTTAATGTTTTAATAACGTGCCTTACGCCATTTGCTTCAATAAAACATGTGCTCACACTTCACAACATATATATAACATTCAAGCTTGATGTGATACTCCAATCACGTAAAGACTCATATTAAAAAAATAAGAAAACAGGAACAGACAATTATTTGAAAACTGTTTAGTCAGTAAAATGAAATATAACTATTGAATCAACTTAAAAGAAGAAACTAACTTTATATTTAATTGACTGATTTTATATATTATTATCATTTGTTCATTATTAATTTCTTTACTTTTCCATTATTCTAATATCGTTTAAAATTTATTAATTTTTATTTATCCATTTTTATATATATATATATATGCTTATACGAGAAAAACAGAATCTATACAAAAAAACTTAATACTACTACTATTAGTTATCGTAAAGAAAAAACAAAAATTTATATTATAAAATAACTGAAATATATTTCGACAAAATATTCAAGTTAATTTATTTTTTTTATTTTTACGAACTTCAATTTTTTCAATAATGACAAACAAAATATTCAACATTTTTTTAAAGTAATAATTTTTAAGTAAGCATATCATTTTTTTCGTTTGTTTTAATTCAAACGAACTTAATTAAATTTTCATGAATTTTACAAAAATATTAAAAACACTAATATTAATAATATTAAAATAACATTTTATTATTTATAATATCTATAATACATTTTTAAATCAGAAATAAAAAATAATAAATTAATGTTTTCAAATGTAGTTTCAAAACTATAGAATATTTAACAGATAATTAAAATTTAAATTTAGAAATATATCTCTATTTTTTAATATTTTTAATTATTTTAAGATAAAAAGGAAATTTTTAGAAATCATTTTTACGAATCTTGCTCATTGTAAATCGAATCAACAATCATCGAATTTCAACAATGAAAAAAGTGGCTAATTATTATTCATAAAAAACGTCGGATGTTACATTGTAATTACAATAAATTACGGCGTTGTAATTATTATCAAATGTAGAAAATGAAAATGAAATTTTATTAAAATTTTGATAAGGTGGTACATATTAACAAAATTAACACAATTTTAAATGTAATAAAAAATGAAACGATTAGAATTCTAAATTTCTATAGAGTTAATATTATAACGTATTTGAAATACGAAAATTTATTTTTTTTTTATAAATATGAGTATGTATACGGATGTTGGTAGGAAAACTTTATAAAAAAATTTATATTACATTAACTTTTATTCAAAATTTTCAAAATCTTTACGTATATTATTAGATAATCATAACTTTCATAACATGATTAATAAATTTATAGGTACATCGTTTCGAATTTAAGGTTATATTATTACAGTTGCGATACAATTATTTATTGAAAAATAACAATTTAAAATGATGCACGAGTTTCATATAAATGCTGGGATAAATATATTCGAGAAATTATGAAATTTTAATTATGAAAATTGTAAAGTTCAACTGCTTTTGATATCAGCTGCATTGGTAGGCTGTATGCTAATATTAAAAAAAATTATTAAGTATTCTTAATCAGGATGTAATAATAAACTCACCATTATCCAGATTTAGACGTTGAATCGATAAATTGAAATTAACGAGCACACGTTGAATTAATAAAAAGCTTATAAATTTCATTTAAAGATAGTGAGAAAGATGGAAAAAGAATGATTTAATCGTAAATCTACTGTTTAAAATTGATTACGAAAATTCTCTTTGAAGTTTAGTAAAAGATATCCTTAAAAATCATACTTTTGAATTTTTTATCAACATAATGCACTTGCATATCATTGCGTGATAATTATTTGGACTTATTTTTCGATGGATTAAATTTACTCGGGAGTAGAAAGAATCTTGGTATCACAATTTTTTTGAACACGTGTAATCAAGAGTAAATTTTATTAAAAAATGTTTGTGCTTGAAGATGAACCCATTGCAATTCGGAGAATGATCAAATGCTTTGAATCTTTCAAAGGGAAATGTATTAATTAGTATAAGCAGTTTTAAGTTAAGTTTTATACATTAAGCGAGATCAAAATTCTTGTTTTCATTTTCTATACATTTTTGTAGATTTTTATAATATGATAATTCAAAGTAGCAAAAATGGATAAACACAGAAAGAGAAAAATATTCTTGATATTCACCATAATTAAACATAAAAAGAATTAAAGTTTTGAATGGAAATGAAAAATCTTAAAAGTAATTAATGAGTAAATAATTAATTTAAAAATGATGACTTATTACAACTTAAATTTATTTTTACTGTTATTCTTCAATATCAAAATGAATGCATTAATTTATTGTTTAAATTTTTTTTTATTAAATTATAAAATAAAAAATATAACTGCATAAATTTTTTCTTCAATCTTATTTTATATTTTTATTTTGTCTATAAGCAGAAACTTTAAGTATTGATTCATTAGTTTTTTTACGTACTTGAAATTTCTATTTATATATATTTAATATTAAGTTAACTTGACGGTACATTATTTTAATGAATATATAATAATAATAATAAGTAAATAAATAAAATTTTTTGATAAATACTCATTAACAATTAAAGAACTTCTTTGCAATTAGATAAAAATTTGTTTTTCAAAAAATAATATATAAATTCAATATATACATCCATCAATTTAAAAAAAAAATTTTTAATCGTTTATATTAAATGTTTAATATAAAAATTTTTAATTATTCAAGAATTATATTGTGTAATGAAGAATATTGTGTAGTTTACAAGTCATAGTATTTTTTAGGATTTTATAAATTCTACTGCATAATATAAAAAATGTATTACATGTACATAAGGAATGTATGTAATAATGCACTAGTATAAAAAAATTTATTTACAAACACCTCATTTCCTGAAATATTCTTATCTTTAATTTTAAAAAATTTTATTAAGCTTTACAATTATTTACAAGAAACCAGATTTATTGTTAAATATTAAATTTATTAAACAAATGTATTTAAAATTATGTAATTGTAAATTATACACATCTGTATATAACAAATTATGTTTTCAATTTTAATATAAATGAAAATATTTCATCCTTCAAATCAGCTAAACGAGAAACACGTAAGGCTATAATTTTAAAAAGTGATAATTCACTATCTAAATTTTATTAGATAATGTTTTTAATGATTTTTCAAAAATGCGAGTTATTATAAAACAATGTTACACAAGTGAATGTTAGGTGAGGGAGTTCCATAATTAAACGTGATAAATGATAAATTATAATAATAAATTATGTGACTAATATTTCAATTTCGCAACGCTACATACTCATTAATTCTAATCATTCGTTTTTTAAATATTTTAACAATTATTTGATACAAATTTTAATTTAATTGTAAGAAAAAATTTTATGATCGTGAAAATACTATTAGCATACGTACTGATTTAATAAGCAAAATAAAATATGTTCTAAGCTTTAATGAAAAACAGTGGGGAAGATATTAACCTATTTATCTTCGAATAAATTTTTTTGTTCTTGGGACGTTTGATCGATAATATGTTAATACTGTAGTTTTGAAGGAAAGTATAAATATTTATTATATATAAGTCAAGTACATGAAATCGATCAATTAATCAATAACACAATTGGTTTCCGGAATCAAATATTTTTTTATTTTTCAAATATCGACGCTTTATACAAATAACATGGTGTTCTAAAGAACGCTGAATTTTTAATAGGTGATTATTATTAACAAAAATTAATTTACAAGTTAAATAATAAAAAAAATATTTCATCGCGCATTCTTCATAGTATGCTTTTTCAATATGCAAATGAATGAATTGCAGACAAATAAATTATGAAATAAAAATAATAAACATTTTTTTCTATGTTATAATAATTATATAATTATTTACTTCATTTAATAATTTATTGTTTTTTAAGAGATGCAGTTTTTATTCATAATGATAATTATTTTAAATATAAATAAAAGCAATGTGTTAAATTCTTATTTTTAATCCTTTGAATATTAAATATCGAATTGATAACAATAGTTATAAGAAAAAAATTTTGGTTTATAATACATTATACATAATTCAGTTTATAGATTAAATTAAATTTATTTAAAATGTTAAATATACACTAATTTTATATGATCAAATATGTATCGATTGTATTCGTAACTTTGTTTAAAAATTTAAAATAGTTCTTATATGTAATTTCTTAATTTAAAAGAGTTGTAAATGATAATTTTGAATGTACAATTTGTTTGAAAAAACGTATTGTCTAAATAAATTAAAATAAATATGTATATATAAATAAAACGTTTAGTATTTTTTTTTTTAATGTAAATCATGTAAACTATCAGTTTTATTTCAATTAGCTACGCTTAACAAATTTAAGCAAAAAATTCTAAAATTATATGCATACGATGTTTCCTGTTTTTTGTAGTATAAATACTTCTACACATGAATAAGAATTGGAAATATACAAATATTTAAAAATATTGAATTAATTTAAACTCTATGAAAAAATATTAAGTAAAAACATGCTACATAATTTTCTCATATTTTTAATTTTATAATATTTTTTGACATTATTTTTATGTATTGTCTATATTACGTTAATAAATACAGTGAGATGTTTTATCTGTTTAGGATCATTGACTTTCATCTATGCATCTATCAGTTTTTAAATAATTTTATTTTCAGAGAGATGGTTTTAATCTAAGGTTATATTACAATTTTATTATAATTTAATATAAAAGAATACAAAAAAAAAACAGGATAAATATAGCAACACAAGGGTAGTAATTTGTATTCGTGAATAAATTTTAATGTCTCTACAATTCAATGTAAAAATAGTTAACGTGAATCGTTCACACGGTAATTTAATGAGTCTATAAAGACTTTCCGAACTTAAATTGCGTATTTGAAAAAAGTCAATTTGATTAATTAATCGATGTTAATATTTAAAACAGTCATGTAGTTTCTTATTTAAATAATTTTGAAAGAAAAAATATATTCGATAAAAACATTTAAATAGTACGTTAATCAGAATCATATAAAAAATCAAAAATAAGAATTTTTATTTATATTTATATTTATATAATCGATCACCTTTGTATGTGTAATAAATTTCCGTATAATGTAAAGTATGAACTTTAAATGAAATTTATTAAAAAAGTAGCCAATGGATAATTATAAATAGTTTTTATGAAATAAACATTTTCACCAAGGCAACGAAAATTAAATACAATACCCGGACGCAGTGTAATTTACTCGTGTGAGTTCAAATTCAAGTATAACCTATCATTTTTACTATATACAAACACGTTTAGTAGGATAACATCGTATACGTATCTACAAGTAAACGTTGTATCAGTGTAATCCAGAGCTTTACACGCTCGGTTAAAAAATTTAGCAACAGCATTCGCTTGCTTTTTGGGTTTAAGTTCATATATTATGTGTCTCGGTCACGCGCGCGCATATAACTGCTAATCAGACAAAAGTGGGCAGTCAGGCGACGAGACAAGCACATCGCGCACGAGCAAAAAAAGCGTCCGCGCGCACACGGGAACGTGCAGGACAAGGACAAAAGCATGAAGAGTCAGCCAATGTTCCTCAGAAGGGGAAGAGGGAGAGAATAGATAAGGTTGCGCGCGCGGTCTTCGTGAATTGTTCGCTCGTAGTTGGTGTTGGCTGTTTAGTAAGTGAGTAACGTGAGACTAAGATACGAAGACGTAAGACGTCCTCCGTCGGAACATAAGAACCAGAAGAAATAACGTTTAAAAGTTTCGTGCGAAAGATGCGATACGCTTCGCGACCAGTGCTAGAAAACAGTGAAAAACTAGTCAGCAGTGCTTAGATTACTTAATATTCGGATATGCCGTGTTTTTGTCTGAAAATTCTGTAGTTTACAGCTCGCTCTCCGCAATCTCCTGTTTCTCTTTTTCTTCCTTCAACGTCGTTTAATTCTTTCTTAATCCAAAGCGGAAGTGTTGTCGATTGCGGGCAGGAGCAATAATAACAATAATAATACTACTATTCATAATAATAATAATAGACGCGGTAGACGGTGACCAGAGTGAGCGACGGACCTTGCAAGCTGTTACAATGTATTCGCCCCCGACTGCGTGCGCGTGAATTTGATCTGCGTGGTAAACGCAGAGAAAAAAGAGTTGCGTTGATCGAGCCGCTGCTAGACAAGAGGAAAAAGGACACCTATACCCGCTTTTTTATACATAGATTAGTAAGAGCGAGACAGGTTTATATAGTGCGGTAGAAAACGGTACCTCATTATGTAATTTTAAAAAACGAGGCGCCCCAAACATGCAGTGTGACGCGACGACTCTAGGATAAACATGAGTGAAAGTGAGGTTAGTAGCGGCGGTGCTGCTAATCCTCAACAAAACGGCCGTGGCGGCCGCGTCGCCGCACCGCCGAGCGACACGATGACTGACTGCTCGTCAACTTTTGTCAGGTGTGTAGAGCTTTTTTTCAAATTTACTCTTTCTTGTGTTCTTGATTTTGATATTCAGTGTTATTGTGTAGAACTCTAAACACGCACATAAGTTGTCTTCCTTCTTGGAGTTTCATCATCGTTTCCTAGTTTTCGGACTAGTACTTGTGCTTTTCCTAGATGTTATATCAACTTTCAGCCTTCGTGTTTACGCGCGTCATTGATTTATTCGATGCTTTCTTGTATCAAATTGCACTTGCTTTGTTTTTTCTTTAAATTTCGCAGTTTTCTTAGAATGTTTATTTTCTGCATGCGATAAGAAGAGTAAATGAATAGCCTAGCCTTTCTTTACTTTCACACAATTTTATGCACACGATTTTTTTTATTCTTTAAAACATTTTATTAATTATATTTTTAAGTTTTTTCTAGTAAACAATCTAGAAAATAAAAAAAATGTACAAAAAAGTGATGAGTAATGCAATGTTGAAATATGGTTAGTTTTTATTAAAGGCTTTGCATTGTATTAAACATAAATATTATTGATTTTAATTTAAGATATGTTTATTATGTAAATAATAAGTGAATAACAAATAATCAGTTGAGGTAAAAAGAAAGTCTATAGTTCATATTTTTTATTTTTGTTATGATATGTAATTTCAGTGTACGTATATAATATATAGTCAATACAAATTTTTAAAGACACAAAGGTAAAAGTAATTGAAAAAATAAAATTATAATTATATTCATTAATTATTGTATAAAATTTATGAATATCTAAAAAAAAAAAAATATTTTAACAAATATGTGACCAATTTATACTATCTGTTTCAATAATTAATATCATCAACAAATTAAAAAATATTTAGATTCAAATGCTTAGAAAAGCTTATATTATATTAATTTTAATAAAAAGTATAGAACAAATTTACGTATCTAATATATTTATAACTCATGATTAAACTATTACAAATTATCTTTTTTATTTCAAAAGTAATTTTCTTTTTATTACAAATATAATTAAAAAAATATTATCTATTTAATTGACCTTAGTTTACAATAATAATGTATTTTTTGTACTTGATTTTATCTTTATGTTTATTTTTCTTTTAGATAAAATTATATCTTTTATAGTAGAGTTTTTTAAACATATTAAAATGTATATAAAGTTTAGATCACTTATTATTATTATTATTATTTCAATATAAATTTGAAAGATAGAGTACAATTTAAATATATTTATTATAAATAAAACAATATATATTTTAGAAAAGTTTATAAATAATAAACAGTATTAGTTAATATAATATATTAAATATTAAGTATAAACAGACAAATCTATTTTTACTCAATCATTATTTCTAGTATTTTTATTAATTATTTGATCAAAATAAAACCTTTGTCTGTGATTTTATATCAAAAATCACTATCATATATTTTACGTTTTCTGAAAACAAAAAAATTGATATATAATTTTTATTCAAGAATTATATACATTTATTTATCAAAAATATAATAATTTGTATCTTCTATCTTTATTTCATGATTTTTTTCTTATTAAATAAATATACTAGATTTAGATATTTTTTTGATAAAGAGAAAAGTAATTTTTTTGATAAAGTAAAAGTTAAATAAAATTTTATAATAAATAATGAGTGTAAGTACTGTAATTTTAGTTTATATAATAAATAATTTTTTGTATAATAATTAAATTAATTTATTCAAAGATAAAATTTTATTAACTCATACTTACCTAACCACTGCCCAAACTATAGTCATTATATTTGATAATTAATCTTGTTTTATATAATCATTTTAAGTAAATTTCTACACACATTTCAAAGTTAAAAATATTACACTGTTTTAATAAATTAAAAATAAATGGTAATTATGCTCAACACTTAAATACTGCAACATGTCTAGCAAAAATTTATATTTGACTTTAAGATTATTCTATATTTGGATTAAATATGCAGAATTGTTTTTAATGTTACATATTGACAACGGGGTCATTTACTTCATCAGTCTTGCACAAACTAAAGATAAGTGGGAGATATAAGTCAAATTTAACTTGAATCGTCTTATAAGAGTTGCCTTGATCCTTAACAATATAATTGTATAAGTGGATTACATAGAAACTTTCAAATAATTAATTTTGTAAATATTAGATAAGCACACATTTTTCAATTCATCTGATTTTTTAATTAAAAACTGAGTAAATAATACTAATTTGTCAAGTAATTATGTATTAAACAAAAACAAAGTATTTAATTTTCTTTCATTGTACATTATCATAAATTAACATACCTAATTTGTAATCACTTATTCTTCAATTTTATGTATTTTTATTATTTTGATTAACTTAAAAATAGTATAAAAAATAATATTTTAAAAACAAAATTTTTAATAATATTTTAAATAATTTTAGTTATTGATTTTATTTTTTACAATGCATAATGTTTATTAAGCATTATTGCATTGAATTTTTATTTGACCTTATATTATGAATTTTATTATTTTATAGTTCATATAATAAGTATAAATTAGTAATTTAAACTTTAATTGCTATTTGAATAAATAGATTGTTATTGAAAATTTTACTTTTTAAATAATTAACAAAAAACATTGTTTTAGTGGTTTGGTAAAATAATTATAATTTGATTTTTGTTTACAGTAATTAATAAATTCATTTTTATATTTATGGTAATTCATTACATCTCTTAAGATGTATATGCATATGATGGAATATATCTTAATACATCAATAACATTATGCACGTACATCTGTCATTCTGAACATCGTACCTCTTTACATTGCTTGTACATTTATCTTTGCTAAGAAAAACTTTAATAACTATTATAAATAAATCTGTATATTTCTTTTTAGATTTATTATAACCCTAGCCACGTTTTTAAAATGTGTAATTCGAACTGGATTCGTTATTGTAAACAATGTATATTGCATACCAACGTATGTTACTTGGATGTTGCTGCTATTTCCAATCAAATTTTACGATCCGCAAGTATATTGGCGTATCGAGGGTCTCTTCTTTCATTGGCTGTTAGCAATGGTGTCTATGTGGACTTGGTCAGCTGGATATAATGGTAAATACCGAATAAATTTTATACTATTACACGAAAAATTAAGCAATTGATACGCAGTGAATAATTTTATTGAATATATAAGTCTATTAAATCTAAATTATAATGTAATTACTTAAGCCTTAACAAATTTATTTGTTTCTTTTAAACTTAGATTATTTTATTTATTTTTTTTTTTATAGTTTTAATATTTAAAAAAAATGTCACACCAAGATAGGCACGTTTAAATGAATTCAATTAATTTACCTGAAAAACTTCTTAAACTGTTATCAATTTGGAGGGAAATAATTGAAAAACTTATTTTAATATGACTTTTAAATATTTAATGTAATTTTAACAACAATTATAAATATTATGAGAAATAATATATTTTAAACATAATTTTACCATTATATACTCGATTTATTAAAAGAAAATTATGCTCAAAAAATTTTATTCAAAGATTAAAATATTCGAGAGCTAATCTTTCATCGTATGGCATGTTAATGTCGATTCGAATTTAAGAATAAATAATTTAATTAAGATTTAAGAATTGATTAGAATTAAAAATAATGTTATAATTAATTTAATTAAAAGGTAAGTCAGAATTTTGTTAATTTAATATATCATCATTGAAATATCTTCAATTCAACTACAGACATGAAATTATTTCATCCTTAATTAAAACGCCAGCAAAGCATTTATATATTTGATTAGATAGTAAATAATAGTAAATATTTTATAAAAGATTTAATACAGATTTATCTCTATAAGAAAGTTTGATAAGAATTAAATCTCAAGTAAAATATTTTATTAAAAAAAACAGTACTATAGAGCTTAAATTCCAAATAGTAATGTTTTTATTTATGCTTTTTAAATTTTAAGCAAATACAATAAGAGTTCATAAAATAATTATTTATAGTTAGATTAAATTACTTTTTAAAAGTAATTATTAAATAGAAAAGTAGTTTTTAAATATTTAAAGCTTCGTAAATTCACAGATAACGTAAAAATATAATATTAAAACATTAAATAATTGAACAAGGTATTTCGTGTGTGAAAAATTTATTTGTTGGTATTATACGTGAAATTAGCGAATTTAAGTATTTGTCAACAATATTACCATTTTTGCATCCGATCATCAATTTTTTTTATCAAGGAATTTATGTAAACAAAACAAAAAAGAAACCTATAACGTAACAAATTGGGATCGCAAAGTATTTGTTCGATCAATTATCATTTAATTTTAATCGTAAGATGGTATGGAATAAAATTGTCAAAAGTTTCGTTTTCGGTTGATACATTAAGTTGATGCTCTTCTTACCCTCAGATAACAACATAACAGATGACAACACAGTGAACATACGTGCGCAACACGTATGACAGATGTGGACATCCAAATACATTTATAGACATAGATGCACTGATGACCAATAACCCAATAATTGTACTTACGTAGAAGTTCAGTAATCATGTCTGAAGGAGATTCACGTTTTATACAAGAAAGAGCACGTAATGACAAAATATGTTCAATAATATTTTGAGAAGTAGTAAAAAAGTTTCTTAAACGAAAAAAATAAATTTTTTCAAAATCGCAATTTAAATTATAGATCTTCTTCAGGCTATGATAAGGCTTAGATATTGTTTTCAATTTCAATCAAAATGCATGGTGTACATTTACACAAATATTTTATTTATTGTAACGATTGAAAAAAATGTTTTCATATTCAAATTCGTGTGGCCAAAAACAAACACAAGCAAACACAAACAAAAAAATAAAATATTTATCCAAAAAAGATACAATAAGTAACTTTTGCGCTAACTGTATTTGTTGATTTTGAAGCGATTATTTTTACATAAAATTTCTTGCAAATTTATTAATGCATCTAATTTCTTGCCACGCATATTGTTAAAGAATTGTCATTCCAAAGGTATGGTACACTCTGTCGTAAGTGATTATACGATGACGGCATTCTTTCTGCACGTGTTGTGTGATTTGGATACCTATTATTTTTCTATTTTTATAAATGACGAGTGTAAATCGTGTCTATGAATACATTTAGAATTTGCCCTTATTTACAAATACTTAGTGAAAGTAATTCAATGCTTTATTTACTTATCCTCTTGATTGCTAAATATTAAATGATGCCGTTTTTAAAGGTAATAATTACAGTTTAAAAAATGAAATCTGAGTATACAAGTTATAAATACTTTGATAAAAAATATAATTTTTATAAGTAGAAAATATTTCTTAAAATTATACAGATTTTTTTTTAAATCACGTGTAATGATAAAAATTATAAAAATTAAAAAATGATTATTAGAGTGGTTAAAGACTTCCACTATAACAAATAAAAATTTATTATTATAATTTGGAACAAATCGGTTTGATTAAATGAAATAAAATAATAAAATACTCATCAAATATGGCAAATAAAAATATATAAGCGTGATATTAAATCTATAAATAATTATGTATTTCTAAAACTAGGATAATAAAGAATCGTATTTTTGTTTATTAAAGAATAGGAACTTTGAAATTTGCAATTAAAAAAGAATTAATATTTTATAGTAAAATAAAAGTATTTTTGTTTCGTTAATAAAGTAGACTCATTTGCTTTTATTATTATGCTCGAAATCTACGCGGGATATTTATTAATATTCTACATATAATAATGTTAACATAATTTAATATTTTCTTTTCCCTACTTTATGTTCGTCTAATAAACAGTTTTTTATTCTCCATCTTTTCTATTTTGCCAATCTTTTATTTTTATTTAGTTATTTACTTCGCGTATCTTAATTTATATAACTTTATTATCTTTGTAATATTAAGTGAATTAAAGAATCACTCTATCTCGTATGATTATGTAATATGTTATATTGACCCTATCGTCATCCTGTTTCGTTAAACACATTTAAAAGAACTTTTTCCTCTTTCTGATTCTCATTTTAATAAATCTATTGTTAAAGTTATTTTTTCATAAATTTTAACTTATGAAATTTACGTAATACTAGCATTAATTTTAATTGTATTAGCAGAAAAAAATGTATTTTCTAAAACTATAATTATTGACATTAAAGATCTTATCAGTAATTTAGAATTAGAAATTTAGTATATTACAATTTCATTTAAACATATTAATGTCAGTTTATTTTATTTGTTCCTTTTTATTACTTCCTATAATTTTAATAAAATCTCTATATTTTGAATCATTGTTTATTTATAACATGTTGTTACATATAAACAATTATCATATTCCGATTTTTAAGTTATATTATAATTAGTTTATATAATATAAACAATTACATACTGCAATAGAAAGAAAAAATTAGAAAGCTTTTACATAGAAATACGAATTTTGTTTTTATTTCAATAAAAAATATAGCATAATAAATATATAAAACATAATAAAGCACAATACGTAATATAGTAATTTACAAAAACTCTGCATTACATAAAAAATATTATTTTAAAATTTTTATTATTGCAAGAGGCATTTGTAAAATACAATTATTAACCATAAAAAAACAGACTGTGCGATGAATGATTCAGGATTTAGTATCCAATGTTTCTGTTCGTAATTTTTTTTATGACTCGTCCATCAAAATTATCTACACGTCTTTCACGTCTTTCCATGTTAAGTTTCCGTCCAATATTTCTTTTTTTAATTTACTTCAAATTGGAATTCATATAAATAATGTAAAAATCCCGATAAGTTTTGTTTAATCATAAGTTTAAACTCGGGTAAAATAATACGGATAAAAGTGGAAAAAAATTATTACAGCTTAGTACAAATGAAGCAGATATTTACTTAATGCTAAACCAAATGGATACAACGGTGCTCATTTCATTTCATAAATTACGTTAGAATAAGTACACTATTTCTCATCAAATTTAAAGCATAAATTTTGTTAACCACGGAGTACCACATTTTACGGAGTCTTTTGTATGAAACATTCAAAGCAAATATGTAATTAAACTTCGAAGATTACTTTATAATCTTAGATTCATAAATTTATAATGTATTCTGTCAAATATAATTCATGTACTTCGTTAATAGTATTTTTATATAGATTTTTATTTTTATACGAGAAATTAATTTTTTTGATGATTTTTACTGGTTATTTGGTATTATACATGTAATCCTATATCTTACCGAATCATTTAACGAGAAAGGACAAAAAATGTTAATCAAAATCAACGTAAATACTAAAGTAAAACTGAAATTGTAAATCATAATAAAAGAGGCGTTACAATTACGATCAAGTCTTTATCTTTTATATTATTTCATAATAATATTATTCACGTATTACAAAATAATAGATATTAATTTTGAAAAGTAATATTTCAGGTATATTTAAGAAAAGGTTTATATATTATTTTTTTTAAAATAAAATATTTCGTAAATAAATTATGAAACTATGATTAAAATAGTGAACTAAAATTTAGTTCTCTGGAATGAAAGATAAGATATGAAAAATTTGTTTTTTTATAAAATACATTTCTTTTAAGTATGGATTCGAATTTAAAATAGGTATGTAGTTGATTACTCGCAACGGCATAAGCCACGGGTCATGACAAACTCATTATTCTATAAATGTACAAGGCGAAGTAATTTATAAACTATATTTTCAAAACGTAATAGATCTAACATTCAGTTTATTTAATTTAATATAATCTATTTAAAAAAATCCTAATGTTTAAATACACTAATTGCGCAAACATTTATTATCTGAGATCGTTATCACTAGTAATCCTGTCAATATATTATAAATAACATTACAGAAAGACGTTTGATAAGATATAAGTTAAACTGTTGTAAATTTATTATTAACTTTGGATTTTTACAATATGGTAAATGCTTATGCTAAAAAATAGTGAGATAAAAATGATGCAAATTGATAAATTAAATTGAAAAGAAGTGTACGAATTGTGCGTATGTATTTCTAGAATATAAATATTGAATACGTAATTAATATTTTTGTAACGTTTTTCAGTGATTGAACAAGGTGACGACATTAATAGAATCATAAGTGAACGGACTTTGGTTATTGCAAATCATCAGAGTACTGGTGATGTTCCTATATTGATGACGACTTTTAATGCTAAGCCCAATGTACTACCTAATCTCATGTGGATTATGGACAGGATATTCAAGTTTACAAATTTCGGAATTGTTTCTATATTACATCACGATTTTTTTATCGTGTCGGTAAGTATTTTTAATTTTTATTTATTAAATATATAAAAAGTAAGAAACAAATTTTAAAACGTTATATATTTCTATATCATATTTTCTTCTCATATTATGTTGTTCAGAAAGTAATAATATGCATCTTGGTAAATTTATATATTCGAATATAGTCGTCATAAACTCCATAATATTTAACACAAAAAACAAAACAAAAAATAATACAAATTATGCAAATTGATGGTCAGTCTAATAGGTTGGTCATCAACTGATTGCTGGACTACATACTGACAAACGAAGAGCAAGATAGGAGAGAGACATAGAGACAGAGTTAAAGACATAGAGAGAGGAAATTATGTAATATGGTTTCATTAAAACAAAGATAAATACAGAGACAACGCGAAAAGTATAAGAGAGATAGAAGAGAGAATTGGAGGATGCAGTAACGGGGGTGCAGAAAAGGAGGAAAAACAATCAGTGGTAAGACAAATAATGTTGGATGACTGATCAACCTGAAGGAAAAATTTAAATAATAGAAAGAGGATAGATTAAGGGGTATCAGTTCAAGAAAACAATATAAAGAATTGCCAAAAATTAAAAAAAGGATTGCAAAGGGGAAAGAAATAAGAATAGAAGAAGTGGAAAAAATTTCTAGAATTTCATCAATAAGATACGAAAAGTAAGGCATAGGATAACCAGTAGTATCTTTAAAAAGTCGTTCGTTCACTCATTTCTAGAAAATTCATGATTAAAAAACCAAAAGAGGGACGGCGCAAGACTAGATAGATTAAGATAGAGTAAGATGAGAGGAGAGAAAGAAATATTGAGAAAATAAAAAAAATGTGTAAGGGGCGATGAATAAATTAAAAGCAGAAATATATCACAGGGAACACGGACAAGGCTGCAAAAAAGTTTTTGAAGATGCTGAGTACAATTTTAAAAGAGAAGAGTATTTTTGAAGCTTGAAAAAGCGGCGATTTTATACCGATTGTTATGAGATAAGAAACATAGCACAGGAACATAGAATTATAGAGATATCATACTAATGAATTTCGAATACAAAATGTATGAAGAAATTTTATAAAGTAGGTTATATAAAGTTGTAGAGTACAAATTTTGATGAAACACGTTTTGAATCTAGAAATAAAAATTGAAAGTTATTGAAGGTCCTCGAAAGTTTGTTATTATATGAAACATAAATCTGGGATTGGAAAAGTCATAACGTCACAGAAAAAAATTCAAAGAAAATGCGTAAAATGAATCCTGGAAATTGACAGCAATACACCAGAAGATAATCATACAGTAGATAAAAAGAGACGAAATACAAATTAAAGCAATAAAATAAATGTTAGCGTTCAAATATAAACTTATTACAAAAGAGTTTGTTACTGGGAGAATGTGAGGCCATATGAAAAATAAAAAATGTACTATAAAATATCAAACTCGAAAGGTTCTAGATAGAATATGTACATTGTAATTATGAACATGAAAAAGGAATGAGGATAAAAAAAGAAATAAAAATTCTAGTGAAATTTAGAATGAAAAATGAAAAAAAGAAATCAAACATTAGCTAATAAAAGAAGTGTAAATCTGTAGATAGCGTGATAATGAGTCAATGAAGCGTATTTGAAAAATTATAAAAATAATAACGATTTCGAAAGGAAAAAGAAAGAAAGAAAAATAAGTTCTAGGCTTAAATCTGTATGTTTATTTATTTAAGATATTAGATTAAACTCAGTAGACAATATAAATTTTAATGTGTAGATTTTTAAGCATAAATTATATATATAACTTTTTGTATGTAAATATGTTAGTTGTAAATTAATGTTATGTATATAATAAAAATTTAAATATTGTTTAATGAGTAAAGAGATAACATGGTACGACACTTAGTAAACACAGAGTAAAGTTGAAAAGTTGTAAAGTTGAAAAAAGTAAATAAAGAAAAAGAGTTGGAGAAATTAATATTAGAAGTGATAGGTTAAGGAAAAGTGTGTAAATTATGTACAGTGTTAAAATTAAATATTTAACTGAATTTAGAAGAAAAACGAAAAGTGAAATTAGGTGGCATAGCGTAAAGGCATTAGAAAGTGAAAAGAGAATTTTGGCGAGAATTTTTGTGAAAAAAATGGTATTTGCTAGTGTCGCTTTTTTTAGGTTAGGGTAAAAATTAAAATTAATACGAAAGGAGAAAAAGTGAATAAAGGTAAGTATTGAAGAGAAAGAAGAAGAGGGGAAACTTCTCTTCTGAAAAAAATAAAAAAAGGAAAACTAAATAAAATAGAAAGAAAAGAAAAGGAAGAGTAGAGGAGTGTTTGAAAAGCTTTATAAGGAACATGAAAACAATAGAGAAGTTTTTGGAAGGATTCAAGAAGAGGATGAAATACAAAGATAGAAGAATAAAAGTGGCACAAGAGAAAAATAAAATGCAGGATAAAACAACAATGACTGCAGAAGAGAATAAGACTTGAATAGAATAATTGAAGAGCCATTTAAAAAAGGTGGAAAGTACATGTGTGTATAGAAAGAATTAATTAGTGAGAATAAGTAGAGAAAAAAATCAGATGGGTGCTAAAGGAGGGAGAAAGGCAAAAGAGAGACAAGATAGTAAAAGATTGAGATGAGTAGAGATGAAAACTGGAGAACGGAGAAAAACAGATAAGGGAAAAGTTAGTTATTAAATCTAAAATGAATGGAAGAAATACAGAGTATTTAAATAATACACGAGATAAGAGAATGATGAAAATAGAATTGGAATAAAAAGAGGACGAAATAGAAATATTTAAAAATAGTATATTAAAAAAAAGTAATTAAAAAAAGTGTATTGAATGAGAGTAAGGAGATAGCGCTTAAGTAAAAATACCATAGGATTTGGTATTTAAATCAAACAAAAGAGAGATAAAGCAGAAGTGCAAGAAAGCAAAAGTAGTTGGTAACAAGATGATAGAAAGGAAAGAAAGTAGAGTTCAAGTGAAATAAGAGGTGATTTTTTAGAGAAGAAAATATATTTAAAGAAACAAGAGATTCAGTATAAAAATGAAAGTAAAAAAAGAAAGGAAATACATAAAAAAGAAAAAGAGGAGCGTAAAAATTAGATTTTGGAATTTCGTAAGATTTGTGAAATTAAATGTCTAACGTTAAAAATACTTAATGGGATACGGTATAATAAACGAAACTTACGCGAAGAAAAAAAAATAAACATATTGAGGATAAATTTGTAAAATTTAGAGTGGTGCTAAGTTTTGTAGCGAAAAAAATAGAGAGCAGGAGTAGTATTAGCTTTAAGTTAAAGAAAAAATAAAAATGGCGAAAAAAATTTGAAGAAATTGGAAAAAATCTGGGAAGAAAATAGAGGATAAATGTTTATATCCGAGGAGATGTAACATAAAAATAAAGGAGAGAAGTTGAATAAATGAAAAAGAAAAGAGCAGGAGAAGATCAAAGAACAACAAAATTTATAAAGAGAGAAATAAGTTAGAATGAATAGAGAAAAGGGAGTTTCATTTTGAATCGCAAGAGAGGATAAGAGGACAAACACAGGAGTATTTGCGATTGAATACGGACTAGTAATAAGAGAATGAATGTGAAGAGCATAGCAGAGTCTGATCAACAATCATTATAAATTAACTTATTTGAAGATGTATTTGAACAGAGAAAGTAATAGGAGAAAATGAGAAGGACAGTTTTGACAGTTTGAATCGTACTGATGCAAGGTTGTTAAGAATCATCACAAAGTCATAAAGGTAGAAAAAAATTTCTGAAGAATCGATGAGTGCTATATTAGTTTCAATCTTTAAAAAAAGATGCAAAGAGTACGCAAGTAATTACAGAAGTATACGCTTATACACTCCAAATATAAGATTTATGCAAGAAAACATTTTTAAATTATAAAAAAGGGTTAGTTGAATACATGAAAATTTGTATGTAGATGAAATAGAGATATTGAAAACGCAATATATATATATATATATTGAAAACAATATTTAATATACAACCGAAGAGAAGGATATATTTGCGTGCTTTTCAGATGTCAATATGGCATCCGACAAAATAGAAAAAGAGGAAATTTGGAAAAGCGTAAAAAAAATCAAATATAAAAAAGTATTTAATAAACTGCACAAAGGGAGTTTTATTTTTAAAAAATAAAGATAAAAGTTAAGATGAATAATGAGATAATTAGGCAATTAAAAATAAAATAAGAATGTAGCAAATATCCAATAAACCCAGCATTATTGTATGTAGTAATGGCAGATCTGGAAGAGGAATTGAAAAAATCAAGAAGCTCATGAGAATAAGGATATAAAAAAGAATAAGATCATTACATAACAGATGATATTGTTTTATTAGCAAAAAATGAGGGAGGGGGTAATAAAGATGTTAAGAATGCTAAGAAATTTTTAAGAAAGAAAAGGTTTGGAACTAGAACGGTAAAGACAAAAATAACGGAAATGAAAATATTCGATGGGCTAATAGGAAATATATTATTATGCCGGACCGAAATTTGGGGTTGGAAAAATTGCGAAACCGAAAATAAAATATATATATAATGAGTGCTTGGTTTAGATAAAAATTCCCCAGATCACATAACGATGTTGGAAATAAAGCAAAACAGGCTAGACATAAAAGCGTTAAAAAGTAATTTTTATAAAAAAGTAATAAACAACGAAGAAGCGGAAATCTTCAAAAAGTGTATAAAAACAAGAATAGTCGAAGGAAAATCATTTGCAAGTGATATAAGTAAGGACAAAACAGAGAGAGAGAGAGAATTGTGGAGCAAAAAGGATAAATTTCTGGCATAGCATTTATATTGATGATGAAATACAGTCAATGAAATACAGGAATTTAAACACATTAAGTAGAAATGTAAAAGAGGACAAATGTGTGTATAAATGTAATGATATAGAAACTAATCCGACGAGGCGAAAGAAAATTATGAAGGACAAAAAAGACATAAGTACATTGTAAAAAATCATTCAAACATAGAGAGAGAGAGAGAGAGAGAGAGAGAGAGAGAGAGAGAGAGGAAGAGAAAAGACAAAAGGTAAAAAAGATGCAACGATGGAAGATAATATTAGAAGTAAAAAAGAAAAAAAGGAAAAGAAAAATAAATGCTAGATATTTAAGTATGATACTGAATATTAAAATTAAGCAATGCAAATATTTTATAAAATATAAATTAGTGATAAATACAAAATTGTAAATAACGATGTATAAATTAAATTGTACGTAAATAAATAGTAATAATATTAACAATAATAATTGTTGAATAAACTAAAATTAACTAATCTAAATTAAAGTAAACAATAGTACTGATATAATATATGCACTGATTTTCATAAGTGTAGTTGCATAAAAAGATATACATTCTGTTTCCTATATACTTTGAATTAAATTTACTACAATCTACTTAAATAAATAAATTTATAAATCAATAAAAAACATCATTAATTATATAATATTTTTAATTTAAGAATTTTTATACTTAAGAAACCAAACAATACATTATTTATAAAATAATAATAAAGTCAATAAAAACTAGATACTTGGAAAATACTGTTTATTGATAAATCAAAATATAAACACATTTTTAAATACATTCTTTCTTACACCGGTATAATTAATTTTAAAAAATTCAGTACAGTTCACGATGATAATCAATATTTTATTTCTCTTTAGAAAGCTGTTTACGAACAAAACTTATCGATTTTCTAAACTGAATAAAAATTATTGTCAATATTATTAACAATAGATTCAATTACATGTTGCAATATGCGCAAATTATTATTATGATTTTGTTAAGTACTATAACTTGATTTTAATTTTGTAATTTTTCTCTTGTTTTACATAAGGGTCGCAAAAGACGGGAAGAAAGTTTGCGACAATTAGAAAAACACTTAAAAGAGTCGTATATACCATTAGACAGGAAATGGATGGTGCTGTTTCCAGAAGGTGGTTTTCTCTGCAAAAGACTTGAAACTTCACAAAAGTACGCAAAAAAAAACAACCTGCCAATCTTAGAAAACGTCACCTTACCACGAGTAGGAGCTCTGCAAACCATATTCGATGTCGTTGGTCCTATACACAATAATAACTCTTCTGACCAACAATTGAATTCTAGCTCAAGTACGACTATCGCCATTATTTTATTAAAAGTTTATTTTAAATTTATTACAAGTTAGCGAATTGAATATTGATCAGTTACAGCTGTGGCAAAACCAGAGATCAGATGGATACTCGATATAACAATTGCTTATCCACAAGGAAAACCAATAGATTTACCAACTATTATAACTGGTTCAAGGCCACCATGTAATACAGTTCTCTTTTACCGATTATTTCCTACGGCAATGGTAAGTTAAACAAATCAAAAAATCTTAAATGTTACCTTAAACTTATATTTTGTTCGGAGATTTGTAAAAACATTTTTAAAATTCATTTATTATTTCATGAATGTTTCTTCTAAAAATAAATTTCTCTTAAAATACAAGAAAATAATTTAAACCTAGTACTGATTTTAAATTAAAACTAAAATTGTTTGACAAACTAATAATTAATTTAAAAACGATACAGCTTTATTATTAGATTAGTAAAAAAATGTATTTGTATGATATAAAATTAAATGTAAAAAAAATTGTTTTAAAATTTTATATTCTGTCTTATAATAATAATGATATCTAAAATGTTGATTGTAATTTTAGAAGTTTATTTTCAAATATTTTATTTCCATATTAAAAGTGAATATATATTTTGTGAAATTGATTTATCTAGGTTCCTAAAGAACCTGATCAATTATCAAGATGGTTATATAGCAGATGGGCAGAAAAGGAAGCTCTTTTAGACAATTTTTACAAGTATGGTACTTTTATTGGTACTCAACGATTAAATCCAGAAGATTCCAAGATTCAACAAGACCCATTGCGTTTCCTAGTCCTCCACTTGTTCTTCATGACGTCTAGTTACATTCATTACAATATGTTTTCTTACGCTTTATCTTATATCTGGTAACGTTTTATTGGTTCATTCAACTCTTTAAAAATGGACTTTTAAAGAGTTTGTATTCAATGGGACTAAATATAGCTACTTCATATGAGAAGCAATCATTGTCTTTGTCATTAAAATAATGCTTTTGAGTGATCTTAAATTAACGCTGAGATGTCAAAACTAGTATGTTCTTTAATCATAATCAAATTTAAATAACAATTTTATAAGATTTCAACTTTATAATAATGTAATTATTTTTTTAAAATTAGTAAACGTATTTTTAAACATTAGATCTTAAATTAATGTAAATTGTAAAAAATTTTTAAAAGCTTTACAAATTAAAAAATTTTAATATGGATGATGATAATTGTATATTAAAAAATTTTTTTTAATGTTTCTACCTTACAAAAATAAATACTGATGTTCATGAAAAGATTTAAAAACCGCATTAATAATATATTAAATAATTATTATAATCTCAAGAAAATTATAACAAGTAAGGCTGGATATTTAGTGAAATCTAACTATTTGTACTTGATTTTATACGTGTGAAATTTGAATTCCTAGTTTTGATGAAAATATCAATCATTTTTCTTTAAGCATGAGTGTGTTATAACACATGACTGGAAATAAAAATATGGAAGACAATTAAAAATAAAATTTAAGAATAAAGAAGAAAAAGTACACATATTGAATTTTAACGTAACATCATAAGACGTGTGATTTTCATTAATGTAGTATAATTTTAGTAATAGCATACACTAGTTAAAAACATATTTTAATGCAGTCCAATGTTAAAGGCATATATAGATATTGAAAGAAAAACTTCTAGCGAAGGTTTTTAAAAAATTATTTTTGACTGTAACTAGTGCAGAAATTTACGCTAAGGCTTTATGTAATAATCTAATAAAAAAAACTTGTGATCGGAAGTTTTTTCTAATACTAACTTTTGTTAGAATATTCATTTTTCTATGTAAAAATAATTTTCCAACAAAACTAAATATAAAACCTCAAAAACAGGTTAGAAAAGAAATACCAGACAAAGGAAAGGAATAAACGATTCTGTTTGCAAATTAGATTTATTTGACTTACAAGAACTTTTACCATTACCATGATATGACTTGAGAGTGGACAAACAATTATGCATGTATCAGATATCACAAAATAATTAATAATAGATTAATGTGTTATTAAAAAAATAGTACGTGTAAGTTAATTATTATTATAGTAAAGTCAAAATATAAGATATACAACACTAGTATCTAGCCAGTGCAAATAAGAATCAATTACCATAGTTGTACGTATTATAAATGTTGCAAGTTTGAAACGAAATTAATAACATGTTTACTTAAATCGTGCATAATTTTTTGTGCCCATCGATATAAGAACATAACTCATAAGGGTGCAAATTAGATTTATTCTACTAAGCGAACCGAATTGTTCTCTCGCTTTCTTTGCTGACGGGATAATCAATCAATTAATGAACATTTGATTGATTATTTGCTGTGAATGAATGACGACATTTCAAATCGATCGTGCCTTGCTCTTGCTAGCAATTATTATATATCACTCTGTAAATAGAATTTTGTAAGCTCAGAGCTCAGCAAATATTTAAGAAAATGAAAAATTTATAAATGTATATATATATATGTATGTGTATATATATGCATATATATATGTAGACAAGAACGAAAAATTCTTTGTCGACAAAAAGCACACAACAGTAAATCCTTTTTCATTGATAAAGAGATGAAATTTTTTAATTAATCAAATGAAAATCTTTTGAATACAAGTTTCACATAAATAATAAACTTATTAAATCTCTTAAATGGTCGCTTAACTTGACCTATTTCATTAATGCTGATAATTACTCTTAAGTATGTACATATTTATAGAAGATCTTTGATATGCTATTAATTCATCGACTTCTAATATATGAATTTAACCATAAATTTTTTTAAACTACAGTAAAATAAAAAAACCAAATAATAAATATTTTTAATGTGTTAAATTTGATTGTCCTTTTTGCATTAAGTTTATTATTATTTTTTATATTAACTAGACAACCATTAAAAAAACAACTGATTATAAGCATTACATATATATAATACAGGAAATGTTTGTTTACGTTCTATTTTCTACAGATTCTGCAATAATCAAAGTGCTTCTTTAAAAATAAAAATCATTATTTTTCGTAAACTTACATATAAATAAATTGTAAATCTTTAAGAAAATTATATTTAAATTATATATAAACTAAACTTCAGTATATGTGAATTATATGTGAATATGCAAATCATTTTAAAAATTGCTCCAATAACTTTATATTCTTTTGTAGAAATACAAACAATTATCTGAATTAATACAATATATAAGTACAAGAAATTTGGAATTCCATGATTTATACAAGATTTATCACCTACAACTTAATATACAATTATAGGTTACTAATATATAATTTAATAATCAATTTTTTATCCTAAAAAATTAATATAAAAATTAAAAAATTTTAAATGATCTTGTTAACAATACATTTGAAACTATCATTATAAAATGTGTAATAGAAATTTATTGAAAAGCATTAAGTTGATTTATTTAATTTGGCTAAGGTAACAAATTGAGTATTCTATTTTTTCATATATATTTTACAATTTAGAAAATTGTGTAAAAAAAATGTTGGTTAGTACATCTGTGTATTTCATATATAAGATTATATTTATTTCCTTATAAATTTTTTCTACAAATTGTATAATTATTACTTAACGACAAGTAAATCACCGTTAATTCTAAACAATATAATGTAGAATATATTTAATATATATTTTTACACTTAGCAGCTGAAAAAATTGTATAAATAAAGTAATAAATATGGTATAAATGAAATTAGACGTAATGTGTAGCCAATATATGTAAACATTATATGGAAGTTTGTGAGCGTCTTTGCATAATCTTTTAACTAATAAAACTGAAATTGAAAAAATGTTTTTCTAAATTTTTATATAAGATATAAAGACCTTAATTTTTACTTATTAAAGTATAAACAAATATTCTTTGAATTATTTTAATTAATAGCAGTTAAATAAAAATATTACTGACCTTGAAATTATATCATTATGTTTCATACATTTTAAAGACGAAAAGATTAGATTTAAAAAAATTTTTAATAAAAAATTTCTTTTAAAATAAAATATTATACTATAAAGACTGAAAAATTAAATTATGGGTCTAAAATAATACAACATTGCACAATAAAAATCTATTTTGTACATCATTTTATAAGTTTTACCGCACAATTAAATTTATATATGAATTTATATATTAATTTAGTGGAAAATATTAAGTTTTTCTATTTCCAAAAGAACTTTGTAAATCAATTTTAATAAATTTTAAATTAATTTATAATAAGTAATAATAAATTTTAAAATAATATAGATGCATGATGAAGTAGAATAAAATACTAAAGAAATATCCTTAGTTCAGACCCATATATATATATATATATATATATATATGTATTAGAAAAAGTATAATTCTTTTTTTTAATATTCAATTTGATATATTTAATAATTTTCGTTTTTTTTTATTAAAACTGAATTTCAACTTCCAAATACTTAATAAATAAATCTTTTTAAATAATTAATTTAAAATATTAAATAATACTTAAATAGATTAAATAGTACTGTAATTAGTCTTTAATAATTATTAGATCAAGACTGGTTAATTATTTATATTATAAGTTTATGTTGGGATTAATTAAATTCAAACTATACATAAATATTTTAATACTTATGTTTAAATAACAACATTTTAAATTTATGTCATTAAAATTTGTTTACCTAACAAATTTTTTAACTTTTTGACAATTCTTTGCATAAATACTAAAATAAAAACAATTTTACATATTAAAATTAAGAAGAAAAATAATGATCAAAGACTACGTAGCTACAAATTTGATGTAACAATATTTTCACATTTTAATAATTTCAGAATATTTCATAGAAAATTTATTAAAATATTAATAAAATTTATTTTGTTATAATATTTAATATTTACACTTTATAATTATAAATCTTATATCGTAACCGAAAAAATAAGATAAATATTTTTATAATTAGTATTTTCGTAAATTTTTATTTTTATTTAGGGTATTTAAGGAAAAATTTTAGTTAAATAAATTTATATTTATTCAAAAAATTTTCAAATAATTTGTAATACACATTATTTTCTGTCTATAATTCACAATGTATTATATACTTTAAATATTAAAAAGTAAAATTAATTTTTATTTTACGCGGGTAATTTGTATCGACCAATAACTTGACTCGATGCTTAGTACAAGCTTTGTTGCGTAAAAATAATAAACGATATCAAGAGTTTATGTCGAAGTCATAAATTCTTTGGAATCTTGAATATAAAAATCTCAGTGAAAGCGTAACTGTACTGAAACCAATATGGCGTCAATGTAGGAATGAATAGTATACCTACACATAATATGAATACAGATATACAGATATCGTTCCTTTGAATTCCATCATTTTCAATTTTGACTTCAGTTAACTAGTGTTATCCCCTCCAACTATTCAGATAATCATATCATGTTGATCTGGGTGTAGAAAGCGAATGATCAGTTTTACCTACGTGAGTTTGTAATGTCTTTTTCACAGTATAAAACTTGAGTGAAATCCAAATTACAGAATCCCTTCATTGAATAGTGTAGTGAAATCTTTCAAATATTTTTGGTTCTTTGGTGCAAAACAAGAAACAAAAAACAAAATTTATAGCCTGTAAGTGAACATAGCATCGCTACCTGGTTGCGCTATTAATATATTAACGTGCATTTTTTGTTGATTAAATTAGTGGGAATTAAAAAATTAAGTTTTAACAGGTAATTAATTACCTGTACAGCATGATAGAAGTAATATAGGATAAAGTGCACGGAAGTGTAGACAAAATACGTCAGCATTTTTTCGCTCTAATTATCGTTGCCATTGATTTTTCATATTTTTGTTAATGATATATAATTATGATATATAACAATTTAGTTTTTGAAGTTTTAAAAATGCATTTAAAATTTTTGTTCATATTATTGTTTTAGAATTTATTGTACTTTAACATGACTATTTTTTATAAAACTAAATTTTAGTTATCAAATCACATTAGAATTTTATATTAAAATAAATTTCTAAATTTCTTTTTTCACAATAATTAAAATTTATTTTATTTTTATACATGAAATTCAATGCTTAATTATTATTATTTTGAAAAATTAGTTAAATATGAAATACGTTTTAATTAGTTTAGTTTAAGCAATGAAACTATTATTTATACAAAAAAAAAAAAATTTTTTGCAGATTCTACTTATAATCACAATGGTTAAGTTGTATGCTTTAACAATCCTGTACAAAGGTCCAACATCTGCAACAGCTTTGAAGTCGGCATATGATGTTGATTCATTTTCTTATTTTCAAAGAAACAGTGTTAAAGAATTCATGGGATTTGTTAGCAAAACAATAACAGAAAGAACACAAATAGCAGCAAGGCAGAGTGTGAAAGAAGGGGGTAATGAAAATGTTTCAATATTGAGATACAATCAACTTAGATAAATTTATATTTTACCCCTTTAAGTTAAATTTATGAATTATTTTTTTAATTTTTGAATAAGTTAAAAATTAATTTAAATTAGTTTATTTAGAAATTTTTTGTTGCTTTAAAATATTTAATAAAATTAACATAAGAGTATATTTTTATTTTAACAGTTATTGATATCTTTATTATATGAGGTACTAATAGATGATTTATATATACTAATAATAGTGACATATGTACTTCTTTCTACTTTGTTTTATGTAAATGAATATTTTTTGAGTATTTTATGTTTTTTATAAACAAAATATATCTTAATATCTTATTAATTATGTAATTAGAACATATAATTGTAAAATAATGATTCATCTAGTACTTGAATTTTATATTTTAATCAAATAATTTTTTTTTTAAGAATAAAAGTCGTTATTAATTTACACTTTTGATGAAATCCTTTACATAACTACTGATTAATATATTATTGCATGAATAAAGTAACAATAAACTTCTAATAATTTTAATAAAGTTTTTTTTAATTAAACCTGATATGTGAAGTTTAATATTTATATCTGTATACAGTTTTGGTATATGAAACTTTATATGAAATATATTTTTTCATTATCTTTCAGAATATATGTGTCATGTTTATGTCAGAGGAGACAGTTTAGCTGGTGTTCTGATCTCTGATCATGAATATCCAAATAGAGTATCGCATACATTGATTACAAAAGTTCTCGATGAGTTTTCTGCAAAATATCCAGCGCATGCATGGCCTACATTGAAAGAAGGAATCACAGATTTTCAGCAAGTAAATATATATTTAGCCAAATATCAAAATCCTAGCGAGGCTGATGCTTTGACCAAAATGCAAGAGGACTTGGATGAAACAAAAATTATTTTAGTATGTTGATTAAAATTCTTTTGTAAATAATATATTTAATTAAAAATTTTATCAAGAAAAAAACTTAATTTTAGTTGTACAGTAATAAAATAAAGAAATTTTGATAATTATTCAAATTAATCGAATCTTTTAATTATTACTTTAGCATAGCACTTTAGAGGCAGTTCTACAAAGAGGGGAGAAATTGGATGACCTTGTGCAAAAATCAGAAGGTCTCAGCATTCAGTCAAAAGCCTTTTATAAAACAGCTCGCAAAACTAATTCTTGTTGTAGCCTTACTGCTTAAATTGTAATGTGTAAAGTTATATATATATATATTTGTCGAACTTTATAATTATTCTGTTTTTTAATTCTTGATTATAAATGCATTCACAAAAGAATGTGCTGAACTCAACAGAATATTTTAAGACTTAATTGTCAAATTTGTAAATAATTATTGATATCATAGTAATTTACATATTATTTTAAAATGCTGCTACAGAATAGCTCTGGTACAAAAGATAAAAAATTCACTGCCAGTCGATTTTGATAGTTAGTAGCAAGAAGTTTTAATGACGTATGAAATTATTCAAACAAATGGATAAAAGAAGTAGGTGTGAATGTAATAAAAATAATATGTCTAAAGATAGAGCATGTATTACATAAATGAATTTTCGTATTTAAAAAGCTCTAATTAATTTTTATTATAAGTTGATATAATTTTAAATAGTGTCTAGTTTTTATTAAAGATATGAAATTTCGCAATTTAAATAATTAATGTTTTTGCATTACGTATGAGTTTTGAATATGGAAATGGTGCATTTATTAGAATGTCAATTTTTTTATAAGAAGGAGACTTTTTCAAGCGTTACATTTATTTGTAAACAAAAAATATATACATAGCTTAAACCAAAAGACGCAAAAGGAATTAAAATAAATTGTTCACTGATCGTTTATTTATTCGACTTACCCCCATTATTGTCCATCCGTAAATCGTTATCGATGTTAAATATAACTTAAATTTATATTCAAAAAATTATATTTTTATTTTATGAAATGTGATAAAAAATATACTGAAATTATTATAAAACTAAAAAAATTATTTATAAAATAAATTTTAATTTTTTATTTCAATATATAAAATATTTATTGTGCTTTTATGTAATGAATAATTTTCTTTGATGTGTATATACATAATAAATGTTGATTTTTTGAAGTAGATAATGTCTATTATAAGAAATAAAAAAAAATATATTTGTTAAAAATTTTAAATACAATAAGGGAAACAAAAATACTTGTTTAAGTAAATTATTCTATTATATGAAAAATAATAACTTTTGTTTTTTATAAAATAAATCAAGTAGTTAAAATTGATATAAAAATTAAATCCATGTAAAATTAATAACACGATTATTTTATCAATTTCTACATTCCTTTCATGTGAAAAAAATATTTGTATTAAATTGTAAAACCTAATAACATTGATGATGACAATGAAAAGTTAACATAAGTTTTCAAAATGTGAATATGAAATACGTGTAAAGAATATTCTTAACATTACATATGAAAATTAATACATCTTACAAAATGTACAATATATTGCATTATTGTACTAATTATTATTATATAGTTATATAAGTAAATGTTTTTATTTTAATATATTTATCCATTATTTATGTATGTAATTTTGCATAAATTTTCAACGTTGTATAAAATAATAAAAATACAGAAAAGAAAAGTTAATTAAATATATCTATGTTTTCAATTGCTAAGAGGTGTACAACTAAATAATTTTTATTTAATTTTTAAGTAAAATTTTTGTCTTTTTTTAAGTCTATATTTAATTTCTTTTAATTATATCTGAAGATTATATTTTTAAAGACTTTAATTAATATGAAAATAAAATAAAATAAATTAAATAATTATGAGGATTATGTAATAAAACATTAATCTATTAACACTATGTTATTAGTCAGTGTAAGTACATGTATAAATATTTATCAAGTTGTATTTATACACGTAAAAAATAATATATATTCAAATATTTGCTTCAAATATTTTTATTTTTACAATTTTAAGTTAAAAAAACAATTTATTGAAATAAATATAATATCATTTTTTATAATTAATTAAACAACTGGAAATACTTTTTTGTGTAAAATGTGTAAAATAGTCGGTCACACTATTTTAATTTTGCTAACCCCTCCTCATATTTTTTCATTAGAGGTGTTACATTATCTATGTTGGAACCCAATCCAAATAAAACGTATTGTCCATATTTCGGATCATTCTTAATCCACTTTTTATTAAATCGTTCCACAAGCTGTCAAAAGAAATTTAAAATATATTTTTGTATAAAATAATATTGAAATTTTGTGTATAATATTTTTTTACATATAGTAAAATGTAATAAATAATATGTTAATCTCATGCCGTTTATTAAAATAATTTAAAAAGTCTACTTTTTAATTGCTCATAAACTGTACACATCACGAATTTTTTATTTGAACTTTGATTGTCAAACTTCTAAAAAGCAAAGGTAGCAAAGAGATATTAAAAATATAGTTTGGAATAAAGTTTAATGTAAATTAATTTTAAGCTCAAAAAATTATATTCAAATTAGAAGAATTTTAAACATGTTCAAAACATATTTTCTAAATAAAAATCTACCAAATATTTTTTTTATATAAAAATTTTATTTCATTTAAATCTCATTAAAGATTTCAATTTACTAGAAAAAATTTATTTAAAATAGAACTACTTTAATATATTTATTATTTATGTAAATGCTTATTTACTTTTGAATTTCAATCATGTAAGACAATCTTGGCATTCTTTAGTCAATTTAGAAGATTTTCGTTCTTTAATTTTGCATATATAATGGTACTTTTTTAATAAAAAATCTTTTCATATAAAAAATATATTTTGTTTATTAATATATATTAATTATTGCTTTTTATTATTTATAAATATTAATTCTATAGCATATAATTTAATCAATTACGAAATTATATACTAATTCATCTTTTTATTGCTTATTACACATAACATATTTTTTAGTAAAATATTAAAAGAAATTTTTGTAGTATTAGTAATAAATTATTTACGCAAGTGTTAAATATATAACATGTCTTGGTCTTTTATGATTGATTTTATTTTAGATATATTTTATAATATACCAATTAAAAATAAACTGTTTTCATGGTAGGTAAAAAGATTTAAATTTTACATAATAATTTTCACTGTATACTCTATAAAAAATTATAGAGGCATCGCACAGACGGATTCAGGATATAAAATATACGAAGAAATTTAAAAACATTAGGATATATAAAGTCAAAGAGAAGACTAAAAATTTCGACAAAACTGAATGTCGTTAGAAATTAAGGGGAAATAGTAGATAACACCAATGTATTGAAACCTGCGGCAGAGGAGCAACTAAAAAAGAAAAGGGTATTATAATCATTGGCTTTGCGGAAATAAATGTACCGTCCTACACATATATAAGGAGCCTATTTGAGAAAACATGAAAAACGGAGTCATAGACAATTATTTAATTAAATATACTAGAGAATTGTACAAGAAATTCAAAATTACACAGACGAGATGATAATTCTAGTCGAAACCGAGGGAGACTTAAGATAATATCTAAGAATTTTCAAAAAGTTTCTAGAGAGAAAACGATGAGCTAAACATAAATAAAACAAAAATCACTTTTAGAGAAAAGGGGACAAGAGGAAAAAGTATAATTCTTTTATCGGAGAAGTAAGCTGAAAATAGTAAGCACTTAATTGGGCTGTGAATTTAAAAAAAATAACAGAGAAGATCGAGTGAAACTGTTGTAAAAAAACTAGCATGGTTTTAGGAAGAATGTAGAGTATAATGGAGGTATAATTTAAAGAAAATGTAAAAATTAAACTCAAGTTATAAAAAAGGTTTATTGAAAGTATGTTATTATATGAAGCAGAAATCTGGAAATGGAAAAATTACTATGAGATATAGAGAAAAATTATACGCGAATTTTTTTTTTCGGTTTATACAGGTTTATACGAGAATAACTACCAAATTTTAGTATTTATAATTTATCAATTTTGCGAAAAAATCTGTTTTAAAAATTTAAATTTTTATTGAAATCTTAGGTACTATTAAAATTGTATTATATAATTATTATAATTGTATTTTATGCAATACAAGTAAAAAATTTTATTAGAAAGTTATTTTTCTATTTTATAATTTTTATTGTTAATTAATCCTTTCATATTCATCAAGTTCTAAGAAAGTTTTTTGACTGAATCATTACTAAATGATAAATTTTGTTAATAATTATAATTAGTTAATTTACCTTATAATAAGAAGAGAAAATTGGTTTTTCTTCTGGTTTTGCAGGAGGATAGATAGGAGTACCACGAGTGTCAAAGTATTTATGACATCGATTCAAAATTTTATAATGATATTCATAATTGTTGACATTATACTTTATAACCTTTTCTTTCCAATCAAGAGTTGTTAAACACCAATCACTTAGCATTCCAAGGCGTCCTGGATCCTCGTCAAAATCTATATTCTCAATATCTCTTAATACTTCATTCATTACAAGTGGTTCTGACCAGTCATAAACTAATTGATGGCATAGGCCTTTATAATAATGTAAACAATCATTTTTTAAGTAATTACCAACATCGGTAAGATATTTTTCATTAAGAGCTTTGGAAGTCTTTTCATATGATGTTCCATAACATTTAATATTTTCCTATTATTAAAAATAAAATTCATTAGACAAATTAAAAAATAATATTCATTTTTAGTTATTATATAATTTTAAACAACTTACTAATGTTTTATCAACTGGAACATCTAAATAAATTATTAAATGAGGTGATATTATAGTTTTTAGCGAGCAAGTATACTCATACATAAAATAATCATAGTAAGTTTTAGAAATGAATTTACTATTATACATGGCTTTAGTAAAAGCCATATCACTTATAGGTGATCTCACAGTAACAACACCTTGTCCAGTCAAAAACAGATGTACAAGTGCTTTCTTATAGAACATTAATCTTAATATATACATATTTAATTGCATGATTCCAGTTTTAAAGTCAATTGGATCCTGTAAAAATCTCTCGATATCCCATGTTTGGCGTTCCTTTGGAAGCATGTAATCATATGTTCTGAAATCACAGTTCCAATGATCTATATACATATAATCAAAATTTGGATGTGGTAAAAATAAAAAATCCATATCTTTTGCCAATTGTTTGGCAAAGCATTCTTTTCCAGATGCAATTTGACCATCCACCACTATAAGTTTACAATGTTTATGTAATTTACAAGGATCACCTATACTATTTTGGAATTTATACAACTTTTCATGATATGGATAGGGTTTCAGAAGTGGAACTTCACTTTCATCTCGCAAACAAGCCCTTGTCAGAGTAGCTGTTTGGTTCTTGAAAATATTATTTTTAGAAAGAACCTAAAAATTAAAAAGATATTAAAATATAAAGTAAAAAAAAAGAATTAATATAATGCAATAATTAATTTTAAAATATTTTAGAAAAAGATCAAATTATTATTAATTAAAAAAGTATTTATATTAATAATACAAGTTATAATCATTAAATACTAATTCTTTTAGAATTTCTTTTATTTGCTATTTTATACACTAATTAATTATATTTTAGAAAGTATTTATATATATTTATTTTTTTTATACTAGTTTTTTACATATAAATATATATATATATATGTATCATTCTACATATATAATTTATAAAAGATTTTGATATTTTTATTTTAATATTTTAAAAAATTCTAAGCATATTATGAATTATTGATTAATTTAACCCATTTCATTTTATTTCCTTTCCCATTTTATCTTTAATAAAATGGTATAAATATATAAATAATGTAATAATTAATATGAAATAATTCATCTACTGATAAACAAAAATTGATAATCTAAATTTTACACTAACCTTACATAACTTATTAATTCCTAAACTGGGTAATTTAGCGGCTATGCCAGTGTTTAAAATAAACATATTATTTATGCTGTTAAAAAGTAGCCAAATAATTAAATTAAAAATATAGCCATTTAATTATAAATATTAAAGTAAATTTTCAATCTATAAAGAATTGTGGAAGAATATTAAATGAAATATGAACGACAAAGATTAATATACGAAATTCTCACTAGATGTCACCTTAGACAATCTTTTTACAATTTACATCACACATAAGGTTGTACGAATATGTATGTCGATGACGCTTTCATCAAATAACAGTTGTGTTTATCGTTATTTTTCTATAAAAATCAATTTACCATTAACAATCTGTATAGATTTATAAAACATGGACCTTTCAAAAATGCCCAATGAAAGAAAGCTTTACATTTGTAAATGTTATTTTTTTGGTAAGTAAAAAAAATTATAAATTTAGTACTACTTAATCTAGAATTTAATAAAAATACAAAAAAATTTAAAAAAAAATAAGTCTTCAAATATATTAATTATAAATGTTTTTCTTTACAGCTGGATTTGCAATGCTTCCATTTCTATGGGCTGTAAATGCCATTTGGTTTGCCAAACAAGCGTTTGTTGTTCCACATTTCGAAGAACAAAAACAAATTAGAAGATGTGAGTCAATTTTTATTTTAAATAATATTTGTTCAATTTTTGAAATTTAAATCAATTTTTCATTTTTTAAATTTTAAGAAAAATAAAATAGTTCAAATAATAATGAAAACATTATTTGTTTATATTTCAAAATAGTGTTGATATATTTTTAATTTATAAGTAATATATTCTAAATAATACTAATAATAACAAGTGTGCTTTTTGATGGCTTAATTTTTTCAGATTAAAATATAACTACCATAAAAAATTAAGCAAATGAATTTATAATATAAATGTATTAAATTTTTTATTTGATTTATTGTTAACAAAAGTAATATTATATTAATATCTGATTTATTATACAAAATATTAAAGATTTATTCACAGGTACATAATAAAATAATTAATATAATATGTAAATATAAGTTAATTATATTATCTGATAGATCAACTTTATTTTAAATAAGATATTCAAATCAATTTTTGATTAAAAACATAGTATTATCTTAAAAAAGAAATTTTTTCTTTGTTATTTTAGCTTTATTGCCTTAGTCACTAAGTTTTTGAAATACTATATAATTGATTTACACACATTGAAATAGTAAATATAAAAATTTCAAAAAAAAATTCTAATATCATTAAGTTGTTCTTTTATAATTTTTCAATTTTATATAAAATTATTTAAGAAGTATTATAAAGGTAATATGTAGTATCAATGTAAAATAAACAACACAATCTTGTGAATTTTATAAAATATTGGTATCATATTTTTTATACATTATCAGAATATAAACCAAGAATTATAATTGAAAAATTAATAAAATTAAAAATAATCAATAAATGTTCTTTTAATTTTAATGATTTAATAATATTGTTTTGTTAATTATATTGTATACAAGAATAATAAAAATTACATTTATGTACAAAAACAAAAAATAGTAAATATATTTGAATATTAAACAAGTAAACTTACATATTATGTATTAAAATATTTATTTGAAAATTTAATTATTCTATAAAAAATTTTTATGATTTAATAAACAAAAAATTACTTTTCATTTTTAAATTTAACAGATTTTTATATAATAAACCTACAATTTTTCAGATGTTATACTGTCTGGAATTGGAGCATTAATATCATTTGCTGTATACATTACATGGATTGTAATTTTTCAAACTCACCGTGCAGCTTGGGGTGAATTTGCAGATTCAATTAGCTATATTTATCCAGCTGGCATTCCTTAAAATTATTATATACATAAGTATAAGTTGGATAAGTTTGAACCTGTGTGATAAATTGTGGGAAACGAAAAAATTTCTCATGTAAACAAAAAATATACATTTATTTTTATAATCAATTGCCTATATATTTTCTCCTTTCACAGATCAATGTATGCTGTGTTTTGTTATATATATAGTTTAATCATTTATTTATTAATTATGCTTCAAGCAGTCTATAAATAATGTAATATAAAAATACATTAAAATTTATTTGTCTTAGTTTGAAGATAAGATCGCCACCTCATAGGTCTTTTCCTGTAAACTTGATTTTAGCACGATCAGACAGCCCGCCGCCTTTGTGCGTAAAGTTTCAAGTCCTTGTATACCAATTTTGAAAGTAGCTGTAAATATTATTGATAAATGTTATTTTTCACATGTCTATTATTCTATGTTTGTAATTGTTAGTTTTAAAATATTAAATATATATAAATAATAACCATGTTATTTATTATCGTTTTGCATTTCAACATAATTTTAATTCAAAAGAATTCCAAAGTTGTATTAAAAATACTACAATTTCACAAATACTTACATCCAAATCCTGCAGTAATAGTAATTTTTATCATTCTATCAATTACATTTAATTTATTATTTACAACTGTATCTTTGGTAAAATGGTAATAAAAGTTTTTTAAATTTCCATATATAAAAATACTAATATGGTAAACCTAAGTTAAATTGACGATTTTTATCAATTCCTTTTTTGTTTAGATTCTTGTAAACTATTATTGATTATTCTGTTCTATGTATATTTTTTCGTAATGTTACATTACAGTGGTATAAAAAATTAAAGTAAAGAACATCGATATTTTCCTTAAAATGTAAATACAACATTGCAGTTATATATATTTGTAATACAATTATATCGATTACCGAAATGAATAAATTGTAGTGTGAATAATTTTGCTAATTAATTTAATAGAATAGTAGCGATAATTACGAATGATCAAACGAATAACGAATTATTTTTGATCGGATGAACTCGATAATTGATTAAAAAAGCAAACTCAAACACTTGAGTGAATGTTGATTAAGTTGTTAATGTTGGATGCAATCAATACAAATAACTGGAGCACTAGATGAAATTAATTTGGCGTTAATCGATTTCATTCGATACAAGGATAAAAAAAAAATAAGAAAATTATCGAGTTAGACTCACCGCTAAGGCCAGAATTTCTGAAGCGACAAGTACATAATAGACGTTATGCCAGCCGTCCTTAGGGCTGCCGCGACTTGACACGAACCCCGCAAGTAGCGGTCCAACTGCGGCCCCGATGCTACCCGTACCGTCAATGATGGCTGCGACTGTCGCGAGTGCCTTCGAATCTTCTCCGAGACTCGGATGTGTACCAAGTTCCGCTGATACGGCCGTTGTTATCAGGGCATAAGGCCCGTTCACCAGCAGCCCCGCTAGCATCAGAAGTATCACGTTTACCACTAGATTCATACTTCCCATGTAGTCGTAGATCAACAGCTGCATCGCAAAGGAGAATATTTCAATGGATTTTAAGCGAGTAATAATTTTCTGTCTAATTATTTGTATTTTGATGAATTTTATGCCATTCCCGAATTGAAATTTTTTATTACGAAAATTGTTTTAAAGTTAACACGAGGAACTTTTTTATGTAACCATCGCTTACTTTACAAGTTCAAAAGTTATTGTTTACTATTATTTAAGTTACTAAAAGATTGTGTTTGCAATTACTTAATCGATTCGATAGACATTATTCATAGTCGCTGAATGATAAATAGTGTTATATGTAGGCTTTTCAAATTATAAGTTACTTATAAAATGAACGCACACGTATAATTTGTTTAGCATAAGAAGCATAGAAACAAAAATGGTGGAGGGGAAAAAATTAATAAAACACGAAGTAGAGTATTTTGGTAAATATTTTAACTTCAATAGCATTAAAAAGAATTGTAATCGATTCAAACATTAGGTAAATAAAAAACTAATGTTAATCCGATTTTGATCAGTATTTTTTATTAATATTTTGAATCTTTGATTTTATCGCTGTTTCTTTTTTTAAACAATATGTTTTAAAATATTTTTATCAAATTTTTGTTAAATATGTGTATAATTTTTTATTTAGATCACGTTAAATTAAATTCATGAAATTACATTTTATTTATTAAATTATTTCTATTCTTTAATTACACATAATTTACGGTTGCTAAAGTTTTCATCTTCTAGTTTTTACGAAACGAAATTTATAATCAATAATTTTAAGTACGAGTTTAGTAAATTTTAATGAAATATTAATATAAAATATTCTATTATTTAAAGTCACAAATTTATCACCAAAAATAAATAAATATTTCAAATAATAATTTAAACGACGATTTTCATTATACTTTATTATTTAAAAATTCTTTTTATTAGTATCTGTTTTCTGTTTAAACGCTCATGTTATTCAAATATAATATTATCGGTTTTTAAATTATACTTTTATAAATGAAAACACGTTAATAAATTTAATTAAAAATATAATCTAATTTAAAGAAGGTGTGAAAAGATTTGTACTTTATAATAGTTTAGAATCGACTTTGAAAAAGTAATTTAAATTGAAAGTTGTTACGGGTTTTGAGAAGTAATTGATAAAATTTCATAAACTTTCAACAATTTTATGAGTAGAGCAACATTCAGGTATCTTTATATAAATTTGAAACTTTATTTAATCTCATTTTATTTGACATGTGTTTTTGCTAGGATATTAGAAAATGTGTTTACGATATTAAAGCGCAAAAATTTTTCACCAGGACTTTTGGGAGTTTACGTAAAATATAACATAAATCGTAAAAATGTTTTGATCGATCATATACCAAAAATAGAATTCTTATATTTTCTTGGGATAATCACAAAAAATAATTTTGATGATTTTAATTATTTTCTTCTTCGTCGAATCAATAATTATTTCTTATATTATTTAACGATTAATGATTCTTTTGTGAATAATTTCAATTGTTCATTTTTATTTTGAAATTGCTTTTCCAACTTTATTACATTACAAACGATTTCATTTCTTAAAATTCGTTTATAACAATATATTGTAGTGCTTCTGCCCGTAACTGCTTAGAATTAGCATTAAGTAAATGTGTTAGAATATATGTAAGTACTTACAGTGGGACATGCGAGGGCCAGCATTGCAGCACAAGTTAACGCACTCATACCTGAATAATCAGATAAAATACCCGCAACTATAGCACCAATAATTCCGCCGACGTCGAAGAATGTTGACAGATCCGCACTTAATGTTGCACTGTACGTCGCTGTTCAAAACAGAAATTAAATAAATTGAGGATACAATCGTAAATTCGACACAGTTTTTTAAAATCTAGTAAAAGTGTTTTATTATTTTTATGAAATTTTACAAATTATTGTAATTCTTGAAATCGACGCTTTTGCTGCTGTAAGTGTTCTCTACACGTAGAGTACACGTTGAATGTAAATTTGATTATTATTACTTATTTGAATTATATCATTAAAATCGTATTGCTAGTAGTAATTATAATTTTATATTAATACACGTACATAATTTTATTTAATAAGTATATTAGCATGTGTGTAATTTTTCATTTAAATTTTTAAAGACAAAGAATATTTTATATTTATAACTAAATTTAAATTCAAACAATTTTCATTATTTTGTAGCACAGTGAATAAAAAAAAAATTAAAATTACTAACTTGAACTCGAGATATATTGCGGCAGCCAGAACAAGAATGTGTAGCTCACGAGTTTGGCAAAAAACAATGATAGAGAATATTCGATAACGCCAGGTATACCGATTGCACCAAAAAATCCAATAGCTCTTTCACCGGAATTCTCGGAATGACGATTGACAGACAGCATAGGACTTGTTTCAGATCGGTGACTTATCAAATTCTTTAACATAAAAAAAAACGCAGTTGAAAAAAGTGACATCTTGTCAACTTTATCATTTCTATTCCCTTCTATTATTGGTGTCATGCATAAGTAAGCTATAGTAAACGCACTTCTACAGCGCGTATTTGTGTGGAAGCAGTGTTGAGAGGATCTGAAAATCGACTGTAATCGAAAATATATTTGCTGCACATAATAAAATCTAATTGACAAAATTTGAAAATACGTGTTTTTTATATTTAACGATATAATTTTAAAAGTTAATTTTGAAGTATATATTATAATTATAAGCCATTCGGCTTTAATATTAAGAAATTTCATATCCTCTACATTCTAAAAATTAATTTTTTCATAATTGATTAGGAAAAATAAAACAAAAAATTAAATAAAGTCATGCACTTACAACAACAGCGTCCTGGTGACGCCCAGTATTGCGATAGGTGATTCGCTAAGATGGAAGGATAAACAAAGGATATGGTTACGTAGTTATATAAAGCATGCAATAAACTGTTTTAAAGAAATTTTTTAATTGTATTAATTTACGGTAGGTGTTAAACATAATATTAAAAATACAACCATAATTAATCTATTTATTAAACCAATTACTTTTATCTATAAATATTTCCATTTTCTATTTAAGTAGGTACGTAAAAGTTATTAAGAAATTTTTTATTGAAAATTAGACTTTGATTAAATTTATTTTAAAAAATAATTATTGTTTTTAATATAGAAAATTATTTGATCTATAAATGCCTTTATAGATAATATTAAAACTTATAACTTTCACATTCCATTAATTCTATTAAAAATAAATTAAACCACAAATATAATGTTATTTTTAATTTATATACTCACGCGATCTTCACTGTGAGTGGATTCTACATCATCATTGCAACTTCCTTCATCGGAACTATGATCGACGTCTAATTTTCTGTAACCATATAGTCCAGATGGAAGACAACCAATATCCATTGGATTTGGTACAAGGAAGAGAAATATTATAAAACCAGCTATTCCCATTATGGCACCAGGTACCATAAAACTTAGTCCCCAGTCTTTTTCGACAAATTCAGCAGCAATTAAACTACCCAAGATGTTACCTAATGAAGTATGCGAATTCCAGATACCAAAAATTAGACCTCGTTTACCTTTACCAAACCAATTCCCTACAACAGTAACAACCCCTGGCCAGCCAGATGTTTGAATAACTCCACTCATTCCCTATTAAAATAAAAGGAAGATCTAAAGTTATTAATATTAAATAAAGGAAATAAACGATTTCTTTATTTTATCTCAAAAATAAAATATAAATATAAACAAATTCTTAATTCCAATTTATATGTTGCAAAACCGATCAATTATGTATAAACAAATAAGAATTTAATTACCTGAACAAACACAAAATACCACAAATTATGAATATTGTAAGATCTTGCAATACCAAAAAGATAGGTAAAAATGCCTGTTCCCAACATACCAAGAGATAAGAAATAGCGAAGATTAAATCTCTCCGCAAGAAACCCACTATGAAAAAATTGTATCGATAAAAAATTTAATAGAATCATATATTATCAAATAAATTAAACATTTAAATACCTGAGAAACATTGCAGCTGCGTAACTAAACAAAAATGCAGAATCCAGCGTTCCCAATAAAGCAGCAGCGTCTGGCCTATCTATATTCAGAAGATATATTATTAAATGTGATATATACCATGAGGTTGTAAAAATTGAAAAATAAATTTCAAATTTAATATTAATAATGATTAAGAACAAAATAAATCAAATTGAAAATTCTATATATTATAACTTTCAAAATTTTCTAAAACACAAGTATAAAATATATCATGTGAATAAATTAGATTTATGTTTTAAATAGTACAACTACAAGTATTAATATAAGTTTATTTACCAAAAGGAGCCCAATCACACCATGTATCTCGATTGCTATCATTTATAAACAAATCTGGTGGTGGTGATATGCTACTACAATTCAAGCTAAGAACACTTTTTACTACTGAAATTGGTTTTCGTGACATGTGATAACAGGTATATGCTAAATAAGTTAATCCTAGTACACCAGCACGATGCCATGTCAACCGATCTAATCTTCTGTATTGGCAACATTTTTCAGAAATCCATTCTATAAATCTTATACCTAAAGGAACATTTCTTGATGTGGTAGTCATTTCTTGTATAATTTTACAAGTTTATCAGATTCTCTTTTTTCTTCAGTCTATGACGTCTTGTCATACCTTACATAATACTATATTGATATAAAAAATTTTCAAGATAGCACTATTCATTAAGCTCAAAAATTTGTAGAAAAGACAAAAAAATTTTTTTCTCTTGAACTATCCACATAAAAAATATCATTTATAAGTACAATCTCAAAATAAATAAGTATAAAACTATACTTTATTGTAATCCATTGTATTGTATTCAATTATACTCTTGGTAAAACTTGATAGCAAGGCTTATTTTTAAATTAATCTGATATTTATACAAGTGTATAATTATATTTTGACATTCGTGTACTATATTTATCTCACAAGCTGACTCAGTCATTTAGCGCGTAAACGCCATCGAATTATTAATGTAAACAAACTAGTAATAAAATAAAATTTTTAAATGGATTTAATTATATCAAAATTATAATCACATAAAAAAAAAAATGAAATCGAAATTGAATTCAAATATCACACGATGTATCACGCTCTCTTATTTGGTATTTTCATTCTTAACCAATAGTTAGACAAATTTTGTGCTTGAAAGGCACGGAAATACTGATTTGGCATAGGGAATGATTCATAACCTGCAAAAGATACAATATTTTCTTAATAAAATAAAAAGACACTAACCAACTTAAATTATAACGATATTTTTGTGAACTAAAAATGATGTATAACAGACATACCTTTTTCTTTATTTACATCACCTATGAGAAACTGGGTTCAGCCATATTGTTTAGCAATGCATTTTGCTCCTTTTTGACAATTTGCCTTTTCCGACGTATACAACACAACGTGGCTCGATTATTGTGATGATGTTTTGGCTACACTGAATGTACATGACTCCACAGTTGGAAGGTTGCAACAGACGAGAAAAGGCCATTTTTCGAATCGCTATTAAATGATTAAAGAATAAATAGGCTATGTGTAAGTGTGAACTTATGCGCGTGTGTTTGCTACATACTAAAGTACGCAGTATAAATTTAAATAGATACGTTTACTATTTAATAAAAATAATTCAAATTAAATTTTTTGTCCAATTTTGTAACCCTGGATCGTATAAACACGATTTTGAGTTTACAGATTAATTTTTATTGTTTCATTCATTACTAATCTTTTCTAGTGTTAAATAAGTTTCTTTTACTAGAAAGATTTGTTGCGATTGAGTTCTTGTCTCATATTTTATTTTACTTCGCCTTTTAAAAATGCGATTGAAAAATAAAAAATACAGATTTAAATATTGTCTAGATTTATTTTATTGTAATATGTAAAGACTATAATTAAATTTAAGTTTTACTGCAGATTACTTAACATTAACTTAAGTAAAATAATAATTTCCTATCAATTTCAAAATTACTTTTTAGCATTTTCTGTAGTGTACATATCTATATTCTATATATTCGTAAAATAGTAACAGTAAATTTAATAATACTATGCAAATACACGTAATGAAAAATTTTATATAAAAAGAAGAAAATTATTATACTAGTAGCTTGTCTGAGAATATTGTAATCTTTAAAATAGTGTCGCACAGCATAAACGAATATTTAAGATTTATCGAAATATTTGTATTTCATACTTAAATATATAAAGAAATTTTATTATTATATACAAATCATATTTAAGAAAAAACCTTATATTAAAAAAGTAATCTTTTTAACGTTTAACGTCATTAATTATTTGAAAGAAATGAATTATTTTTCATACAATTTTATGTAAAATAAAGCGACCATTACATTTAATTCTATTTTTGATAAATCTTTATGAATATTTAAAATAGTTTAATATTAGTTTAAAATATAATAAAAATATGTTTAACTTTAACAAGTTTCTATAAATTTAATTAATTATAATAATTTATGATGAATTTTTTACCCTACAATAATTTATTGCTAAAAATTATTTATATCTTTACCCAACGTATCAACTTCTTTAATATCGTGTCAATTAATTTTATCTTAAATATATATTTTTTAATTAATTAATTAATTATAATTTATTCATGATACTAAGTATTTATAATGAAAATTTTGGAAGAAAAATAACAATACTAAGCTGAAACATTGATATTTTTACTTATAAATAATACATAAATAAATATATCTGTCAAGATTAAGAGAATAATACAATGATATTCTATTAAATATTTTTTGATCATAAATATTAATAAAATTAATATTTTTATACGAACCACTACTATTTCACATAGAATATCAGAGAAAAATGGTCATGTACAGAAATTATGACTCACTGGTGACTTGTTCAGACGGTTAAAAGTTAAATCAAAATAGCTATTGTGTAGGTTGACGATCATAAAAAATGCTTTCAAACCTGTAATCGCTTTTGCATGCCTAGAATTCTTGTGTAAAAATTACTTTAAATTAAAAATAGTCTTTCCTTACCACGTTAAAAATAATGGATTTTTAGGTAGTAGGTTACTATAAAAAATACCAGTTTACGCGGCCAATAAAGAACATTGTCACATTTTACGCAATGTTTCTTGCAAAGTATATATTAGCTTATTATTGAATTAACATTAAAACTTCTGTATCATATGTTTTATAAATCATTTAATTATCTCAACCTACACAACCACTAATAATTTATCAAAATATATTATTGTATCAAAATAATGAGAAACCGTGAGGTATTCCTCTGGATACCATGTAAGTAACGGTATGAATAACGGTAAGCAAAGAATACGATGCATTCATAATAAATAAATATATGTATGTACATATAATATTGTAAAAATTAAGTTTCAATATAAATTCACATTCTTCTGATTATGAATAATTCTGATTATAAATATTATAAGTAAGTACTTAATTAAAAGAGATTGACGTATATGCTCTTAGCAATTAAGTACATTACTCGTCACAGCCTGAGTTCCAGATTCACAAACTCAATGAAACTCTTAATAAATGAATTTATCGTTTTGTCTAAAAATAAAGATTAATTTATAAATATTTTTAATAACAATCAAATTTATAATTTAGAATTTTACGTGATAAAAAAATTAAAATTTTGTAGTCATCATCAATAAACAATAATTTAAATCTAGTCCATTTCTATTCTTCTCTATCAAAAATTTTATTTTGTGTAAATAAATATATAAATAAATAAAGAATAACCTATAATATAAATTTATTATATAATATATTAAACTTTATAATGTAGTTCATTTTTTGAAATATAATTCACAATATTATTTATTAATATTAATAATTATAAATATTAAAAATATTTTATTAGTAGAGTAAATAGTATAATACTATAAATTATATTATTATATCATTATATTATCATTTTGTAACTGAATTTTCGATAATCCGATTGATCTTAAAAATCTTAAAAAAATAAAAAATTTTTAATTCATACACTAAGTTTTGTTTATAGATCCGATAGTAAATTGGTTTAAGCTTGTAAATGTTAAATAAGTGAATTATTAAATGATTAAACTTATGTAAACTGTGCATAAATTTAAAAGATTTATCAGTTACTACAGATAGATAATTAATCGTTCAGTAAGAACTGTTATAATTAAAGTTTTCATGCTTATTTATTCACTTTCGTGCATCCATTTTTATTAATTTATTTATAATTTATGTTTAAAAAACTCTGTAAAAGCTTCTTTTATACCTTTGTTAATTGTACATTATGCACTTATATATATATATATATATATATATGAAATTAATAGATCGTCCGGTTTATTTGGCCATTATTTTCAACTTAAAATAGCAAAAATTTTCAACAGCTTATTCAAATCAAAATTCCCAAAATTGATTATATTTATTTATTCTTTGATAAATGAAACACGAGATACTTTTTGTACGATAGTATATTGACGTTCTTCTAAGACTTTTTAATCATATTGATAATCGTAAACCTGTTTTTAAAAAAATGTAAAGTAGCAGATTATCCTTGAAATCAGTTAACTACATATCGAATAAATATAAAAATGTGATATATAGCAGATTAAATTACAAATGAACTACTTTAATCGTCCAATTTTCTTATATCTAATGTTTCGACACACTCACAAACGAATTAAATACTAAGGCTAAATCAAAGATAAAGCATGAAATACTTTAATAAACTAATTAAAAAAAATTTTTTAAATTAATCTGCCCATCACGAGCTGTTATATTTTATAATTCTATTTAAGTAGAAATAATTTACGATAACAAACATTACATAGTTTTTCAGTATTTCGTTTTCTAACTTACAAACTAAATTTTTCAATATTAAAAGGTTTTGTGCAAATATGCATATGCTCGTATGTATGGATTTATGTAAGTTTGCATTTATTTATGCATAGTATATATATAGGATGTAAGTAAAACACATATACATTTATTTGTGTACGTGTAATGAATACATGTGGGAATGAATGAATGCAGTATTTTTATGTAGATTCATGTATGTATATTTAATAATATAAATTAATAGATTTTTCTTTATTTAAAATAAAATTTGAGGAATTAATTAAAAAACGATAATTTTGCCAATTAGTTAAAATTAATATAACAATGTTATAAATAAAACTTCAATTTTTCATGTCTTTGGATAGTTCTAAATAAGCAATTATTTTTGTGGAGATATAAGTGGTTAATAAATCTTATTAAGCAACAAAAGCATAAATATAATATTTATAATTTGCATTAAAAATAAATTATTTTCTATACTATAAAAAAAAGTAACGAAACTTGAAAGCTTTATATTCTTATGTAACTTAAATCACCAATATGAGATATTAATTTTATAAAAAATTCTTACTATCACATAAAAATAAATTATAAACTTACAAGCAAATCTTTTATAAAGATATGATAATTTCATATCATTCATATAAATATTGTACATGAAATGTTGAAAGAATTATTTCGCATACCTCGGTTCATATGAAAAATATATTATTAAATGCAAAATTTTTATTTATGAGCAGAAATTTGTTTAAACCATTTGACTTAAGAAATTATTAGAAACAGTTTCCTTATCTCTTTGTAATCGCTCCCCCTTTCTCCTTCTCTATTGTTTTTGTTACAATCTGTACTCCTTTCTCTCTTTGTTACTCTTCTGTCCTCATACTTCTAAATAAATGATAGTAAATTAATATTAATGATTTATAATATCATATAAAAACGATCATACAAATATTAAATGAAATTTATTTAAAAGTTAATACAAATTTTTTATTAGGAAAAAAAATGTTAGCAGATAAAAAATACCTTAAATAATTATTTTATTTTAATCGGATAACGCAAGTTAAGAAAAGTTAAATTTTACAATGCACGTGTATTATTTTCAATCAATTGGCAATAAGGTTAGAAAATAAATTCTTTAAGATGATTTCGATTTCTTGATTTTAATTTTGATATTTAGAATTAATAAATGAAATATAAATGTTAGCCTTATGCGGTTATAATTGAATACCGTGTAAGATAAATATCGCACTAAATGCCTTATGAAATACGAGTTTTCCTAAATTCATTTCTTACAACGCAATGTTTTAAATTAATAACAAGACACCAAAGCACAGCTTAATCGTTGCTGAAGAGTTTTTAGTAAAAAGCAGCTGTGCACTTCAATTTACTTTGTGTCGGAGGCCTGTATCGGCCTTAGGAAAAATTTTGCGGAAGTAATAATCGAACTTCCACACGTCCATTCGTTAAAGCTCCATACAAATAAGCCCCAGTACAGTGATCCCTTTATTTTGCATTTTCGCTGTATCAACGCTCATTTATATATATATATACAGTACGACACAAGATTACGAATTGAAGCAAGCAATGAATGGCTGCCTTCAAAGAAAATCAAGCTTCCCTGTCATTTTTCTCGACGAATCATACGCAGGCTAAGTTACACACGCGCGCACATACACCGACAGTTCCGATTGCAAATCCTAATAACATTCCAGTGTTTTGATAAAAAAGAAAGCCAGCGAGATTGGAAAGGAAAGAAAAAAGGCGCAGGGGAAGCGTGAAAAGCGAGAAAATGCCGTTTTCCGCGACGTTCTAACGTGCTTTTCTTACCATGTTCGGATATAATGATATCATCGGTCCTGTCGCATGACGAACGGGACGAGCTTGTGAACAGCGCCCGCGCGAACGTGGGCCTTATCGCCGACACCATTTGGACACCTCTTGATCAGGACGACTCTTATCGCAAACTGAATCGCAGTTTATGGATACGGGTGAGTAGTGGGCGCGGAATATTTTCTTTTTTTTTATTGGCCACCCTTCCAGTGCGAGCTCGTGATAGATCTCTACCTTATCCGGACGATTTTCGGGACACAATTCGATCGTGATGTGCTCTCGATGGCCTTTAACTACTTACTCGTCTCGGTGGTTCTCGTGCGTAAGATCCTGAACTATGACAAATGTCGAGTTATAACCTCTTGCTCGTCGTGGACGTGCGAGCGTTTTTGCAAAGCGACGTGTGAAAGGTGACTGACTGGCCATCGGTATTAAATAGAAGCGCCAGAAAAACTAAACCTAAGATTATTCTGTGCATTAGTCGTATTCGAAATATTAAACGTGTTCGCAAAAACAGGCGAGTATTCGATTTTCTGGGGAATCCAACACGTTGGATCAATTTTCGTCAGTGACACTTCGAATAAATTAATATTTTTTAATATTTTTTAATATTTTTTAATATTTTTTAATTTAATAATTATACGGGTATGTGTTTGTGCGTGTGAGTGTGAAGCGCGCGGCTCCGTGCACATGTGTGCGAGTAATAAATCTCTATCGATCGTACCTAAAGATTTTGAAGAGGCTCATTGAAAAGCCTTCATTATTAGATGTAAGGGAACGTTATTCGTGTTTCCAATTTTTCTAATAGCAAAAATTATTCGCCCATCAGTTGTAATCAGAAAGGAGCCCTTCAATTTTTATTTGTAGATTAGATACGATTGCTTTCATCACTAAACATGCAAGACTAAAAAACTAAATGGCAACAGGAAAGAAAAAATCAAAATTATTTATTCATATATAAATCATGGAGTTAACTTCTGGTACAATTTAAACATTCCTAACAAATAATTCTATTTATTTGACTAACTGATTCAAATATAAATGAAATGTTACGTAGAAGAGAAGCAGCCATAATGTTGATTTCTTCGTTTCATATTTTATACTATTAAATACTTTCTATTTATTTCATTATGCATAACTCACTTGTTAAAAAAAATTAATCTATGCGCTAATTATTAAATTGCCGTTTGAAGAGTAAATTAAATATTTTAAATGTTAAATTACACAGAATTAAATATTGTTACTTTTAGTAAAAATTTTCGTAACAATTATTAATAATATACGCGTAGGTAATTCGTTTTTCTCATTTATAGTTATACAAATATTTTTTTAATAACAGGAATATAAATTTACCATAAAATACTCTAAAACGGAACCGAATTTCTTTTGAAAATAAATATCATTACATGAAAACTAGAAATATCAATTTTTGAATTATACAGAAATTTTATAATAAAGAATAGAATGAAAATTATTTTTCTGAAATTCAGCCTGCTATTTTCTAAAATTTCTTTTATCGTTTGAATATAATTAATAATCAGAATAACGTAATTATTCTACACATATTTCTCATCTTAGCGTTAAAACGCCATAAAATAATTTGTGAAACATATTAAATACACAGATATATCAATAAATGACATTTTTTCTTTCTAATGTAACTACATTTAAAAAAAAATAATACAACATTGATTAGTAGATAAATATAATTTATTTATCTTAAACAAAAATTGAATTCTTTCGTATCAACTCATCTTCTAATAAGTATAAAGTACATGTGTATTATAAAGAATATTTTTTATTCACTTTATCATTCATTTATTTACGAAAATTTTTGTAGAGATTTGAGTAAATTAATCATTTATGATCTAATGTAGTACATTTGCTTAATATAATTTTTTGTAAATTTACAACTTTTCGTAAATTTTATACAAAGCTAAAGCAAACTCGGTGTCGGCACTTCAATGATATCCTAACATAATTTGCGTACTTTATTAAATGAAAATTTGATGTTAAGTAAATTAATAACTTATTTATTACTTTTTATTAAAAAGTAAAATAATATTCTATTACTATCCTGTCCATCCATGTTACCGTCGAATAAGCGCTCATATAGAATATAAATTGAAAAAAATGTTTCTCCAATTCGCTTTCTATTATTTTCCAATTTTTATTAACTTTCTGAGTGAAATTGTAGTCAATCCTGTGGGGCCATGATCAAAACTATTCTTAATCAGTTGCATAACTTTTTATATATTTTCTATTACTTAGTTTCCAATTCAATTTTCTCTTCTTCACTTTTGAACGGTCCGTTTGTAATTTCATTGTTTAATTCAATTTATAATATTTGTTAAAATAATTTATTAAGGAAAAAGAAAAAGTATTGTAATTGTCTTTGAAAATGGAACAAAGTATTCTCAGTTTATTTTCCAGATGTTAGAAGTTAAACGAATTGATTACTGTGCGTAAATTAAAGTATTCGTATGATTACAGTTTTTTATTTTTATTTCATTTCTATTATATTCAAGATGTATAGATCTCTATAGAATTGAAATTGAATGAAACAATTTTACATCGATTAATAAGATGTGACAATCAAACTCTGATTTTATATTTTATACGAGGATAATCTATAATTTGAGTGTGTATTTATATTTGCTTTAAAGTATCTATAAATATTTAATGCTATTTTGTAATTCTTTAATAAGAAATGTATTAAAGCATTATTGTTAAATTAATAGCTTTATTATTTTTTATATTTATAATATTATGTATAAAAATTTAAAAACTAATTTCTAAAAAATTATTTTTTAATATTTCTAGATCAGTATTTTCGAGATTAAAAAATTTACATAATTTTGTAAACTATTTTATCTTTAATTTCTGTAATTAGCAATTGTACAAAAAGTAACACTAATTAACAATAAACATTGTATACCTATATTTTTAAATACTTTATTTAAAATTACACAAAGTTTTAAAATGAAATTTTATATTTTATATTACCACAAGTGAAAAAAATTTATGATTCATTTAGACAATAAAGTCAAAATTTTCTTCTAGATAACGAATAAAAAGTGATTATCTAATTAATACGAAGTTTGATTTATTATTTTTAATAATATTATTTGAAATTTGAGGTTTTTAATATACTTTATATAATATTTATGATTGCGTCAAATTATATAAAATAAATAAATTTAAAAAACTGATATTATAAACATAAAATAAATCTTCATAATGATTTTCGATACTAACAAGATTTGTATAATACTAATAAAAATATCTGCATACAAAAAATATGACAGATGTAATATCCAATGAAATATATAAAGCATAAAACAAATTTTTACGAAGCGTATATATTATATATGTGTATTTAAATCAAGTTTTAATATTATTTAAAGTACCTAAATAAAATTAAGTCCCGGTTTTAAAACAAGAAAAGTTGCCCGAATATGTACGCAAAATGATTAAAGTATACGAAAAGCACGACGTAAAACGTTACTGGGTGTATTTAATATATATTACACGTTTGCTATTGGTAATTTAAAAAATTCGAAACAAGTAAAATTTATGGTACCTTTCTGAAATTGTATATAAATTGTCTTCATTAAATCAAAATAATAAAGTATGAGGCTATAGAAATAATAGATGCCAATATATTTAAATATGCAAAACGTGTTTTTAGCATACTTTTTAACATTAAGTAGTTTGTACATATGCTTGTTTGCAGCTTTTTAAATTTTGTAAATGAATAATGTACAAAGAATATGTGCGGTTCCATTTAACCTATTTTTAATTAAAATTTTTCTAATCATTTATGTTAAAAGTTTGTTGTCAGAATATGAGTGTAGTATTAGCATCATCGGCATTAATGTTCACAAATCGGTCATGCATTCTTTAACAATTAACTAATTGCACGATAATAAGTTTAATGTATTTTAATAAAAATACGTTTTATGTTACTTGATAAACTTTAGATATGCGTACGAAGGAAAAAATAATTTTCACTCTTGAATTTAATTTCTCATAAATTTAGAAAATTATGTGTCTGTTATATAGAACTTGAATTCTTAATCAAATTAATGTATTTTATCAAATCAAAATATTTTAACATTTTTTAATTTGGTAAATAGTAATGAACGAATTTGTTTGTTAAAAATTTCGAAGATTATTACACAATAAATTAATTTACTTAAAATTAAAACATTGTAATTAATATCATTACAAATTGTTGATCCATAAATGGAGTAATCGTAGTATCATTTTAAAAACTGTTAATTTTCATTCTTTATATCTATATTTGATAATTTATTAATATGTGCATATTTATACCAGAATTATATTAATGTTGAAATTAATATCAAGATAAAAAATTTAATTAATATAAAAAATTTTTTTAACTATATACATTTACAATTTTAGAACAAGGAAATTTGTAGTACAAAGTACTAAAAGCATTTCTTTGGTCATTTACAAATTAATTATTTAAATTTAACGAAATTAAATTAAGAACAATAATAAATAAATATTTCAGATAAGTTTTTATAGAAGTTATTAAAAAATTAATGTATTTAACATAAACTATTGAAAAAAGTTGAGATAGAAAAAGAAAAATATTTTTAATCATATTTTAATAGAGGTATCAGTGTGGTTGTAACTGACTGTTGAAAATTGATTAAGTTGATCAATAAATTATGAGGTGTCTGGCAAGCGATAATAATTTAGTATTCAAAATTAAAATCTATAGACATTCTTTTTTTAACAATTACCTACACAAAAAAAATTACGAAACACGATTATACTATATTATATAGGATTTAATGAAGTAAAGTCATTTAAAATTTTTGATGTATAAAATTATAAATTCAAAATAGATTTATAAATTTTAGAATATAATACACAAATAATCGATTAATTAAAATTATTTCAAGTTTTATAATTATAAATATAATTAAAGATAGTATAATCAGTGAGTATTATTTGGTTGTCTGAGTAAACTCTTGATCTAATAAAATTTTGTTTATATCGAACTATTTAAATCGATCAACTTATTTGATGAATTATTGAAAATTATTAAATACAAGTTTGAAACTTTCAATATAAAAACTTCAAAGTGTTAAATCTCTAAACATTTGTTTCCATTAAATACATTCTTGAATTACGCGATACGAACTTTTCTTCAATTGACACGATTGAAAATCATATCTAACGAAAGGAACGGACAGGGGAATTTTAATTACAACTTCAAATACACACGTGCGCGTGCACACACACTCACAGAGGCTTGTATACTGGTATATGAATTAGAACAAATAGGACTTTAACGTTCAATGAAATATTATGAGATATTACTTCAATAAAAGAGAATAGGCAACAAGTTGTATATTAAAAGTTCCTCTGCAAACTTCCATAAGTTATTATGAATTGAACTATGGTTTCATACATTCACATATATCTGCAAGAGTATTTTATAGTATATATTGTAATATATAGTATATATTGCGTTTGTTACATAATGAAAGGAAAACTTATAAAAAGTGGTAGAACTTTTTTCATCAATTTTTAACTCACATAAGTTAATTAATATATCAGTATTAATATATATACGTATATTCAAAAAGATAATATTTAGAATTAACGTACATTTTCTGTTCAATAGTTTTGAAGGTATATATTTTGATATATTTAAGTACATGCGTGAAGTTGTGCTTGGCTTAGTTACTTGTTAAATACTGAATGCCAGTTACTTTAAATTATTATAAAGTTATTTCATAAGTTAAAAACAATTTCAAGTAGGTATTTGCAATTTGTATAGAATATATTACACCTAAAATCCACGGAACTGAAATAAAAATAACGCGATGGTTTTTTACGTATAACTTTTTAAGTAGCTTTTCAATATTAAATACAGTATGTAACAATAGCATTATCCAAATGTCATAGGTCCATTTTTTATCTTCTAATATAACTATCAGTAAGTCCATGAATGTATGATCGCATATACGACGGGATCGTTAACAAAAAAAAATGTAGTAATTATGAGCACGAATTTTTTTCTATTTGATTGACGAGTATGCGTAATCATCTATAAAAAATATGTATTAAAGTAACATAAAATATTTTTTTAAATATTATTTTTTTACGTGCAGAAATACTTTTTAAAAACTTCATTAGCAATATTTCTAATTTGCTTAAATTAGGTAATTTTATTTGTTTATTAAAATCAGCAGAATCTTAGACAATGCCACTTTGAAAATTTTAGAAAATTGATGATTACTTTAAAAAATTAACTAATTTTAATTTTTGAACCACTAAAAAATAAATTAAATAATATTTTATGTTTTACCTTAAATACAACTTGCGAATATGGGATGATTATTAGTAATATTATGTTAAACAATATTAAAATTTACATGTACACACAGCGACGCAAATATTTTTTAAAAATATTTCTATAACTTATTTGAAAATATTATCTTTATCTAAAAAGATATGGACGTCAAATTTTTTTATAATAATTTCTTACTGTCTATTTCTATTTTTGAAAAAATAGAAATACAAAAGTTACAAAAATACAAAAATACAAAATCACGTTTAAGGTTAAAAAGAAAAATTAAAGATGAGCACTTTTTTGGCTTAGACAACAAGCTTATTACGGACTTCCTATTTACTTTTAAATTCAATTTCAGTGGTTTAAGTTATCATTTATAAGCTGTAACCTTCAATTATTCACGTGTAAATATATTGTAAGAACACTTTTCCCATATACATACTCGAGTCGATTTTTATATTACTGTAGCAACAGATTTATCTTAAACTAAACATGAAAATACAATACGTATGAACTGTTTTTTTACAAGGATTTTTTTTTGTTGAAAGTAATCAATAAATAACATTCATAGCAGTCAGTCATTTGGGTAGTGCAACTTTTCGATCAATTTTTATAATTTAGCGAACTACTTAAATATAATGGATTATAGGAGTTTGTATTTTAATAAAAATTAATTTCATTATTGCAAACTATGCAGACGATTAATATTGTTACTATAGTTATTAAAAGTATATTTATGTAAAGAATAATACAAAATATTATAGTACGACATTACACACTAATAATACCAAATTAATTTATAATAAATTTATAATTATACTATATTATATTTATAATCAAATACAATATATAAATGCTAGCTATTACACTTTATAAAGGTATAGTTATATTATAAATAAACCCACCAACAACATTAGATTATTATTATGGTTTTTGAAATAATGCATATGATGGTTATGGGTTTAGCTTTCAATTTCGTTGTGAAATTTGATGCTAAGGGGAATTATTATACTCGAGCAATGAGATGATGATTTCAAAGGAAAATCACACGGAGAAAATATCGTTTCAATTAGTTTGTAAGCAAAAATTAATATCATATCTTATTATTATTAATTTTTTATTAAAAATTAAAAATATTTTAATCTACGATCTTTCATTACGTAAAAATCAATTGTCCAATATATTTTTAAATTATGAAAAAGTTCAATATTTGTTCTCTTTCTATTAAAAATTAAATTAAATTAATAAGTTTACAAAGTTCTATTAATGTTGTTAATAATATCATAATATTTTTATTTATAATTGCAATCTCGGTGATCTAACTTGCGCAAGTAACCAATATATCGACGAAAAATTTTTTAAAACTTAACATAAAAAAAAACTATTGAAAAATTGACCTTTGAAAGATTTTTTGTTTGGCTATGACCTCCTCAAACTTTTAAATTTTCTACCCGAAGCTTCTCATCTGGGTTAAATGCCAGAAAGGTAACTCTAAATAATATTAGCACATATTATAAACACTCTAAAAATTATATAAAATATGACGTAAGTTGCAGATATGATATATTCCAAAAATAACAAAATAATAATTAGTTTAAATATACATATATATGTAAAGTATACGTTACGATTATCTTTCATTTTATTTAATAATACATAGCAAATGTTATTATGTCGCTAGAACAATCATTTTAATTTTTTACAATCTCACAGTTAAAAAATCCCCCGAGTAGAAACCTTACGAGAATATTAGTCTAATAATAAATTTACAGAAGTAAGTTTAATAATTTAATAAATACAAATTTTGAAATATGAAAATAATAAAAAATGATTAAAACAAAATGGCCATATTATTAGAAAGTACAATACTGATTTTTACGTAAAGATAAACTTTTTGATTATTTTTCTTAGTTAAATTTCGACATTAATAACAAACTCTTGGCTTCTTTAAGGCTTGAACAAGTGTGTGATCTTAGTAAACTTCAAATTATATGTAAATCTGCAATTTGCTTATCTAATGGAATCACAGTTATCCACGCAATTATATTTAATTAGAATTATCTTCATTTGAAGCAATACTTTAATTTTATTATCATATTCAGTTCACAGTCTCTTCAACCGATTTACTGTTGGAATTTCAAACGAAGCTATAGTCAACTTCCATTGTAAGTAAAAGCAGGCATTATCATCATTCATTGTACTATGTAATCTTTCTTCTGCAATTTTATACTTCAAATATTAAATATTTACAAATGAAAATAGACATGGATTTTCGTACTTTCATATCTCTTGCAAAATGAACAATTTTTTTCGATTAGGAATTGCTTGTTGAACAAGTATATATATTTAGAAGAGAAAGTATAGGAAATGCAGGAAGTTTTTTATTATTAATAATTTTTTATCGTTTGCATAATTTAAGAATATGTGTTTCTAAGATTATTTTAGTCCTGATTAATAATTTTCGCGATAACTTTAATCGCGATAAATATAATCGAACGAAAAAATTAGAGAATGCGTAAGTTTTTTTGTTATTTAAAATTTTTTGTTTCCAGTTTGTGCACATACATTGCTTCCATTCTCTAAGAAGAGAAATGGAAAAAGAAAAAGAAAAAAAACTTTTCAGATAATATTTTAATTCATTTTTTAAAAAATTGTTTAAAATTAATTTGTCTGCTATAGGTACTAAATATTTAAAAAAATAATGAAGCTTATGTGGACAATTAAAACATTTTTTTTCTTATTTATAGGTGATTTAAGATGATTTGCAGAATAAATTTATATAGCCTTGAAAAAGAAAAATATGGAGGAAAAAGTACTTTCCACGATCTTTACACTTTACTTATATATTTTTTTTACATCTTTTTTTTTAATGAAATAAGGATCTGATTAATTGTAGATCAATTAACGTTTTAATTAAACGTTGCAACTAAAATTCGTTAGAAAAGTGCAGAAGTTGACATTGAAAAAGAGCGGTAGATGTTTTTAATCAATTTCATAATGAAAAAACGAATTAAAAAAAAATATCGAAAATAGTTGATAGTAAGCACTGAAGCCTCTCAGGCCAATTCACATGCAACAAACAATTGAAATATATCCTTTATTAATAAGTTTAAGGCGAACAATATTTTTGCACTGGTAAGTCATAGTATAAAAATAGAAATGCGCGAGTCAACAATTACGAATCATCAGATGTTTTTGTTACATCAATATTTCATCTCTAGACTCATTGTTTTTCAATTCTAATATCTCTGCAATCGTTAGCAAGAGAAATAATATTCTACCTCGTACAATGTCAAAATACATCTTGATATCAGCTTTGCCATCCAACGGATATTACGCATCGATGTAATCCTACTCACGTAAGGCATTACACGTAAACTCCTTTGCCAGAACCAAAACCATACATTGACAAGATGCAACAAAAGAGTTCTCTTTCAAAAGCTTTCATTTTTCCCCTCTCGGTGAACAAGCTCTTTGGCCTTTATTCAAGAGCTGTCTTCAGTCTTCTTGTTCGCTTTCGAAGAATATTCTGGATGTTTCTCTCTCTCTCTCTCTCTCTCTCCCTCTCATCTGCCTCTGTCTTCCTATTCCTCCGTTTCTCTTTCATCGGCAGACCTTTTATATAAATGAGGGATAGTAATAGATGAGCATTGAGTATTTCACTTCATACAAAGCCGCAATGGCAGTTGCACGAAACTTTAATTTTCAACTACCGCTCGAGCAAATCCTTCGGGAAGTGCGAAACCAACTATCTTCCTCCAAACCAATTTGATAAACAAAAGAGTAATTAAACTACTCTTGTATCTTACTTCAGATGGACCAGAAATCATTATTTATTTAAGAGTGTAGTGGTCATCTCGATTGCGGTTATTCCAGACTCTTTGTAAACCTAAATGTTTCGCGTTCTTTTGTTCTCTCCTCGCAGTAAAATAAGTATGCATAATTTTTTTATTACCGTGAATCTAACATTGAAATGACAAATAAGCGTTTGGAGCAATATAAGTGAATCACAAAAATTTACTTTTTCTATACTTCGGCATTTTTTAAATACACGGCGCACCTATTTGTTGAACACCGAGTTAACAGATAATGCTCGACGCGCATCTGATGTATCAAATAAAATATAAAACTTCTTATATTACCTAAAAAATTCAATATTTTCCGCCCTAAAATATTTCAACGTGCTATTAAAATATTACATGCCTCTCTATTAATAAATTATCAATTCATGCAGTTATACTAGTTATATATAACTATACAGTTTCATTAGTATTATTTTTTACTTGACTACTTCTAGTTAAATTAAATATTAAGAAATAACGATTTCTCGGTATTCAAAGAACCATCTGTTCCCTTTATTATTCATCGTATTTCTTTGCAGATAACTTATATAGTACTTCGTCAAGGTTAGCATTACAACCGCGACGACGATTTAAAAAAAATTTACGTTTACAATTTATTAAAATTTTTATTCAATAAATAAAATAAAAGCTTGTACATTTATTGTTAATTTAAATCTTTCTAACGATAAATGTTATATTAATTGTGTGATATACTTGTGTGAATAAGGCAAGAGTCGAGGTATCCTAACAATATGATTATACGTATATTTGTATATTATGTGTAATATATAAAAGAGAATTAGTTTTGTCTGAAACAAAATCTATTGTTAAATAAATGTTTTATATGAGAATAAAGATAACAATTAAGAGTGTTACTTTGAATATTGTATGTAAAAGCGGAAGTGGAAAAATTTAGGTACACTCTACAAATAGAAGTAAAGATATGGCATGTTTTATCTACGAGTAGACTGATAACGTAAATAAAGAGTTGTCGTATCCGACAATCTACTAAATTATTTAGTCAAGTAGTATAAACGAGTAACGAGAAAGAATCTAAAGAAAAATAATGTCAATTAAAAATATAAATTTTCCGACTTACACTCGTAAAAAATTTTTTTATCGAAATATCTGGTTGAATAATATACAAATACACTTAAATGCTACAACTCAGTCTGAGAAGATAAATATATTTATAAATGTAGGTTTATCGAGTAGCTGAATATAGCAAAAGGAATTCAGAAATGTTCGAATATATAGTATATTATGAAAATATTTTCTCATTTTCACTTTCAATATTTCCTAATGTAGTAATAACAACAACAACAACAACAACAATAATTGGAATACAATATTTTTAAATTGGTTACAGTTAACTTTAATTCACTATATGCTTTTCTAAAAAGAACTAAGATATTCCATTGTAAAAAGTAACACACGTGTTAATTATATATTATATAATACCGTATTACTAATTAATACTTATTTTTATAGACAATAGTACCAGTTAAATCAAATATAAATTGGTCTTAATAAAAATATAATTGTTTAAACCGAGAAACTTTTTAAAATTTAATATTTTTAATTTTATATATTAATTGAAATATATATCTTAGTTCTTGGTCTTACTGAAATTTTGATATAGTTACACATGATTACATACACGCAGCAGAATTCAAATCCATACAAAACAACCTTTTTTTTATTAATGAAACTTGTAATTTTATTTGTTATACTAAAAATAATGTTTAAGAATTTCATAACATAACCTTTACAATAAGTTAATAAAAATTGTAAATATATTTAATTTATTTTAAGAACTTTTTTCTCAAAATTTAATCAGAAAATAATTTTGATAAGCTAGAAACATATTTGAATATTACTTTCAATTCTTTATATAAGTATATCTTTTATATGCTTTAACTTTAATTATACATTAATTTTTAACTTTAGCTTTAAAAAAGTATTGTAAAGAAACACATTTATTGCACAAATAAATCACGATAAAAAAATTTTATTCACCTAGGGATATCTTATATCGCTATTTTTATCTTATCAGCTTTTCTCTATTTACTAAAAAATTCATTTCTTAAAATGTGTTAATTGTTGTATTTTTTTAGGAAGTGCATTATCCAAGTGAAAAAAATTTAATTTATTTGAAATTAAATATAACATAAAATAAAGGGAAAAAATTTAAGAATGATTCATGTATTTTTTAGATTTACAAATCTTTTGTAAAACAAATCAGTAAAATTAACATTTTATTTACAATTCGAAATTAACTGCATTATATATTTTTTTTTACATAATTACTCTGTAAATATAAGTTTTTTTAATATGAAATTTCCAAAATATCTAATTTCAAAGTTTGATTACTATACGTGGGATATTATATTACATACAAAATGTCCTTGAGGTTGCGTGTAATGCGAAGATAACAGATCAAAATTATTTTGTGTGTACGAGAAGTTTTGCAATTGTCTTGATATTTAAAAATATATTGTACAAAATTTTGAATTTCATAACTTTTTAAAAATAAAAAAATAAAATAAATCGGTGAATTTGAAATGAATAAAACTAAAACATCCTTATCGCAACGAGTCGAGATACATTAAAAAAGTATTATGAAAATGAATGTTTTAAATATATTCAATAATTTGATTGGCACTTTATGAATTATATTCATGTAAGAAATCTATTCATATTAAAAGTGAAATATTGAGGGAATTGAATTTTCACAATTAACATGTGTCAGAAATTTGATTTCAAAGTTTAAAAAATTTGCAGTATTACGTTTTAATCAAATTTAAAGACTTACGAGTAAGAATGAGAAGATGATAAATTAGTTTCGACTTATGTATAAAAAAAAAAAAAAAATAAGTACTCAACTAAAATAAAAAGATTTTGAAAAACACAACTTTAACAATTATGAATCGCAACTATTGCCTACATGAAGCTTATTTTTAATAAATTAAAAGATCACTAAAATTTTAATCTAATAATATATTTGAAAACTTATGAAAAAATTATTAAAAAAATATCACATTTTTATGTTTAGAAATGAAATGTATTTTCAAAATATTGAATAATATTAAAAAAGTACGAAATTTTACTGAAATTCCTTCAGTTTAACCATATAAATTGATTTCCATATTAGATTGATGGACTATTAAATTAACTATTTATATTAATTTAATTCATATGCAAAATATAGTTATTGAAGCATTTCGAGTTATAATAATTTTAATGGAAATTATAAAATAAACAATCAATTAATGTAGTTAATGCAACTTTATTAAAATTTCATATTTAAAGACATAGACTTGTGTTCATTTGAGCAAATCAGAAACCTAGTAATTGGTTCTACTTCAACAAAAAATATCTTTATAATAATTATTTTATCTATTAGATATAGTTTGAACTTGAGAAAAATATTGTATCAACGTAATTGTATAATCATAAAATATGGTTTTGTAATATAACAATCGATTGGTTAACTTTTTATCTTTTTTTCATTTATAATAGAACAAAAGTATTGTTTTTTAACTTTTATCTTAACAAAAAAATGGTGAATATTAGATCAATTTCAATTTAAAAAAATATATTATTATTATTGTTACTTATATTATTTGTATATTTAGGAACAATTTATATATTAATTCAAAATTTTATTTCATTATATAATATTATCACATTATATTATTATATATAATTTTATACATTTTTTGACTTTTATTTATGTTTCTTCTTCTTTACTTATAACTATTGTTTTTTATATTAAAGTTTTTTCTCTTTATTTTCTTTTCTCTTTCTACTCCAATGAATCTTTCATAATATATTTAAATCTTTTCTTTCTCCTTCCATTATTTCTTTCCGGTTCTTTGTATTAGTCACTTTTTATGACACTCTTCTAAAATATGTTTCATTGTTTCCTTGTCATTATTGCACAATTTACATATCCTTTCTTCCCCAATCATCTCATGTTTATTCGCTCTCGTTTTATTACCTATTGTACACTTTATTAATATCTTCATTTCCATTCTTCTTTTATTTCTTCTTTTTTTTTCATATATGTATATATTTTTCCTTGTATTTTTTTATTTCTATATATGTTATTTCTGCTGTATATTTCGAATTTTCTAATTCATTAATACATTTTTTGCCGTTGCTCTATTTGTATTGTTTGTATCTCTTCATATATTTACTCTTTTTCCGTATTTCTGTTTACAGCAGTCATTAAACCATCCAATATTTTCCCAAAATTTTAATCTTTTCCTGCAAATTTTCTTTCATTATTCATCCTATTTTCACTGCTTCTTTTATTTTTTACCCATTCTTTTATACTGCCTATATATTTAAAGTTTTTTTACTTTATTCTCAAACTCAATTTCTTCTTCTAAAACTTTTTTTATTTTCTTTATTCTTTTTCCAGTATAATTATGAATTCAAGAATATTTTTTTCAGAATATTATTCATTTTAAATATTTCCATTCTATCTTTTTTATTTCTTTATATATTTTTCTATTCTCCTATTTGCGTTCCTCACAAATGCACACGTTCTACTAGTTCAATAGATGTTTTTTTTCATTCTTATTATTTTCTTCTTTCAACCATCCTTCACTATACTTAAAACTGTGAATATGTGAGCAATAAATTTTTTTCTTTCTGGATAGTTTTTAAAGATTCTTCCTAATTCTTCATCTAATTCTTCCTTACTCTTTACCAAGAAAATTTTGTCATTAGTATATTTTAATGGAATTTAATTTTGTTACTAACGTTATAAATAAAGTATTATTATCTATTAATTAAACGTGTCAATTTAATTTATGATTTATCATGTAATTTTATGTAATTTTATATTATTTAAATGTAAGTAGTTTGAAGAATAACAATTTTTCTATTAAAAAGTAAAATGATAAGCCCTATTTTAATTAAATATTTAAAATTAATAAATGTTAATGATAAATAAGTTGATTGAATCAAATATTGAAATAGTAATAGCGTAAATAAAAAAAAAAATATGTATAAAAAGAAAGGATGAGAGAAATGTAGAATGAAAATAAAGATAAGAGCAAGATATAGAATGGATAATGAATCGAGAGCGAACAAACATTGAATGATAGAGAAAGAATGATATGTAAATTCTACAATAAAGACAAAGAAACAATGAAATATAAATTTAAAGAGTGCAATAAAACAGAAAAATGCACAGAGCTGGAAAGAAATAATGAAAGAGAAAATAAGAGATCTAAAAATATTACTCAAATATAAAATAACTCATACATGTAAATACATATCTTTTTTACTTAGGCATTCGTTATAAAAATAGCAATTTTACGAGATATGCTGAATTCTGTGGATTTTTGCGAATTTACGCGTATTTATTTGCGTAAAAGAAGTGAAAAAAGAAATTCTTAACATAGTTATACATGAATGTTTGTGAAGATCTAACGAATTCTTATTAAAGTATGTGAAATATTTTAAATCTCCAAACTTTATAGTGATAAATGATTATTACTATAAATTATTACATTCATTTATAATTAAAAAATACACCATAAAACAACCGATTAAAAAAAGTATTGATCGAATTTGAAAGTAAAACAGATGTTTGTTAGTTATAACTACTTTTAGTCTTTCACTGTTTTCATGAAAAAGTGGAATCCACTAGTTTAACAGTTGCTTCAATTCTCTTGCAGTATAAGTAATACTTCGATTGAAAAGTAACAGGATTTAGTAGAATTAGTATATGATACCAATAGCAGACTTTCGATGTTATATATTATGATTATGTCAGCAATAGCCTTACGCTGATAGGAATATTGCGGGTAGTGACAACATTAAAGATGTGCCAGTAGCAGTGGTGCGTTAATAACAGATGCTTTAGTAAGCGGAATTAATAATAGTATGATCAAAAGGAGCGCTTCAAGAATAGAAGTGTCATAATTTATGCACATTAATATTAATAATGTGTCAGTAGAAACGACACAAGGGAAGATGTAAAATCGCAGAGTCGTTTACTAAAATAATAAAATTTATAAATAAAATGAAGAATGTAAAAAAATGTAGTATATACACAAATGTGTTTTTAAAAAAATCTAGGAGACCTGTAATTAATCTAGGAAATAGTAGTTATTAATTTTATTTAATATTTACATAAATTAATTTCTTTTCAAAATGCTAAAATGATTTAATTAAAAAATTAATTTAATTTAATTTAACGCTTTATGCAATGATAAACTAATTTTTAATCATTTATTTTCAAAGATATATATAAACGGAAACTGTAAAGCTGTACATAAAATAATAGATAGAAAAACAATAATTATGTAAAAATAAGTAAAATGATATGAAAAGAATAAAAGTTTGTTGAAAAAAAGTTTATAAATATAAGCATAATAAAAGTATAAGTTTGGAATTGAATTATGGGTTGAGAAAGAAAATAAAATGTAAAAGTATAATTTAGAGACAGAATATTCAGCGTCAAAATGTAAATATGTAAAGGTATAAATATTATATAAGTAGTACTAAGTAAATCTTTATATAACAATTATTATTGCTCAATAAACTATTATTATTATAATTTATTTTCAGCACTAGCACTGTATAAATAATATCGAATTTTATTCCTAATAATTCATTGTTTATGTACACATTAATATTTTATACCAAACTTCACATAACTGAATTATAAAAATAATAATTATCTAAAAATCAATGAAAGGTAATTATCAAATAAAATAATTTTAATTCGCATATTTTATGATTTATCGAATTAGTTTTAATCATTGCACAATGGTATATGTAAAGTAAATACTTATCGAAATCATTTAAAATTTAAGTAATAATAATAGTTAAAAGTCATAAAATCTTCCAATAACATTCAATAATGAAATTTATAACGTAAGGATTTAAAAAAATAATATTAATAAGTTACTCGAATTTACGAATAGCCGAATACACGTAATATTACATTTTATTGAATACTCAATTCAGCTGTTCTTAGTTTTAAATGTTTATTATTCTATTTTATATATCATTGTTTTTATATTAAATTTACTCATGAGACATTTTATAACTTTTTTATATGTTTAAAAAAAATATTTAGAAATAGGATACACCGATTGCGACACGATTTTATAATTAAATACATTATTCCAAGTTAATTAAAAAGATGAAAAAATAACTAAGATCACTCTTTTATATATTTATACGTTGATTCCTTACTTGCTTTTTTGCATATATAAATACAACTATTCTTGTATTTATTTGCTTGATCTTTCAAAAACATAATTTTATTTTTATTCTTTAAATACAACTACTATATTAATGATATAATTGAAAAAATCAAATTAATATTCTAAAGTGTTTTTATTTTTCATAATGATAAAATTGTTTTTCAAAATTATATATTTGAGGAAGGTAAAAGTAGTTTTGCTACAGTGAGAGAAGATGAAGGTTTAAATTGAATATCGCGTCACCTTAAAAAAAATGTTCTTTCATAGAAAAAAAGAAGAATAAAGTTAAAGAGGTAGAGATTGGATCTGTCATGCTACTCTATAAGGAGACGTACATCAACAGATCCTAAATAGGATGACGGAAGATGTGAGGCAATAGTAACCTGAATCGAGCCTTTCAGTTAATTTTAAGTGACAATGAATCACTTTAAGTTAGATCAATAGTCTAAGAATGCATAACCAAAAAAAATGACACAAATCAGATGCATAAGATTTAGTTATATTTATCATTAGATTATAAATAAATTGATTATAAATTTTATTCTTTACACTTTTACTAAAAATTTTTAAAAGATTTAAACGATTCTTTTATACTTCAATCCATTACGATAAGCGAAACTTTCAAAATACTAAAACACAAATATTTTTTCTATAGAGTGAGATATCTAATTCATTGCTCTAGATACTGGAAAACTAGAATTTCAATTCTCAATTTAAGTCGACGTCTCAAGATTATCTTTTATCAAAAATTATGTGACAGGTTGGAATAATTGGATTCTTTGAATTACCTATTCATAAAATAAAGGGGGAAATAAACACTATTTCTTAATAAAATAGAAAATGTACATTAACTGCTAATATTTAAAAACTAAAATTTTTAATTACGATAGATTTTAAATTTATTATTTTATAATTTGCTTTAATTGCATTGTTAAAAACTTCTATTAAGTTGAGAAAATATTTGTTTCTAAATAGTTTGTTTTTGATTAAAATAAAATTCTTCTCGAATAATAGACCAATCAAATACAAATATTTTATACAATATATTCACAGATAGTAAAATGATATAAGATCTAATATTTATAATATATCTATCGAATAATGTGCAACCATTCGATGTTGTTTGTGCGTTGAATAATAAACATTATTTAAATATTATATTGTTATAAATATTAAATGATTTATTTGATTGCGGCTTATATGTAAATTAAGAAAAACATTTTGCATTTATGATTAGCTGTTATTACCAATCATTATGATTTAAGCTTTTTTAATAAAAATATTTGAATAACAAAAAACAAAAATAAATTACATAGTTAAGAATTCACCTTTTGTGACTTTGAATATTAACTTTTATAAATAATATACTTTTTACTACTCCTCTTTTTTGAAAGTAATAAAAAGAATAAAAACAAGGTAAATAAGAAACGTTACAATGGGTTACTGTGATACTACCTACCATTATAGAAATAAAATTTCTTATCGACATTTTATTGATTGATTACGTATGTGTGTAAGAATGTTAAATACAAATATGAAAGCAAATAGGAGTAACACAAAATGAAAGGAAAAAAGAAAGATATGAGTTTGAAAACTTTTATTACCGTCTGTAACTCGTCGTTTATGTGCGTTACGTTCTTCATTGAAGTTTGCTAAAGGTATGAAAGTATGGAGTGAAATTTAGAAAAAAATACCAAAAAGAACGTTGAACTTTTTGCATTTAAAAAAAATGTTTATCATCTTATATAAGTCGGATTTAGAATAAAATAAGAATTCGCAGTGACAAAAACAACCATTGAATATTTCTAATTAGAAAACTGTTATTGCATCCCATCAGTCATTAACATATACATGTATTTATTAAATTTTTATTAAAATACATACAGAAAAAAGAAAATAGTGAAGAGTTTTGCGATTTCTTATAAAACTTTAGAATAGTTAAATCGGTTACATATTATAATGTATTTTTTTTTTAAATGTTGAATATAGTATTAAAGACGTTTCAATTTTTAATATTCCGAAAATTCGATTACTTTTTTTTATTTCATTCAGTTAAAACGAGTACTTTGTACCATTTACGCTTATAAGTTTTATTGTACCTAATAATCAAATAATAGCTTCATACATAATATTACTAATATTAAAAAATAATGTAAAACATGATTAAAAAACAATAAAATTGATATTAATAATGGTAATAATAAAAAAATTATATAATTAAAATTTTTTAATTGTGAGATGAATCATATAATAATTTATTTTATCAGATTTTAAAAAATATAATTCTCAATTCATCAAACTGAGTTTAACATGGAAAAAATTACTGAACGTAAAAACTATTGCTCGACTGTAAGAAATATTTTTATATTATAAAATAAATATTTCATTCCAATCACGAATTTACATCTATGAATAGTTAATACGTAATTGAAGTATACTGTCTTTTTATTTTCTAATTCTATTTATTGCATACAAGTAAAAACTGTTAATACTCTATATATGATTATGTATTTTTCAAACATTTATCTATTTGAGATAATTATTATCTTAATTGTTAAAAAAATTGCATTGGCGCTATTGATATATATATATGTAACTATACTCTTGCATTATATAAGAATTAATTATTAATTTACATTGTACTTGCGTCATTTATTTGTTTTTTTTTAATACATTATTTATTATACTTCTTTTATCTTTATAAAGCTGAATGTAATTTTAAAAAGTTGATTAAATTATAGTTTAAATAAATTAATCATGCATTTATATATATATATATATATATATATATATATATATATATATATTAACTGAGGAAAATGAATTCATTATATTTAAATTTTAGCTTTAATAATCAATATTTTAAAAAAATATAAAAAATGTTATATCTTTGTAGTTTATATCTTTCGTATAGTTTTATATATAAAATTAATAACTGTTGACTATTTATAAATATTCCTAATAATTTTGACAAGAATGTAAGCAAAATAATTTTACATTTTCTAATCATTTTTATAAATCATTTTATTAATCATTGACTTTATGTCAAATTTTTTTAGTATAAAACACAATTCAAAATAATATTCTTTCTAAAATACTTATAAATAAATATAAAAATTTATTTATTATATTTGAAAAAGTTATCACGTATATAATTATAATTCATCTTAAAAATATTATTTTTTACGCAATACATATTCATATAATTTTTTATTTCATTAAATAAAATACTTGTACTTGTTTTTGTATATTTCTATTTATGCATATTTCTTCATAAATTAATTAACAAAAAATTGATCATAATTATTTAATTTAATTTTATGTCAATTAAAATTTAAAAAATTTATTATAGGTTGAAAATTGTAAATTTTTTATCTAAACTAATTATTTTATTAAACTATTTAAGAACGAATTTTATTACGTGCATTGATCTCAATACTGTATGTATATGTAGAACATCTTCTTGAACTCAATTTGACTTATCATTTATTTATACTATTATAAAAGCAGAATATTTTTAACACTCATGAATTAATACTTCGTAACGTTATATTACGCTAGAAGTTATAAAAGTGAATATCGATCATTTATGTTTTTTCTATTTAATTAACGTTTTGTAGAAATTTATTCTTTTAATAAATATCGCTATATTTTTCAAATGCTTAATATTTTTTAAACAAGATTTGATTATCTGTAATAATATTAAAATTCATTTATTATCTTAGAATCCTTTGAAAAATAGTATATGTATTTTAATTGTATTGCGACTTAAGAAATATTGTTTGCATGAAATTTTGTTTAGTAGTACAAGTATTAATGCTATGATTTATGTTTATGAGAAATCATGTAAAAACAATAGCTGAAGTATGAAAAAGCTTTATTTATGAAAACTCTAAATTCTTTGACTTAATATTAAAGTGTTACTAATATCAGGATAATTGCTAATGCACAAAAATTACTGAATCAAAAGTGATTATTCTATATTACTGACATTTTTTTTTTTTATAATTTTTCGTTAATTTATAAATAGTTTCATATCGAATACCAAACTTAATAAGCCATCTTCAGATAATAATAGTCACTATTATACATTTTTCAAGGGTAAATTATTAAATAAATCTTTTTTAATTTGCTCTGCCAATGCAACAATAATACTTTTACTATTTACATTTTTGAATAAAAATAATTTTCCTTCGGTTTATTAATTTTTCATCTTATATTAGATATATGCAAAGTTTGAATTATTTTATTTTATAGAAATTCAAGAAAAACGATTGAATATTTAATATTAGTATACTTTTACGTATAATGCTCTCCTTACATATTCACAAAATTACTTGAAGACCTTACTTTAATGTTGACTTTATCGATTATGGAATATTCATACAAATCGCTTAAGTTAATACAATATTCACTTTTAAACAAAAATATTCAATATAAACAAATAAAAATGTTCTCGGTTAAAAATTCGAAATTCACTTCGGTTTGATAAAATTCTTATGTGCTTTATTAAAAATATATAAAACGACAAATTTTATTTTAAGTGAAAGACGTTAGAATAAATTTCTAAGTAACTACTAAAATAAATAAATGTATCCGAATTAGAGCGTAAAATAGTATTAGTTATGAAAAATTTAGTGATGCAATATCTTTTCTAGTTTATACTGCGTATCGTTATATACTAGTCGCGGGTTTCATTTCTGGTTCACGTAATAATCATAGGAGCAGTGTTATTTCAAGTATTAATACGAACACAACACCACCGATTAATACAATAGTCCCTTTATTATTATCACGCAGAAGAAAAAACGGGTGTGCCGATAGCGATAACTTAGATTCAAACAAAACCTAATGTCCCTAGAATTTTTTTTTTTTATGCTTTTTATAACCTTTTTATCCCTTGTTGATATATTCAGCAGTTCTCGATAAGATTCATCTACGGATGTTGCGTCTGTCGCTTATCTAGGATAATATCCTATCCTTTAACCAATCATCAAAATATGTACCGAGCGCATGTACATTCAAATATCAAATCCATACCTTGAATTAATATATATATCAACGCAACATTGACAATTATGTTGTTATCGTTCGATAACTCATGATAATGATTTTAATCTAAACGTAAATTTCTCTTCGTCAAATACTTGATAGAATTGTAAATTTCAGGATGAAAAAATACGTTATCACTCGAGTTATATATTTTACTTTATTTAAATTTAAATCAGTAATTTATCTTCAACTTTTTATAGTATGATTATAACATTTTTAAAGATCACGTGGAAATTACAGTAAACATTATACGTGGAACTATACATTTTATATTTTTTTACGTTTATGTAAACTGACACTTACAAATAATGAGGAAATACATCTACGAGGTTCGATTAAACAATATTTGCGAATTCGGAATATCCTAAAAAATATGTATGTTTCACCTACCATTTTCAACATAATTCTTATTAAATATTGATACTTTAAAAAGTGTGTGCTGTCGTGTAAAAAATAAATTTTGAATGCAGATTCTATTGCGCAGCACAATTATTAAAATATTTTATCGTGGTAGTGAATCGTTATTATTATTATTATTTCCTCGTAAACGGTAGGTTTTCGGAAAAAAAAAAGACTGGACGGAAGCTATACCTCATAAATGTTAGGAAGGATTACAATACTTTTATAAAAGCTTTATAATGTAACTATTGAATAAAAAAATAAATACTATCCGTTTAAGTGGTTAATAAACGTAGGCTGATGTCCGCGAAAAATCCTTTCGTAAAATTAAGATTTTCAAACACGTACTTTTACACGAATTGGGTAAAACTGTAAAGCAATATTCTTTAAGGCCTGTATAATTTTACGATAAAACACATAATATTCAACATCTCGATGAACGAAAAAAATAATAACATAAGATTAAGCAATCTCTTCGATTAAATCTCATTCGCAGTTGCCAATAAAAATGAAAATTAAATTTCACCTTAAACATGAAACATTGATTAATGGCATTTTTAAAATTGCTACAATTAATACAACGTATTTGATAATTTTTCTTTAAATTAAAAATTTTTTAATTACATTCTAAGATGTTTTTTGAAATTAAAATCGTAATTTATTAACAAAGACTCGATGCAGAGATGATATATAAAAAATTTATCGGTGGTATTTTCAACTTTATTACGATATAACCTTCCATATCTTTATTACTAAAATTCTTACTCTGTTTTTATAACATTGGTTTTACCCCATTAAAATCCCTTGTCTTTCTATAAAAATAGATAAAAGATTTTTTAGTACCAGAGACCGAATATCGATCCATTTACGTAATTCCACTACTCAAATCGATAAATATTAAAAGTTAATTGCAAGATATATCGTCTATTCAATGCCACGAAAAAGGTTGAAATATTGGAAAAACTATAATTCGTTCTACATTTTGAGCAATTGCAATGCACCATGTATTGGATTATTACTCGTATACGTGTGTAAGTAAAAATAGCGACACGTGCCATTTAGCGTATAAAGCATTTTGTTTCCTTTATAAGGACAAATAACAAGGACATCCCTTAGGCTGAAAATGCAACGACGGTAGTGCATTGGCAATTCTGTCGTTCGAGCGAAGGAGGCACTCGCGAGATGGAAATCTTAAAAAATTCCGTCGTTCCCTTTGCATAATCTTTGCGATTCGTGCTTGATAATCTTAAGCCAAGTGCAGCTGTTAAAAGTTGAGCCTGAAAAAGGCCTCGCGCGTGCGATACTTGCAACGATCCGGCGAACACCAACCCGAACACGAGCACGAAAATCAGCCCCGATCGCGATTGTCCACTGCAACGAAACGCAACGACATTAAATACTCGTCCGCTTTAGAGCTGCAAGATAGCTGCCAATTACGCTAAGATCTCGGCAAGCGCTCGGCCAAAGAAGAAACGGGTGCGCGATGTCATCCCCGAGTCCCGTCTGGCAAGTTACGGCGACTACGAGTACGAGGACGACGTCGAGCTGCCGCCGCTGCCAACCGAGGCGCACCAAAACGGCGATGGATCATCCAAGGCCGACGAGTCAAAGCCGAACAATGACCAGACGGAGACGCCTAAGGAGTTCTGGATGCTCGACGAGGTCGAGGAGTACGTCGCCTGGATAACGTCGGCTTCTAATCGACGCAGAATCGAACACGAATCGTTAGTTTTATTCATGTATTCTGGAAAATTTATTAGCCCCACCCGCTACTGGATAACTAAATGGGCTGCCTCGCACTCGTTCCTCCGCGCGAGCAAATGTGCAATGCAAAATGTAAAGAGTGGAATCGCTGAATTATCGCTCCGGAGGGGATTCGCGCCGAGTTGTCGGCTGATGCACTCAACTGGATTTTCTCGGAATTTCAGCGCGACGGATGCTTTTTCACTTTATCGTTTCCCTACTCGAGTAATTACATTTTTCCACTGCTGCTAAATCGGTTCCGCGCGGAATTAATACGCCAGAGTTGAGGCTGTTTACGAGGCGCGATCAGAATGCATGCCAGGTACGGATTTCTTTCTCGGTTCTCGATCTGCGTGCATCTTGATACCTGCATGATCTGACTTTTCATTGGAATAGGCACTTGTTCGACTGCGAATTTTGCATTTGCCTAAAGTCGCGTTCGCGTTTTCCTAGAATCTCCATCTGCTTCGGTTGATCGCAACGAAAAGATAAAGACTTGGACGTTTCTCCGGAGCGATTCGTTTATGTACAACAATGCAATATCGTTATACAAATTAGGCACTCCGCCTATGCAGTTCTGAAGAATTTATTATTTTACAATAATATTTCTTAATTAAACGCGATATTTCACTCGTGGTCGATCAGTTCAAATCTGAAAAAATGAACGTAAAAGAGTGGCAAGTTTGAGCAATAAAACAACATATGCTTATTACGTATTAAGAAAATTTTCATAAAAGATTTAATTTGAAATTTGGGATTTTCAAATTTAAAACGTAATATTTTTAAGCATAATTTCACAAACGTATTTTAATGGATAAACCTCATTTTTCAATCAAAAGATTATTTATTTTTAATACGATGTAGGTCTCCTGAACCTATTTTCAAGCTCTAACTAAATATTATGGCATGAAATTGTTAAGTATTTTTGGCTTTTATGATTACCGCAACACGTGTAACCCTTATAGTATCAATAATATCTCAATTTTACACTTGATTTTATATTAATATATACGTAGCTATTAGAGTACGTAACCTCGAATTTTCAAAAGGGAAGCAAAGAAGGCCATTAGATGTTTGTACACCACTAATAATTCTAATTACTATACGTTGCATTGATCCAATGGAAATTGTATGTCATGGTTTGGAAAAGACTTGCGTATTTACGCTTCTTTGAAATTATTGATATTATTTTGTTGCAGACCTTAGTTTCTGATTATTTACAACCGAGTATATTGCTATGATAAAATCATTATTTATTGACACCTATTTTCACGAACTTAAAAATCATATTTTTATTTTATAATTATAAATGCATCGTTTCATATTTTATTATAAAAAATTATGTTATATTTTGTTATTGTAATTAACATCTAGATTATTACAGCTGATATAATTCAATTGATACGAATTTTCGAAATATGTTATTTTTATTAAAAGTTAGAAAAAGATTTTTTTAATTCTAGACAGATCTTGAGAAAATTTGAAAAATATTTTTTAGCGAAAGCAAATCAAATTATGAAAAAAGTAAACAAAATTTTTTCTCTTCAGAAATTTATTAAAGCATATAAAGTGTAAAATACTATAGCATTATTAAGTATTATTATTTTCTAATTAAAAATATTTGTAAATATTTCTAAATTGTAAATACTTTGATAAGCATTAAAAAATATGTATCAATGAAAAATAAATATTCAAATTTTTTTCAACTTGAAGACGAATTTGTTAATTTGTTAATTTAAAAAGATTGATCGATTAAAAAAATTTTAATTACTATCGGTAATTAGAGCGAATAAATTCAAATTATTAAAAAGATCGGTTAGCAATAACAAACTAAATTTTTACCACGGATTTTCAAATTATGATGGAAAAACTAATGTAACTAATGAAATGCTGTATAAATTTAAAAATTATACTAAAACTATAATATAAATTTTATATTAAAAATAGTTAATTGGCTAGTATAGTATTTATAATTTAATTCAAGTAAGCTGTTTATTTTAACGCGTTTTAAAAATTTTAAAATTTTGATAAAAATGCATCTTTGATTAAAACTGAAAGTTGTACATTAGATAAGTAATAGAGCAAAAAGACAAGTAAATATAATAAATTATTTTCAGTCTTGAATTAATCAAGTTACAAAGTAACTTTAGGTTACATTTACATCATTTATGAGAGAGAGTCTGTTTATATTTTTGAGAAACTACAGCTTGATTGACGACTAATAATTGTAGTGCACAATACTTATAATAATAAGAAATTTCTCAAACGAGGAACTAAGAACTGATTATGCTGCAATCGAAATTATTTAATTAAAACAGAACAAAACTTAATTTCTTATAAATTTTTTGTTAAAAACGAAAACATTTCACTTTTAAAATACTTGAAATACTTAATATAAAAAATATTATGATCTAAAATGCCACTCTGACATCCCATCAAAATCAGAAAACTTGAATCAGTGAAACATCAAGTATTATTGAAAATAACCAAGTTGAATTGAATTTCTCCGATTTCTAGAGGCATTAGTATGGGCAATGCAACCATTACCTTTATATCTCTCCAAGCTTCTTCAGTGTAGAAGATTTTTTCCCTCCACAAATAATTTATCCACGAAGTGCACATATAAAAATATATAAATTAGACCAATTACTAAAAACTTTTTGAACGTGCATTAATATTTTCGATAATTAATTTTTATCTTTATTTATTCGAATGCAAAAGTATTTCGAGCATATGATTTTTACATTACTGCGCAATAGTTTTGGACAAACTGCCCATGTATTAGAGGACACAGGCGATGTGACTTCGCTCTGCGTTTTTGAATGGCCCTCCGCCGCAAAAGTTGACAATACATTCGCTGTATCAGCTTTCGGATGATTAATATTGATTTTATAATTCAACTACTTTTTAATTGCATCAAATAACTGTTGACCTTGATAATAGCAGCTAAAGTGAAATTGAACGATATTGATATCAATAGAGACAGTACGTTGCAAGAATATATAAACAATTTATTTTCAATATAAATTGAAGAAATTATCCGTAATTATTTGTAGAAGAAAAAAACTAAATAGTAGTGTCCAAACTAAACTTGTAATGTATGGTTTGATCACTAGCAAACATTATTATCACAAAAACCGATGTATTTTAATAAGAAAATTACAAAATTCAATCTTTTAATTATGACTTTCAAGTTTCTGTTGATTATTTCGATAATAAAATACAATTATATACTACAATTATTAATCGATTTCTAAAATATACCGATAAGATATAATTGTTGTTTTACGATACATTAAAAAACTTATTTCTTTCAATTTATTTAGTATAAACAATGTAAAATCTTAAGTCTATATGTTTTATAATAATTTGAAATTTTGGTCGATTAATTTAATAATAAACAGAAGCACAGAGAATGATTTTATTGTCAGCTATTGAAATGAAATTTTATTACAAAATAAGTAAAAAAAATGGTACGTACGCATTCACAACCATTAGCTAATTAACAAAAAGTATCCATTTCTTGTTTATTCGATAGCTATTGTAACTTTTTTTATAAGATAATGAAATTGATTAAAACTTACGCCAAGTAAAGGTAGACAGGAAATTGGTTTAGGCAATATTGATCAAAATGTACAAGAAATAAATCTGTTATTCATAATTTACTCACTACATATATACATATATAGCAATGCTAAAAAAAATTTTTTAGATATATAAATAGAGAATAAAAAATGTTATATACTTTTATTAAACTAAAAAAATCATACTAAATAAATTTCAATAAAAATAAAGGTAGAATTATTAAACATTTATATAGAAGTATTAAACAGTTATAATTAATATTAGTCGTATTATATATAAATTAATTGTATAAAAATAAATGTATAAAAATTCTTGTTCGGACAGAATTATAAGATGTTCATTTAATTAATTTTAACTTAAATTAGCAATCGTTATTTTGAACGCAAAGATTAGAAATTTTCCCAAATATGCAATAAATCATATTTTCTATTTATTAAAATAATAAATTAAATATTTATTCATTAAACTTGAATAAACATGTCGTTGATCTTTAAATTAGAAAATACTTTTTTCCATAAGTTTCTTATTATTGTTTTTATTACCGGATTTGCAATATTTATTAATAATAATTTACTCCATAAATGGTAAAATATTATTTTTTATTGTAGATTGTAATTGTTCTCAATATTACTTTTAGATTTAACTTTAATATTTTATATAATTTTTTTTTATAATGTATTAATTTATATAATATTTATATAATATAATTTTGAAATCAATAATTTCAATAGCTTTATATTAGTTTACAATTTTATTAAATTAAAATTTTTATTATTATTAAGCTGATATTCATTTTGAAACATTTTATTAGTAATAAACAACTTTTTATATAAATACACATCAATACATGCAGATGAGATGAATTTTTTGCAAACTCGGATGAAAACTTTTGCAACAAACATATTAATGTTAAATTTATTCAAAGTTTTTATTAGTTGTTTCAATCCATAACGTTCATCCATAAACGTGGATTAATAAAATATTAAAAATTCAATTACATGATAAAATGTAACTATTTTCTATGACGTAAACATATTATTGGTTGTGAAATTATAAGCTTACTACTTGTTATTTCCGTAGCTTCGTTCATACGTTAATGGTATACAATAAATTTATGCATAAATGAATGGATCCTAATATACGAATGAATATGTAAAATGTAAAAAAAAGGGGAAAATATTAATAAGGATATTTTTCAATATTCAGTTTATATCACGGAAAAAGTACGTATGCTTAATCGTGGTTTGTATGAAATTCTAGTTATTAAAAAAGCAACAAGTATAAAATAACATCATGACCGCAATTATATTTGAAGTACAGGGATAACACAACTTATAAAGTAATATCTAAAATACTTTTAAAAAGCTTCAATTGAGATCCTAGATACTTCGACAAATCATAGTTAACTGAAATATTAGAGCCAATTAATCAATAATATGATCAAAAATGTATGAATTATAAGGCTTAGATGTGCTCAATGAAAGTGTTTCTTCATCCCGACACTAGGCTGATATTAATTGCAGATAAATATTAAACAACTTTACTAACAATACTAAATATATTCGTATAATAAACATGTCCTTTTATAAAAAAAGTGCATTTTCAAGCAGAATTATCATTGATAAATATTCGCTACAGCAGATACATATTTTAGCCGTGGTAAGCATATCTACATCTATATACATCACAGTTTTTCTCTATTGTGATAAACAATGAATGCATAGTATTTTATAATATATGAGAATATATTGCAAATTATTAAACAAAAAGTCTACAGCCATAGTGATAAAATAAATATTTCGTTAAAGATCGCTCAACTGTTTAGCCTATTAGGTATATTTAAAAAAATTTTTTTTTTTTTATAAATATATTTTTTAGTTTATAAGCTTGTGTACACACTGGTGAATATATTACTGTCGAGTATCATGTTTATCTAATCGTCGAATTATGATTATGTCAAATGTCAAAGTATAAATGTAAATATAAGTCGTAAAATAAATTTTTATTAAAATTTCAGATACACTCAATTACAATTGCAATTAATAAAATTTTATTAAAAACAATTTAAAACACTAAACTAATAAATCTAACTAAAACATGTACTAAAATTAATTTTTCATTTACAATCTTTAGTTATCTGAAATTAAATTAAAGTAAAAAAAAAATTATTCTTAGCAACCGTTTAATTTTTAAAAGATTAAATTTTTTACATTTACTCTATTAGATACTTCAATAAAAATTTTCATGATATAGTCGTGATAAGTAAAGACTTTCTCCCTTTTTTTAATTGATTTTTAATAATATTTAATAATGGCTTCGTATATTATAATTGAACAACTACACGATTCGTTTAATTAATAGAAAATTAATAAATAATATAAATCTATATTGATTTAAAGCGAGAGAGAGAGAGAGAGAGAGAGAGAGAAAGAGAGAGATAGAGAGTAAAAGATATAAAGAGAAGAAAGAGGATTGAATTTAAAACTTAAAAGCTTCGCTATTCAAATTGAAAATTCGAAATATTTTAAGTTACCACATGATCCATTTTCGACCTTAATTTTAATATAACATATTCTTTATAGTACTTCATATTTTGGGATTTACAAAATTCATGTTTCATTTTTTACAAAAAATTATTATAAAATGAATAAATTGAAATTAAAATGAATAAAAACAAATGAAAAAAGTAGTCATGATAATATTAAATTTCATTATCTTTAAATCGAAAAAAATTGATAATATAAGAAGTAATTCAAGAACTTATTAATTATATAATGCAATAATTTATATTATGTATACAATATTCATTTTTTAAAAATAAAATTAGCTAATTAATTCAGATATTTAGAATTTACTGCTTTATTTTAGAAAGAAGATCTTTGAATGCACAACATCTCGTGGTCTAGATAATATGTATACGATCGAATAGTATTAATAACATGGATATAATTACAGTAATAATTTGAAATCTAATCATGTTTGCTCCGTTTCACGAACAAAAGGCAAATACAAGTTATGATCTTATTTATGTTAAGCATTTTATGAAAAATTATATAAAGCACTTGTTTCCAATATTTATGAAACTTAAAAACAATTACGTTAACGATATTTTTTAATAACTGTCAACAAAATATTTGTTGTAATTATGTTTTAATAGTTTAAAAACTTGAATGCTTAATACATGAATAATTTCGTTACTAATTATATAAGATTAAATGAAAAATTAAGTAAAAAATTACGAAAAGAGAAAAAGAGGGAAACGCAAATCAACTATAAATTCCCTTCGGATGATGTCTTATTTTGATACTTAGTTCATCAATCCAATTAAAGGCAAAAATAATTATTGCTAATTTACCTTTAATTTATTTTAACAATTAAAATTTAATTGCTTTATGAATTAACGAAATATGGATGAAGTCAATTGTAGATAAGGTTAGCTTAAAATAATTTGCTTTTTGATTAAAATTATTGTAATATCTAGATTTATAATTCCAGAATCTGTTTATGCTCGATTGCATTCAATTAATATATTTTATTATATATAATATAATAAAATAATTAAAAATAATTGCACGAGATTTTACGAATGTTTTTTCAATTTATTCATTGTTGATTCATCTATGAGTCTAAAAAATAGTTATGCATATTTTTTATAATTAAATATCAAATAAAAGAATGATATAAAGAATGATATTGAAAGAAAAGTAATCTATTTTAAAATATCAACTAGCAAAACACAATAAAATTATCACAGTATGTCTCCGAGTTACGAAAAAATCTATTATTTGTCAAGTAAGAGATGGATTTATTCTAATAATTTAAACATTTTTAGAAAACTTTCGCTTCGTTACAATCGAGTCCATTGCACCAGTATATGATTTGTGTACAGTATTAAAACATATACTATAACGTGAAATTTGTTGAATATAAGTTCTTATAAGAGATACTCTGTGACCTGAATATTTAGTAAAATATCATCAAGTAAACAGTAACAAAACGAATATTTATTGTTCCATTGACGCATCGTACATTATTCATTAATAAATATTTCTTGTTGCTAAAATATTGATGTTGAAATTCATGGATATATTTACCGTTTAAAAATATATGCTCTCGTAAAATGCGATTAAATAATCAAGTCTTTATTAAGGATTTGAAGTTAATCACGGAAGTTGCAGTAGCTTATTGTTCCCAGAGGGCAAAATATGATCGACTTTATAGGATAGTAGTAAAAGTTATCTTTTATATAATGCACGAAAATATATACTTATTTATATTAATCAACAAATTATTATCTTATCTATAAAACTAAAATAAATTTCACTTTGTTTTTATCGAGTGAAAGGTTCGAACAAAATACCGAATTAACGGAAAGTTTCAAATGATCGTTATTTTTATTAACGAGAAAACTTATCTGGTTTCCGATCATTATTATTAAAAATATCGATCGTCTATATTATAAGTTGCAATTTATAAGTTGTTTTAATGAGATATTAATGCGTGCACATCGTATCTTAACAAGTCTTATACTACAGACGTTATAAATTCAATTATAATATGTGCAAACGTACAAGTGCTTCTTTTCTTAATCTCTGAATTAAAGGCAAATGAAATTAAAAGTTGAAAATATTTACTATTTTTGAATCGTGATAAAATTTTTATATCCAAAACTAATCATATTTAATAAACGTTGGTTACATAAAAAACCCCATAAATTTTATACACAGAGTTTTAAAACCTTATATCATTATTTGGAAGTCAATATTAAAACAAATAATATACGCATGTATAAAGTAATGTTAATGACTGCACACAAATTTTGATTAATATGATCGTGAAATTTCTAATGGCCTAATTTTAATTTAGATGTTGCGTCGGCCAATTTTGACGATCCTAATTGCTACTTTATTCCATCATGTGTTTACGTGATTCACTTAACTAAATATCTTATATTTTAAATATTGCTATCCAAAGAAAGTTACACAACATTTTATTGAAGAATCTACTTTTTTTATTTGCTTCGAAAGGTACTCTTAATGTATTCAGGTTCTGAAGATATAGATTTTTTTTTTGAAGCAGAACATGTAATAATGTAATTGGTGCCTGTCAATAAATTATAAAACTGATCTATACGATCTAATAAATATTCCTGATCTTACGCATGCGCATGTGTTCCGTTCTAACATTATGTATATTTATTCCATTAAATAAACAGTTACATTTAAGCAACATTATTAATTTTAAGTCATTATCTTACCAAACAAGCCATTATGTTATGATGGTAACTTTAATAAAGTAATCATTTTTAAGTACGATTTAAATTATCATACAGTAAATTTTCTCATATCGCGTGTAATATTAGGTTTGAAACAAACACCATATTTCATTTAATTAACTGCAAACAATAAGCTATTACTTTATTTTGTATAAAAATCGTAATGCGTTGCAATATAAGTGAATATCATGAATCAATAAATATCCGAAGTCATTTAAATCATTACACTATATCCTTATGCCTATCTCGTGAATTTAATGTATAAAAGAAGCGAGCTATTTATATATCATTTATTTATATCATATTAACGTCTTACAACGAATAACTTTATTTCGCACAGGCACATCGTAACATTAATTTATTGTGCCTCGAGTAAAACAAGAGTTGACAATTATTTTTCAAACTATGGCTTTAGTTTTCACGATTTTGAAAAATTTACGTAGTAAGCCAACGTACACGTTATATAATTTCTTTTTTTGGTTTAGTGCTGTTGCATAGAATAAATAGCAGAAAATGTTTTACGATTCATTTCGTCGTTGAAATTTATTAAAAATACTTATCTCTTCTGTAAATAATAGTATAGAATAATCGCGAGATCTGTTTTTAATTTTTTTACAGATTTTTACAAAATTTCAACGATCTTGTTAATATTTAGTAAAACTGTAATATACAATATATTATATTAATGAATGACAATAAACGATAGCTTCAGCTTTAATTGGGGTAAGTTGACCAATCGAGTACACGCAGTGTTTATCTATTGGATTAAAAGAAGATGGGCGATTTTTACATAATAAACGTTTCGTTCTAATAAAATTAACTTTTTATTTAATTTAGATAATATGGGTATTAAGTTTCATTAAATGTGAAGTTGTTGATTGGCATTAATCACTTATTGCGATGGATAAATTTTAATAGTTCCAACTTAATTAGAAAAGGATATATCTGTAAGTGGTATTTCCTTCGCATTGAGCACAACTGATATATCAATTTGAGAATGTGTGTTTATAACTCCATTGATAATTATTATTTTAATAACTTGACTTATTACACTTATGAAAAACGGAGCATCAACAGATATGATTATTCCGAGAAAGCTCACGCAGATTCTCCTTTAACCGCGTAAGTTTTGCAAATTTTATTAAAAATTACAAATTCTCTTTGAACTAGCGTTTATCAATCGCACTAAGGTCATGCTTGAGGAAATACATTAAAAGCTTATATTATTTCACAAGTTTTGAACATTCACATAAATATACTCAAGTGTATGACTTTAAAGATGCACAAATGTAAATTCAACTCTCGCACGGATAAACGGACTCAGATGCAGCACACATGCGTCTACGCGCAACAATAAATCCATATGCACACGTGGTGTGTATATGCGTTGAGTGTCCAAATGCGTCGACTGCGACTTTGTGTAAGTCGTGTATACTTTAAACTTGTGAAAATTACAATAATTACAATGTTAAATATTCTTGAAATATTCTTGAAATGACTGGTACACGTACATATGTGATAAAAAATATTCTTCCCTCAAAAATTACGCAAAATGTCTGAGATGCAAAATTTTTATTCAATTGCAATTACCTGCAATAAACAATAAATAATTTAAGAAATTTAAAGGAAAAAGATGTGAATTTATCAGTAAATCGGTAAATGAATTACAATGTTTTCGGAATGTTTTTATTTCGATATTTGGATTAATCGAATGGATTTAATCGTTGCACAGTGAATTGTTTACAAATTTTCTACCAAAAACTATTTTATCCTTAAGTATCGCCAAGAATTCATATTTCACGGTCCAAGTGTAGAGTTTTTATAAAAGCAATGACATTAATATCCGAGAAAATGCATATCAATTTTTGTAAGGTTGTGCTAACACTATAAATTTATGATTTACAACGAATCAAGCTCAATTAATTTTTAATTATACGTATAAGTTATAATTTTTTATCATTTATCGTAAGTACTCGCTCTAAATCTATCATAAAAATTTTCTTGATAAAAAAGAAATACAAGGAAATATATATTAAAAATTAAACGTAAAAACCAAAAACTGAATGCATTATTATCATACGCAAGATATGCATTTGCTTCTTCAAAATCAATGCAACGCTTACACTGTGTACATATTATTACCGAACACGTGTTACTCTCAAGCTATTTTGACGATTATCGATTTTTGCAGGTCATTGTTATAAACTCTCACATAAATATATAAATGACTATAGTTTATAATACCACGATGTACCATCTTGATAAATCCTCAGAATCAGTTTACATACTTTATTCCTATAAAAATTGCTAACCAAAAATTTATTCTCGAGAAAAAATGAAAAGTTTGAAAAAACAGGAAAACAAACATTTCTTATTAGAATCTAAAACATAGTGCAGAATGAATTGTTATTATTTATGAATTTTCCCCCAACTAAAACTTTTGCTGAAAAATATAAAGTTTATAAAACACGATTAACACACTTTTAAACGATTAGTTTTAGAGTAGTATATTTACAAAATATAAAATAAAGTCAATTATTAGTTTTTAATAATATATAAGCTAAATATTGGCTTTACTTAGCCTCGAAAGTTGTTAAATTAACAGTTTGCATTTTTATTACAGAACAGCTCATACTCATTTTTAGTTTATTTTTTAAACATTTATTTAAATTCTAAAAAAAATCTCAATGTATACTTTAATATGTTATTTAGTAATAGTTTAAAATAAATTTAAATAGATGTCCATATATTGTATACTTTATAATGATTTCTTTTGAAATTTTATTTTTTACAAAATTAAGTTTTGTCTTTAAAATAATTAAGAATGTGTCAAAGTAGACATTGATTCATATTTGCTGTATACTAATTGAGCAATTTTTTCTAGTTTTCTATTTGCATAAATTTTATGAAATAGCGTACAATTATGTACGTATAAAGTATTATCAATTAATTTTTGTTACAAAAATTTTATTACATATTAATAAGATATTTAATAAATAAAATATTTACTTTTTAAAATTTTGTGATTGCGTTTTATATATAAATAGATTATTTTAAGCAATATGCTTGACTGTCTTATTGATTATCTACGACGATTAAATTTTAATTGGCTCATTGTTCTAATACAACGACGAGGTTCTTTTAAATTGATTTTAGTAGAAAAATGCCTTCAAATCCAAGAATATGCATCCACAATGGTTAACTAGAAATTAACAAATAATGAAAATTGGTTCGTAGCTAGACATTTTACAATAGTTGACTTCGTTACTCTTTCACATAGAACGTTTATGTAGTGAAAGCAAATGAAAATAATATGATATGTTATATGAAAATTTAAGCACATAAGATTATACGATATACAAATAAAAATGTAATATGCAAATGAAAATATTGTTTTTAAATAAATCTAATCAAGCCTATTAAAAATAACATTAATAATAAATGTGAAAAAAAAACTTTACGCTATAAATAGAAATTTTGTATATTTCGGTTGCACTGCATTTAATTAAATACTCTGCATATTCTTTTCTAGCTCAAAATACTGCTATTGTTATACAGTTGAACTTGGAGTTTACGGCCAAATTGAACAAAACAGTTTCATTTCTCTATACTCGAAACTATTATTAAAGTATACGCGACCAATTATACTGTGCACTTGAAAGTTTCAACATCATACAAAAACAATGAGAAATACCTAGTTATGTATACGTTTCCATAATGAAATATTTGCTGTTTTTCTCAAAACAAAATTTTAAAGGACAGCAGGGTTTTTTTTCGTGCGCAGACTAATCAATCATTTCAATTTAGTCCGACAGATATAGTTCAAAGAAGCGATTAAAACTGACATGTTTCAAAGATACAAATAAAAATCAGCGGATCTCGGACAAAAGAAAAGAACCGATATAAAAATAGATAGAATTAGTATATTAGTATATTTATATAAGAAAGGAGCGAAATTGATGGATTTTAGAGAGCAACGCTTGAAAAGCGCGAGACCCTAATAATTTTTCACAATTTAAGTAATAACGAAACTTTACACGAGTAGGTAAAATTAATTCTATGCAATAAACACTTCCAAGTGCATTGATTTTATCACAGATTAACGAACGTATATTAAAAAATAATCAAGATAAATATGCCAGGTTGTGTGCGTAAATTCTACAGACAAATTCTTTACTTCTTTTAGTTTTACTATAATTACGAAATCAATTTAATATTTTCAAAATTGCTGTTTACACAAAATGTGGCCATAAACAATTAATAATTAGTGGTTATTAATTTGACCTTAATTTTAAAATAAAAATATAGCTGACCCTAATCGTAACAATGATAAATTAAAAGTCCATGGCGATTATGCATTTGCGCTATGAAAGTACTTTGTATATAAAGTTGTTAATTATATTCAACTCGATTATAAAAACCATTTTATGAAATTTTTTTGAATTTTCAACGCTAATTTATTAATATTTATATTACACGTTTGTATAAATACGATATTTTTAATGATCATTTTAATTATTTCAATAATTATGAATCAATACAAATTTAACGATGAATATAAAATTAACTATTTTTATTATTTATTAATGTATTCTTTAAGAAAAACACAAATAAAACTAAGTTTCATTTTTGCTACTTTATTATTACTGCACGCATTTTTGGTTAGCATTTTAAGTGAACGTTAAACAAGTATCTCTAATTAGTTAAATATAATTATTAATGTTGATAATCGTCCAGGAAAAAAGAAATAAATTAATTCAAGCTGTACGATTTATTAGTCAATCGCAATATACACTATTATAATATTTATTTAAACTCATTTAAGGCTTTGCAACATAAATTATTCAGATTATTGCAGTGAAAAATAGTATTAAAAATAAATAAAAAGTTGTCTTGAAAATCGTGTGAATCAAAAAAAGTTATTCTCAACGTGAAAATGCACTCAAGTGTACCTGTGAGCGTAAACATCGATATATGCACTTTTATCCCATACACCTAAATTCTTGGCGAATAAAATGCATCTTTACACTTGGATGTGTTGCAAGTCATCGAAAACGATAGTAACCAGACGCGTCAAGCGGTGCAGAGCTCATTTAATGCTTTATATTAACTGGGCGCTTGGCAAAATATATAGTAATGAATTCTTGGCACGTCTCGTGCGCACCAACAACGTCTTTATCCATTCAGCGTCTATTAACTGTCGACAGCGGCCGTCCGTCCGTCATTAACCGGAAAATTGAGTTTAAGATGAATCAATTCGTAGTTAATAACCGAGCTTTTACAGTCATCCAAAGCGACTAGGGCACAAAACACAAAACTTCGAATCCCCCAGCTTCTCTCATAATTATTTAAGATTCAACCAGATAACTCGCTCGTACACAAGCTCACAGATCTGAGCTTCTCCGGGGAAGACGACAATCGTCATTGTCGGTGGACGATGTGTTTTGAAGTAACTCTTAGTTGCTTCAGCTAATCAGATCAACATTTTCATCGTTGCAGTTTTCTCACTCGTTCCAGTTTGTTAACGATAGCGGCACTTGCCACGGATAGTGACGCGTTTGAATATTCGCTGATGAATAGATAAATAAAATTTGCCGATGCGCCATTTATTGAAGATTCATATGCCTGGCGTTCGCTGAAACATTTCTATGAATTCAAGTCTCCATCGCGCGTTCATCGTTCCAACGCCGGGCACGGAAAACCTTTAAATAAATTTATTTAATTGCAATTAGTTGTCATCTGCGACTAAATTTAACGGCTCATTTGGTAACTTCGATAAATCTTTCTTTCTCCATGCGTCATCGATTACATTTTTTATTTCCTTAGCTGTTGCTTTTATGTTCGACTTATTGTGAGACTAAATCTAGCTATCAATGTCACTTTTAATTTTGTGCATTTGTTGTCGCCTGCTTTATTCATAAGATTACCGTCCGCGACAAAATGCAGTTAAATTAGGTAACAAGCCAGTTGCGGTACATCTATTTATTTATTATGATGGAAAACAACGTCATTCCAATGGGTTTAACGTATTACCCTAGATATCTCGAATAAAAATTTTATAATTTATTTCATTAATTTATTTAATGTATTTCTATGTCGGGAATAATTACTATTAATAATATACTCTTGTCATTTTATGATAATAATGCTTGTATTTGTTAATATTTTTTATTATGTAAAAGTATTTAAATTTTACTGATACACGAATTACTATCTAATTTTCAAAAATCTTATTATTTACAATGTATCAGCAATTATGTAAGACCTGACGATATAAATCTTAGTTCTTGAAGAAAAAATGATTAAAAGTCATAAAAAGAACAAAATTATAAAAAAACAATAGAAATACAAAATTGTAAAATAATTAAAATTTTCTATTATTATGTGTTAACTTAATGTTAACTTACTTCCGACATTGCTAATCGGAAAAAATAGAAAATATTTCTTGTATTTATACACTGAATTTATGAACTAATTATAATAGAATTTATTTAAAAAGATTAAATTTATAAATACTTAAATGATTAAAATACTTGAAATAAAAAAATCAAAATATATTCAAGTTGTTTTAGTGAGTCTTAATTATTTGTGTAAATACAAAATATTGCCTCGAGGAAAAATATTTTTTCTTTCTTAAAATGATTTAAAAAAATAAAATAAAATAATATTTTAAAACTAAATATAAAGAATCTTTTAAAACTTATTTAAATATATGATGGTGACAATTATTATACAATAGTAATTAAAAATACGTTGTCAATTTAATGCTACGATCATTAAAAGACAATTTGTCAATACCTTATAAGTCATGATTTGTAAATTATTTAAAATATGTCTTTGAAAAATATTTTACTTTCACAAATTTCCGAACAGCTTAATATAAATATATAATCAAAAGCAAATGTATTTGAAAGTAATTATTTCTGTAATATACTTCCTATAATTTTTACATCGTAAAAAAAAATTATTATGCAGTATTATTTATATAAATCTCATGTAAATTTTATTTTATTTTATTTTAATTTGAAAGACACTTTAATAAAAATTCTTAGTCTAATTTAGAACAATAAACTTTTTATTTTAAGAAATACGTTCTGTATCACGAATATTTTGAAATTATTTTCTGTGTTCAATTATTAGTTATTTAAAAATAAAAAACATTGATTTACGACAAGATTAGACTAAATGATTAATATTTCTTTCAAAACTATTATATAAACTTCATTATTAGTTATTCAAGAAATGAAACGTTGATTTATGGCTAGATTAAACAGAAATAATCAATAACCTATTAATAGATTAAAATATTTTACTTGTAACTATTTCAACTGCATATAATATAATTTTAATAAAATATGCAGTTGTAATAATGATAAACTATTTATTTAAATTTCAATCAATATTCAATTCATTTAATTAGTATTATAAAAATATTATAAAGGTAAATGTAAAAATTGAAGCAATAAGAATTTTTATTTAAATGTTACAACTAATTTTTAACAAATGAGTTATAATTTGATATTTTAATTAAAAAGTAGTAATGCTATTTTTAGTTCAAATACTATATTAGTTCTGTCACAATTTATTTTCTTCGCGTCAAAATTGTTATTTAAATACTATTGGAACCGCTATGACGAAAAATAGTTTATTATCATAATAATAGTATATGTTAATGTTCTTTATTTGATATAAAGAAAAATTAGATACAGAAGACTTTTTATTGGTTGATTTTATCATTTTAAAATCATAAAGTCTGTAGCGTTATTCAAATAATTTAATCAATAACTAATATCGAAGTAATCAACCAAAAAACTTACTGAAAAAATGAATGCGTAAAAATTGTCTTGCCTAATTTTGGATTGTTGAAACTTCGCTGTTGCGTAATTGGGAGTGTGCGTGAGAAACAGCGAAGAAGAAAAATAGGGAGCGCAATATGAACGGGGGAAGTACGAGTGTGAGGGAACGAAAGCTTACGTGAGTGAGAAAAGATCAACACGACAGACTTTTTTCGACGAGTTCCTTTATTCCAAGTGCAGGGGAGAGAAATCCTCGTGAAAAATATTGAGATTATCGAGACGAATTGTAAGAGAATATCGGTGGCATGGCTTGCGAGTAATAATAAAGTAATTGAAACAACAGCCGCAGTAGAAACATAATCCAGGAGAGTTGATAATATAAAAGTCAAAGTATTGTTTCATTTATTCGATAATTTACTACAAAATTTAAGTGCAACCGGAAACATACAACAGTTACATCGGTGAAAAAAATAAAATAAATCTAATCAAAACTTCGATAAGAACACTAAAACCTAATATTGTTCATAACTGTATAATTAAGTTATAGTAATAAATAATAATCAGAAGTCTAATAAAATAGCGCGGTAAATAAATTAAATGATAATTCAAATAATAAATTTGAATAATTACGATATAAAATTATAATATTATCACGATTACATTAAACTTGCAAATTAATATATTTATAACTATATTAATGTTGTGCAATTAATATTATGTATTAAATCGAATTCTGTTCTTAATTTTTATACTAATTTTAATTTAAGAAAAATTCTATTAAAATTTTTTATTTAATTATACTAAGAAATTGTATGAATAATTTTATGTAGAATTTTGAAACAGTGTTATATCATTTTTGAATAATAATTTAGTTTTTAAATTGTATAATAATAATTTTTTTCCTTTTCAATAAACATTTATAGATAATAATTAATTAAAAAACGGAAATCTAAGACATTGTAATTTTACTGTTTTATTTTTATATTTTACCAAATATTTTTTTCATATCAATTATTTATAGTGTGGGTAGATGCTGCGATTCTTATTTATATTTATGTATTTTTATACTTTCAATACATTGGTTTCTTTTATGTATTTTTATACCTTCAATACATTGGTTTCTTTTCGAAAATCTCTTATGTTTCTTCAAAAGAAATCATTCAATAATATCATGTAATAATTTTGTATTCCATATTTTCTATTTATAAGTAAAAAATCATAGTTATTCTCGTATTAATCATACTTTTTTAATGTTTCCATCTTAGTTCTCAAAATTATCATAAATTATTTAAATATATTGCATCAATGAAAAATCCTTTTGCTCTATTTTAGCAAACGTCTATTTAAAATATTTAATAATATTCTTTTTATGCTAACTTTAATTTAACGTTTTTTATACATTCTCGTATAGCATATCGAACATATAAGTTTTCTGTGTATATTTTTTAGATATGTCTTTGGCTTTTCAACTTAATTACACTCTGCGCTCGATTTCATCTGCATAACTTAATTATACTTTCAACATTGACTGAAAAGAAAATTCTCCTCTCACGATAATGTAATTTTCTACATTTCACATTTATCTTATATTATTATTCATCACGCGTTTGTAATATATCTTGCAACAGTCCATAATTTATTTTTATAATAATAATTTTTAAGAATACTATCAGTATTATAAACAATGATAGTATTTATAAATTTAAATTACACAAATGCACTTCAGTTTTCAGAAGTTTGTTAATTTATCTATATAGACATAGATTTTTTATCTTAATCAGTCAATTACTATAAATATAGATTTTTCTTGAATTATCTACAATTATATTTTGTTATTAAATTTTTATTGATTTTGTTATAATAATCTACTGAATCCAAATTAATATTTGTTTTCTGATTTTATATATATATATATATAAATCTAGTAATGTACAATCAGATCAACTGACATTTATTCGCGACAAAATAATACATCTGAAATCGTAATCAAAATATCCAATAGTTTTTTACTCATATACGACCATTACTATTTATCAGTAACTATTCTCTAAAAAAATACAAATAATAATTTTTAATAAAATTATTATTATTAATATCTAATAAAAGCTTTTAACGAAGTATAGAAAAAAAAAATTAATAAATCTCGGGAAAAAACAAAAACAAAACAGGTTGCACCTGATGTTCGTTAATTAATTATAGCAGTGAAGATTTTATCTCAACAATACGGCTGCCATATGTCTGCCACCTTATACATTATCGCGGAATAGATCAAATAACTACCGTCTGTTAGGGAGGCACCTTTTTTTTTTATATACTGTAATAGGTGATTAATTTCGGTCAGAGCATCCATAGATATAGTGCTCACTAATAACATAACGATAAAAAATAATTCTCATATTTTTCTACTCTTATTAATTAGTTTTAGGTTTGGTCTTTCGAGTTTCATCGTATTCTAGAAAACTTTTATCAATGTAATATAGCACGAATTCTCCAAAGATATTTTGCATTATTTTTGAAAATCTATAAATATCAAAAATAATGATAATTAAAAAAAAATCAGATCTTCGATGTGAAAATCATTAAAATTTTTACACTTTCAATCGCAAGAAATATCTAATATTTAAACCTCTTATTTTTCAATTTGTGTAATTTAGTTTTTATTACCATTTTAATGAACAAAACTGAATTTTAGTAAATTAAGTTATGCATACACCATTATTCTTGGAATTATTATCTTTATTCCCTTCGTAGTTTATCAAATGCAATATTTTTTTAAATAGAAGTGTTGGACATTGCGCGTAAGATGTGACGGTCGAAGGAGAGCAACTTTGCGACCACTCAATATTGGTTGTATACCTGCAAGGCGTTGATGTCCCTATCCCAGCTTCTTTCAGTTTCCTTTTCGTCAAAATAAGACTGCCAAGCAAACGGGTGTTCGACTTCTTTCGCTCCCGAACTTTCTAGTGCAGCAGCTGCTTCCTTCCTGCACAGGCCCTTTCTTCTATACAAGTTGAGGTTATTTCTCTTGGTCCGAAGCTTGTACGAGCGACTTGTATATGCTCTTGCAGAAGCAGTTTATTCTCTCGTATTAACTGTTGAGGGTTCTTGTCGAGGGTTTTCAAGTTGACGAAAGATCCGTGCGATTGCTAGTATATTCCCTAAAAGACAAAGAGATGTTTAAAAAAAACTCCTTGTTGCTAAGACGCTTGCACCTTCGACAGCGGACATCTTTAATTTCTCACCACGTTTGCGCTTGTGTACCATGTGTACGTTCTACAACGGCAACCTTTTTTTTCATGGCATATGTTGCTCGTACGAGTTACACATTGATATCACTTCCCACTTAAATACATCTGAAAATCCATCCTTGGATGATCTCATTCTTAGTAGCTGAATTTGAATACGATTAATTAATGTAAAAGCAAAAATTAATTACTATTAATAATTAAAAGAGGAACATCTCTACGCTTAAAGATTATTTAACGGTAATAGTATAAAAAACGGAGGTATTCTAAGATTTAGACAGCCTCCTAAAAGCATGGATCAACTTCTGATTTACAGAGGAAGAAAAAGAAATTTAATGTTACGAAAAACTGCCGCTTTTATGGCATCGTATACAAGGTGACTAAATTGGCTCTTCAACGTTATAGTATATTCGATATTTTATTTGGATATTCGCTACTTATATATACATATATATATGTGCGTGTGCGTGTGTGTGTATGGGTATTTTTTTCAACATCCCAAAAGCGATCAACCATCGCCGTTGCGGTACCACTAATGATCCATAGAACGTTGCGGAGCTTCGCGAAAAAAATTCACGATAGGACATTCTTGCAATTTTTTAAATACTTTATAAAATGAGCAGTTAGAATATTTGGACAAGTTTCAGTAGCGGTTCATAAGCGCTGGCAGCAAAAAATGGATGAATGATAATCTTCCCGCGATCATAACATTTCTTGTTGTTTTTGGCATCGTGTACAGGTTAGGGTTGCGGCCATTTTGTTTAGATGAAGATAACTTGATGTTTATTTGTTATTGATGGAAATCGTTCGTGAGCCTTTCAAAGTTTATGATTACACCACTTACTACTTTTTTGATAGCTACATCAATGAGTTTAATTAGCAAATCAATAGAATGATTGACGTTCTATTCTATTTCTCTATTTTATTTTGATGTCGTTATTGAATGATTTTAAATACAATGATAATCCTAGTGTATGAAAATTCATCTTGAAAATGTTAAAGATGTTAACAAGATAAATCATTTCGTATAGTCTGTTTTCAGCTATATATCAACATACAGTTTTACAGTAGATGTATCAATAAAGAATATTTTTTATGATTTACAATTATCAACAGTTTCCAAAGAACAATTAATAAAAGTTGAACAATATCATAGCAAAATTAATGCTTGGCGAGTAGTTTTTTCTATTTACTCTTTGATATATCTTTTAGAATATTGGAAGATATGTTAAATATTTTAAATTCAATTTTTGCGTATGGTGGAAATATTTATGAAGATGCTAACAATAAGAATTACATTGGCAATATCAATCCAACGATTTATTTAATACTTCTTCGCGCTTTTTTAATCACCATTTGCCTTAACTTCTTCCTTGATTCTTCCTTAATTCAAATTTTTTACACCGTCGCCACAAGCAACGTATCATTCTCAAGCTTTTTTCGGAAATTTCCTACATCGCTGTTATCTGGATAAATTGTTGGTGTCATGAATCTTTTGCTTGCTACATCAGTTAATTTGATTTATTATTACTATTCATATTAGTGGAATCTTTTATCAATTAGTCATGCACTTGATTTATTTAGTCGCTGTAAAGAACTCCTTTAAATTCTCTGTTGGTTTTTCACTGGTTAATCTTTACCGTATTTATCTTAGCATCACCAAAGTACGTTCCGTTTATTAAGAATCAAATACGGACTATGATATCAATGATGAATTGTTTTTATCACTTATATAAATAGGATCATATTAGGATTCGTAGTAATAGTGGCTGTAACGTTTACTTTGTCTACAGGTTGCGTATCTACAACGCTCACACTAGTAAAGATCTTGTTTTACTTTCTGTATTACAAAGTACTATTTATTAATTTTGTGTTCGTGTAAGAACAATTGGTAATATGCTAGATGATTGTTATCCAAATTGTTCAACATTTGTAATTCATTTTTTTTATAGCTGGTATCGACTAACAGTTATTAACAACCACTCTTCAATTATTTAAATTCAAATAATGAAATATAATTATTATTTATTCGATAAGCTAAAATTATATATTAAAAAGAATATTATAAGTATAGTTTTCTTATTTTTAACAAGGAACCAATACAATATATCATAATATATTCTTCTTTATGTTACATTAAAAAACAGTATTTTAATAATTGTGCAATAGGAAGTTATATAAAAAAAATAAGTAACAATAGATTTTATTAGACTGAATAAAATTGAGACTCAACATAAATAACTTAATATTATGTTACCGGTTCAATATAAGTGACATTTAATATTAATTAGACAATGGGTTATTGGGTTCACAAAGGTAATTTGTCGAATTTTTAAAATAAATTGTAATTTTCGTTACAATAAATTACTACATAATTGTTAAAATTAATTGAGATCACTGTCATTCAATTCGAGATAACATCGAGTGTTATTAAACACTATGTTACAAAATTTTGTCTGACCCAGCTTAATTTTAATTTTCTCCTGTTTAGACATTCAGTACTTACCTTTGGAGGACGAACCATAATGTATCATATTTAACCACCTTGTACCTTTTTTGAATAAAAAATATAACGATTAGGCAGTTAGAATTATTTATTTTTCTAAACATCATTTCTTTTTCCTTTTATTTTCCTTTTTTCTCCCGCTCGAATCTCTTGTAGTTTCTATATAATCGTGACTTGGAGAGAATCTCAACCAAAATCTTACCAACTTTTCAAATTTTTTATAACTTATATTAGTTTGTTTCCTAATTTTCTCAAAAAAATATTGAAATTTCACATCAAAACATCTAAACGATTTCGTCAATGTTTAAAGTAGATAACAGGCATTCCAGAAACTTCATATTCAGGCACGATTTTCTTATCGGATATACGCCAGAGTTTTGAACATTATAATATATTACGTTATACTTGTTATACAAGTTTATTTTTATTACTTGATCTGCTGATTCTTTTTCATGCTTAACACTTTTAATTTTTCTGAATTATTTTTCGAAGATAATTCACAGATAACATTATCTTGAAAGTACACTGAATTTCAGATTAATTTAGCTAAAGATCATAAGTAATTTCTATTTAGTTCTAATTTTTTATAGGTTTAATTATTAATTTTTATTTTCTACACATATTATCGATTGTTTTCACGAATCGATTACTCGTCTCTTTGAAAACTTTTCCATAAAACTTAATTTCATAGATTGTTTTTAAGTTTATTAAATTATTTTATTTTCATTTATTTTATTTGCTTCTCTGACAAATATATTCTAGTTATATATGAACTATCATTTTGGTCGAGTATTTTATTTTCGTTAAACGTACTTAGATTTCCGCTAATTTGTTGTATTGAGTAATTTTTAAAATATCAGTGCTGTCACAAATCGGTTTAGTAAAAAAAAATAATAGTATCATTAAAAAGTAACTAACTTAAGCAAAGACTTGAATGAATTCTATTTTAAAAGATGTTTTATTAGATTATTGTTGCGTAAAAAAATATATTGAAATCTTTTTCCAAAATTTGAAAATAGCTTAAATTTTGTGACTACCAATTATTAAACTATAAGAAATATACTGTTATGGTTTCAAATAAAATTACGTAAAGAAAAACCTAGAAAATTTTAAAAATATTTTTTTTTGTCAAATGACACATTTAATTTTAAAATAATATTTTTAAGTGGAAATTTACGTGCATAAAAATATGGAAAAGTTTTTCGAAATTTCAAAGTAATCTATTAGAAATTTTGTAAATTTATTATTCATTTAATAAAGTTTTAAAAAATATACCTTTTATTTTTTTATTTTTTACCTCTATTTTCCAGTGCTAGGACCACAAAACATCCATTGCTGGTAGTATTTTCATCGTTTTCAAATTTTCATAATTTTTTACTCTCGCCCTGTAGGTTACTGATTTGTTTATGTTTCAGTTATTCTCAGAAGTTTCATGATTCTCACAGTACTAAAAAAAAATCTTTCATTCACACTATTGACTACAATATTAGTCGCTATATCCAGTGGCACTTTGTCACCTCAATAATACTTGCGTACTATGATTTACACTAATGATATCTACAAATAGATTTGATAACATTAAAATATTTAATGGAAATTTTTACGTGAATAATCTTTAGGTTAATTATAAGTTTTGGTTTCTTTTTCCAGATACACCGCGCACATCTTTTCAATTAAAGTCAAGAATATTTTAATGAAAATATTATCTGTAATTTATTATTAATTGCAAAATTGTACCTAAATGTTTAAGATTTAAAAAAATTCCTTACATTGACATAATAAATTAACTATTGGTATTATTATTTGTACTATAAATTCTTTCATGTGAAAAAATTCTTAATAATTTTGTTTTGTATATTTTGAAGAATTTATTCAATTTTCTTCTTAAATTGTTCATAAATTACAATTAATCAAGAAGTATTCATAGAACACAAGTGGTCAACTCTTATATTAGATTCTCTTTCGGATTAAGTCTTGAAATTTTATTATACATTAAACAAATCACTGAATTAAATGTGTTCGATATGTTTTTATTTTAACTTTATTCAATTTCATTTTTGTATAGAGAATGACATGAAATCTTACGTTAATTTTTTAAATAATAAATGCAAATTCAGGTACATTGTAATTGTCAGTAAATTACAATATTTTTCAGTTAACTTTATAATAATATTGTACAATAGTTAAATAAAATATTGAGTGACTTAAAATTTAAAAATTTCCCGAATTTATAAATTTTAATACTAGAATGCTAAGATGCAGGAAAATTTTTCATTTTTATTATTTATAATATAATAACATATTGGTATAGAAATATAGGTAAATATTAAAAGTCATCTTTCATTATAAGTTACTAAAATCTTAAAATTCACTATTACTATATTTAAGGACTTAACAAAACCAATGTAAATGATTATAAATATAGATAAATGAAAGACTAGTAATAATGCAGGATCTCTTATTGTTTAAGTTAAGATACGCGCTTTTTCTTTACGTTAAGATATACTTTATAGGTCACGGAAAAATTGTGTTTTGTTCGACACTCTAAAATAAGAAAATTTTTCTCATCACGATCTTTTGTGTTTTGCGTACTGTACTGAATTTTATAAGCTGGTAAATCATAGACTATCATTTCCAGCGCATACTGGTATTTTTATTACAGGTTTCCTTTTCTCCAAATACGATGTATAGTGAAGAAAACAATAACAGTAGCAGAAAAATAAAACAACGCCGATAACGATGCCATTACTGTTTTGAACTCAAAAGATAGATAGTATAAAAACAATTGAACTAAATAAACAGATGAATAAGCGGACTAGTATTGTACTGGACGAATTTAAATATTTAAATAAAAATTATAATTACATTTAGTTTTTTTTGTTAGTTACATTCAATTCTTGCAGAAACGTTACTATAGTATGATAAATGCAGATTTTCTTTTTTCACTGCATAAATTTAATTGGCTAAATTTGTTAAAAATCAATTGAAACATTTAAAATTGTCTCTTTAAATAATTTTCATTGTGAACTTCAAAAAAATTATAAATGTAGATTATACAAGATACTTTAGAGTTATGAATACTTCTATTTTTTAGAAAATACTAAAAAATTTTATGAACAATTATGAAATCTATCTTAAAATTAATCTTTTTTTTTAAAATACACGAACTACTATCTACTTTTTGTAAAACATCTAAAACTAATTACAAAAAAAATTCTAAATAATATTTTCTTTGATATAATAATAAAAATCTAAATGAAAATAATATATGAAAAATTTGAAAGATGTTACTGTAATTATTTAGTATGCAGAATTAAAAAAATATTCAAAATAAGTTAAATTCCATGCGATTGTATCAAATTTTAACTGCATTAATTTCAATGACTGAACACCTGAATTTCTTGATTTACATTATGTATTAAAGAACATTGAACAAAATAAAAAAATCTAATCGATAAACGGAAATGCAGTTATGTATTTTTATAGATTCTTTTTTAATGTACAAATAAAATAGAAAAAAATTTATACACAGTATTTCGAAAAATTAAAATTAAATAATAAATAAATATAAAAAATATAAATATATATATCTTTGAATAATAACTATACATCTTAATTAAAAGTAGTCCAAACTTTCTTTGCCAAATACAAATATTATATATTGTAAATCTCATAAAAGTTTTTATAAAGTACATATATGCACTGTATTTTATTGGGCTAAAGTACTAAATTTAAATAAACTAAATGTAAGTACTAAATTATAAGCTTGCAAATGCATATCAAGTATTTTCAAAATTTAATCTCAAACATAAAATACAGTTACATTTATTAAAGTTTATCTTTTATTTATAAAATAGGATTAAATTTCGTTGAAAATGCCTTTTAATTATTATTTTTTTATGGATACGAATAAAAAACTCGTTATAATTTTTAAAACAATTTTTCAGAATATTTTGTTAAAGCTTTTCAAATTATATATATAGTTAAGTATTAAATTTAATTAACGTTATTATAGTTTATGTAATTATAGAATTTCGTTGTTTTGAAAAAAATAAATAAAAAGTAAATTAGAGATTTTTTACAATATTAATGTAAGGATGAATTGTGTGTATATGCCTAAATGGTAAAATTTAATTTGTAGAAGAATTATTTATTGAAAATTTAATAAAATTAAAGTATTAAAATTTTTTAATAACTAATTTTTTGACCCGAAACAGATTTACAAAGTATATTAAAAAATTTTCTTTTATATATTTTAATTCAGCACATTAATTTTTATACAAAAATCACCTTCGATAAAATTCCTTAAGTATCTGTAATTATTTCTTTTAGTTGATGACCTAATTATTACAAAAAATTTTTATTTTCTTAAAAGAATATACGAGTAATAAAGAAATATTTACAAGCATCTAGATATTTAATGACTTTATTTACAATATATAAGTTGTATTTTAAAAGAATTTGTACGTAAAATTCGTTATTTTTTTGTTGAATATTTTACTACATATATAGAAATTTATTTTGTAATAACACATACGTATATTATTACAAATTATTAATAAATTGTTTAAATTTTAGTAAATTTTTATTTCATTTAATATTTTCGAGTGTACATTTCTTAATATATTTAACGTATTTCATTGCATATACTTGCTTCGTAAAGTTGATAATATAAGAGAGAAAGTACAGAAAATAAAAGTAAATTATGTACAGTTTGATATTAAATAAATCTATATCTATTCAAGACGAATCGAGAAATAATTAAAAATCGAAAACTGAATATTAGATGTTTTTCTTGTTAGTAATTGCTGGTATTAATCTTGATTAGTAATAACGGTGATTCATTATTTGTTCATTTGAGCCTCGAGGTAATGGAAGTACCGAGAGTATAAATAAGGATTCAGAATAAATGACGCAGGTTTACCCAAACATAAACTTATTGTATGAAAACCGCGAGTAGACTTATCGCGTATAAAATTGCGATGATTTTCCGAAAGGAAAAGTGGAATGACCCTTTATATAAAGTAAAGACTATAAGCTAAGAGAGTGAGTCGTGTGAACCGCGTGACCCTCGTGTATAACGTAGAGCCGCGATGTTTCATAGATTCGCTAATCTATTCCCTCTAGTGTCGATTCGCAGATTAGTAGGGCGGGGTCATATCAACATATACTATCAACATTATTATGATTATAAATTATCATTTAGCATTAATTTTACTTATTCGATATACATTTTTATTTTTAATTATTTATGATGCTCTTTATTCAATTGTAGTCATTATAATATTATATATTTATATAAAACATACGATTGTATACGTATACTTAAAAAGCTCCAGATTTAGAAACGTTTCAGACAATATGATACACATCTCAATACATAAATTTATTATTTCAACAGTTATATTATTCTAAACAATATATTATTTTAACAGACAAACATCTATAAATAAAAATGTTATCGTGTAAATAATACCATTAGTTGTTGATAAAATAATTATAAATTGATCTGAAATTTATCGGAATATTTTTTAACGTTTTACTTATTGACTAACAGTGACTAATGCATACAATCTTAACTATCATATTCAGTCTTTGAATTAAAATACACAATGATTATATTACTTTACGCGATTATCTATTTTAAAGGAAGAAATCGATAAACTTTTTCTAACGCGTTTAATATTATTAAATATTTTTTCTGTACAATGAAAAAAATATAAATATAGTTTTAGAGAGCTATTTAAATAGAAGTAATTTTATATTAGATACTCTTGCATGATTTACATTGAATATAAAATCTTCTGATCGCCATATCATGAAACTTTTTTTACGAGTTATACAAGTTTTTTATGTCTACCATTTCCAACAATGAAATAAAAACTTTTTGCACACATTTTAAAAATTATTCTAAAACTTTCCAAAACTCTGTTTATTGGTACACAATATTTTGCTGTACAGACGCTACAGATACTATACAAAAATTTAAATTATTACGTAATTATTAAGAAGTTTAAACATTTATGAAAGTTATTTACATAAATTTTATTAGTTAATATCACCGGCGCATATATTCGTTGATTTTTATTTTTTTGAACAAAAATATGACGAGATAAATCTTTTAAATTTAGATTAATTCATATTATTTTCCGTTACATTTCCAATTCGTTCAGTGAAAAATCAATGATTTCAGTCAATCAAAACTATATTTTTTTAAAACTAATTACTATTTTTTAAAAGATGCATAAAAAATAACAAAAACGCATAAATGCCTAGAACTTTCTATTTGCGATTTCTCGACAAAGTAATTATTATATACTAATATATTATAGTCGTATATCCTCCTCGGAAAGAGAAAGAATACAAATTATGTTTAAAAGGGAAACGCTTTTCGTTTAAAATAAATGATAAAATATATAAAACTATAAAAATGTCAAAAGGTAAACGCGCCGTAACAGTGTATATTTGGAAATAATAAAATTTGTTAGAGAAAAAAAGCTTAATTTGACAAGATTGCACACTATGTTTTCTATGAAAACCATTAATTTTCAAAATTTTCTCTGCACATATTCATTTTCATGTTTAATAAGTTTACGTGCATTTAAATTACTACGTACAATTAATTCGTGGAATATCAATCACAAGTGCGAAAAATAGTGCATGGAAATTATACGCGTGCACGCAAATACACACACGCACACGCGCATATTTATATATATATATATATATATAGTATAAAAAAATTGCCTCCTGGTGGTTGATCTATGAAATAGGCGGTACGTAGCTCAGAAATGAAAGCATACTAGAAAGGAATTAATGCGCAGTAAATAATATAAATTAGATAGAAGGATGACTAAACGCATTCGGAAAAAAGTAATGTAGCGGTATCTGGTATCTGGTATCTGGATATGGTATAAACATTCGTAGGCTGAGAATAAAATGAGATCCTTTGAAGGATTTTATTGGCTGCTGATGTTCCATTACAACTGCGATGAAAAAAAACGAAAAACAAAAGAAAAAGCCCTCCAGAAAGCAAATAAAAATATGATTGTTAGAGGCTTCTTTCTAACTAAATTTGAAGTAAAAAACCTGAAGTAAACGACCTAAATGATAAAAAGGCGTCAATTGTTAAACAAGTTTAATACACCTACCCAATAATTGAAGATAATACTGTACAATACTGAGTAACAATATTCTATGCGCTTCTAATATGGTTGCAGCGCATCTAAAAAAACTTATAAAAAGGGATTCGATTAAACCTCAGGATAACGCAAATTTTACCGAGTATAGTATTATATCGTTTTAAAGGGGAGCTGGTGATTATTCAGCAGTAAATAATGACTTACAAGGAAAGATGAAAGACCAGTTTTACAACTTTAATTTTTCATCATATACTGCGTTATTTTTATAATTATACTTTGACTTGATTAATAGTTTTTTTTAATTTAGTAATTGTGATATAAGTTGATGTAAAAAGCATTAAATTTTTATGAATGAAACGAGACTGTAATTAGAGTTTCGTTTTCAAAACATTCCTTTGAATTATTACTCGAAAGTGTAATAGTCCAAAACCTGCGTGTCATATTATGTGCATATGATAGATAGCACAACATTAGAAAAGAAATAAATTTGAAGTTAATTAACTGAGTTACAAGTGCAATTATTTGCATTTATTATAAATAGTAAAATAATTTATAAGTTAAAAATGCATAGCAATTCTTACATTATTTAACTATTATCATCGGGATAACTTTCTATGCTTTTGAAATATCGTTTTAAAATATAAAAAAATATATAAAAATTTTTTTATGAATAAGTGTGTAATATTTTTTCGTAAATTTAATCGTTATATAGAAATATTTATATATTTTAAATCACTAATATCGATAAATTTAAACTATAAACTCATCTTATTAAAAATTACTGCATAACATTTTTGTATAGTTATTTTATAATTTATAAGATTTTCTCGAATGCCCATTAAAAATTAATTGCAAAAATGAACTTTGCATTAATTTTGAATTTACGGTATGCGAATTTTATCGGACAGCAATTGAGGAATTTTACTCCATGGGGGCTCTTTTTAGTCTATAGTGTATCGTTATAAATTAATGATGCTAAGTTGCTAAATTAAAATTTTCAAGTCAAATTTTTTATACTATGTGTAATTTACAGTTTTTTCATTTTTATTTATTATTTCCATTTTATATTATATAACTAATAGGAGGTAAATAAAAATTAAATGCCCGATTAATAGAAAAATATCGCTCATCCTTATTTATTTTACTTCAAATCCTTTTACACTATTTAATCTGATTATCTGATTCATTATCTGATCCATGTAAATATACTTTAATGAACTACGTTTTATTCTTCATATTTTACTATGAAGAATAAACTTGTACTTCTTATATCTACCTTCTAACGGCCATTCCAACAAAATATTCATCTTATTCCAATGTGTGTTATTTTATTTTCCTTATAATATTAACTGAAATATTGAATTATTTTACAAAATAATAATTTGCGTTATTCAAAGAACCTGCTTGCAATTTTCGAAGTGTTTCGTTATTTTAAAGAATCTTGTATCTATAATATCGACGATAGATATTATTAAGTCTTGAAAAGATTTTTATTTTTTTTTCAGACATAGTTTCGACATTTTAGACACTAGAGTAGATTTGTTATTTAAAAAATTTAAATCTATTTGTTATTTATCTATGAATCTTATCAATAAAATGCGTTCTTATATCAATAAAAATGAAATATTGATTGATAAAGACCTGAAGAAAAATAATTTTTTATAATAAAGTAATATACTACAATATTAATATTAAATGTATACTCACGTAAAATACTAAAATTTATAACAAATAACTATTGAAAACAACTTTTTCTGCAGAGGCATATCTATATAAATTGCTAATAAATACATAATGAAACTTTTATGCTGAGAAAGACGATAATAGTCTTAATAAATCTTTTACTAATAACAATCGCAACAAAACTAAAAACAAAATTTCCTCATACATTAATAAATTAAATTATAAATAAGCTGATTAATTATGAATAGATTATTTTATTACGTAAATATTTTACATAATAAAATAAATACAAATAAAACAAAATATACAGTTCAGCTCGAAGTTTTATAACATAATTATAATAAAAAGTTAACTGCAAAAAGTTTTTGTGAAATTTTAAATAATTTTTATTAATTAAGAAAAATTGTTAAAAATAATATTGTATTTGTAGTAAACATTACAATAATATTTTAAATATAATTTTTTTTTTGTTTTAATCTGTTTGAAGTTTATACAGAAAGTATTATTTTAATGAATAAATTTATACAATACGTGAATTGTATATTCCTAAACTCTTAAAATATTACATTATAATTAATATTTTTATAATATAAATTTTTACAGATTTTAAACTATTTAATATTCAAATACTTTTTTTAAATAAAGTAATAGACAGAATTAAAACAAAATAAAATAAATCAAATTGAATAATAAAAGTTATTATAGTTCCATGATTTATTACAATTATAATAAAAAATTTAGTATTAAATCACAATTAAAAACTTACAATTTAAGTAAAACATTCAATAAATGATGAACTACAATTATAAAAAGTATTAAAATTTTATTTTTCCAATATTTATTTTAAATATTTTTTAATTGCAGATAAAAAAATTTAAAACCCGTTATGCACAGACAATGGTGGTTATACCTCGATATATATGTTAATAGATATTGTAATATGATAAGTAAAAATTATTTTCAGATATTAAGCGAATGTTTATACTGGAAAGCATAAAAAAAAATAAAGTTTTACTTATTATTACGATGATAAAATATTATTGATAAAAGCGTAAAATCGTTATTAAATTATAGAGAAAATGAACATTTGTCTATAAATAATATATTAATATATATAGTATATTTTAAAATAATCTATATACAGAATAAGCTACGTATAAACAGTAAGTTAATTGAAGTTCTTGATGAGTTTGCAAAGTTTGTCGTGTGACAATAATAACGAATAAATTTAGCAATAGAATAACTTCTATTATTTCTTCATTATTATTGTTTTTTAATATCTGTATTGTTAAGGTAATGTTTATACTGCAATTATTTTTTTAGTACAATCATTTATATTATTATACTAATAAACTTGCACGCGCTTGTGCATAAAGTAAATATGCCATTATCTCATTTAATAACTTACTTTGTGTCGGCAAAATTAATTTCATTACGTAACATACACTCGAATAAGGATTAATTTTTTATTTTTCTTTTAAATAATATAATTTTAGAAACATTATCTGCCATAACTTTGCATTGGCTCGTTGATGCTTAATATATTCGCCGAATATCATTATAGATCTTTCACAGATAACTTTATTTAATTATAAAATTCATTTACATTAATATTTTTTGATAATATTGGAGTATTTTACATCTACTTAAAGCAAAAGATAGTTTAGATGTTTAACTTATAATTATTTAAATTTTATTAATTGATGAAATAAATGTATTCTTTAAATTATACAATTTTTTACGTCTATAAAAAGATATGTTTTTAATGGTTGAATACCGATGTTCTTAAACAAAATTAGTTAAACCAGGTAATACTGAATATATAAACATAAAAAATTAATTAAGAAAAATAATTTTGTATTAATTAAAACTGATGTAATTTATAACAAGTAGTAAAGGTTGAAAATATCTATTTAAAAAAAAAAAAAAAATATTAAAAACATTCATAAGTTATTATAGATAAATTTGTCAAATAAAATTTTAATTGATTGTTAAATATTGCTGAATATTTTTATATATAATTCATATTAACTATGTATTTATAATTTATAAAATCATAAATAAGATAATAATGTGAGCAAATAAAGGTACAAAAATAAAAATGATGTAAAAATATTTTTACAGTTAGATTTTTAATAAATTAAATTTTTAATTACATAGATGAATTTTAATGATTAAAAAAATAAATATAATATTTGAGCGTGAAAATAATAAATGTTTCAAGTAGTCAAAAAGTTGCACCATAAGGTAGAAATTAACAGATCATTAAAGAATAATTGCGAAATATCAATATGTGTTTCAAAAAGTGATAAATACATTCAAAAAATGCTATATCAATATAATATATAAATTTCATTAATATTTTTCAGTATTCATTTCATCAGAAAAACAAACCTTTGCAAAATTTTTGAAAATTAATAACTATTTAAAATAAGCATGAATAAGTAAATAAATCTAAAAAAATCAACAATTATTTCTATTGCGCATTATATGAGTTTGTATAATTATAAAATTAATTTTTTAGGTCATTGAAAAGTGATGGAACATTAAAGGATTTACAAAAAAAGAGTAATGACGCAATATTGACCCAAGAGGAAACAAGTAAATGCTAAAGCATTTTCATTCTTGATTTAAACTTTTTTTTAACTTTTTTTCGATTAATTAAACCATACTATATTAATTGCGAACAATATTATATATTTCTAAAATTTTATTCTTTATTACTATGAATAATTATAAATTTCGTGAAATTTGTTAACAATAAATTATAAATTTTTTAAATTTCATCTATTAATGAAACAGCACAAATATGTTTAATCGTAATATATTATACAAAATAATAAGACTTGTTTTTATGAAACGAATATTAATTCATAAGTGTTATAAAAATTTTCTTTTCATTCTACATTGGAGATTCTAAAATTCGTGTATTTAAAAATTATTAAGATATTTATACTCTTAATTGAATAAATTAATAGTTAGTAAAATAGATTAATTATTGATTAATTAAATATTTAAATGTTATACCGTATTTATTATTCTTTACAATTATTCTTTGAATTTTATTTTTTAATGATAGTAACTGTTCATTTTTATCTTAATTTTTTTTTTATTTTAAATTCCAATATACAAATAATAAAACCTTTTAAACTGCAGTAGATATTTTTTTATACATTAATGTTTCAAAATTATAATAAGCTTACATTAAATCATGTAAATTTAAAAGTTCACGTAAAAAAAGAGCTTTAAGAGATTAAAAACATTAATTAACTTCTAGAAGTGGAAAATTAATTTTAAGAAATTAATTAAAACGAAGAAAATTCAAAGTAAAAAATTTACGACAGGTTAATGTGTGTAATTATGATTAAAGTCTTAAAAAAATTTCTACAAAAGTTCTTAATTATATTTTCATATTTTTATTTTTATAAATTGATTTAATTTGAAAACATAAACGATTATTCGATAATAAATCGATGATAAATGACAGATACAGTATAAGGTAATAAATAAAAGTTGAAATTCTGATCCAAATTTGCTACAATGGCTTTTTCATTAAAAATTAAATCATTTTCTTGCATACTTATTATAAATAAATGTACACTACAGAATAATATTTAATTTTAATACAATATATAAGAAATAACGATTCATCTGCAATTTGTAACTATAGTCATTGTGTCACGTGTTAAATGCTACATAATAAATGTAATTTATTTTTTTTTTGTTTAACAAAGAACGATTTACTGTTGAATTAAAAAAAAATAAAAAAAAAATTAGCTTGTATTACAACGTATATCATAAGGGTGCACGAAGTGCTAATAGAAAATATTACTTCATTTTTATAAATTTATTACTTTTACATGTCATACTTGTTGCTTTACATTATCTTCAAACGTAAAATTATTAGTATCGTTGAACAGTGAACATTCAATTTATTAAGTTAATTTACGCATAAAAAATACGAGATCAGAAATATCTGCTGTATGACCTTGAAAGGTTTTTTCCTAATATATAAACGTAACGACGTCAAATAGTTTATTTTAAGTAATAAAATCTGTTTCGTAAAATCTCACGATAGACTGCAATTTGAATATGTGCAAGCGGTTAATAATAACCTTTCCGTTACAATCAAAACATTCAAAGGAATTATCCGCGATTCGAAAAAAGTTCAGCTCGTGTGTTTACCTACCCGTAGAGACGCGAACCAAGCGAATCCAACAATTTTCTCAATTACACATATAACTTGCAAGCATCAAACTATGATTAAGCGCAAAAGCCTCATCGAAGCTCAGGAGGGTTTCTTCACTCTCCCCAGTTTCGGTTCTGACTCCCACACCGACTCTAACTCCGACTCCAATTCAAGATTCACCTTTTCAACCTTCGTCTACAGACAAGCCCGCGACAAAAATATGTTGCGATCCACCGCCCCGGTTCAGCGTGACCAACGTCTCCGAGGCTCAGCTCGAGGGTCGGATCTTCAGCGAGAGCGTGCGCAGCCTCTGGCGCTCGGGACCGAAACCTGGACAACTGGGTCAGTGCCGCGGTCTCAAGCATAGCCAACTACGCCGAGAGCTTGGGCTTCTCAAGCCCCAGCCCAACCAACTGAAACGACCCGGCGAAGTTCAGCAGATACACTGCAAATTCCAGAACGAGCGTCTGAGAATCCCGTACTTACCCTTAACTCTTTCTATTTGGTTAAAAGTCGCAGTTGGGCCAGTGAGAGCCGCAGTTCTGAAATGTTTTTAATATAAGTTCGTCCTACGCTCATTCTTGGTGTTATGACGCGAATGAGGCTACGCTTGTAGTCATGGGGATTACACGTAAACGCGCGGATTATATCAAATTGGATTTCTCTGGGAGACTTTACTACGAGCAAATATACAGAAAAATAAAAAAATAATAAAATCGAGGCTTTCACTCTTGCCTAAAATGCTTATTGAAAATTCATTTCCAAAACGAATAAAGGTTTACTCTACGAATCGAGTGAAAATAATACGGTGAACCAATAATTGCTAACACGAGACGTTAGCTTATTATTTTTAACTAAATTTTTAAAGCTAAACAAAATCATGTTCACGATGGGAATATGAAAAATAAGTATTTAATAACTGGATAAAGTAGATCGCCAGTGATTATTTAAAATGAGATTAATAAAAACGTAACTTTAACGAAATTCTAATCTAAACACTGGTGTGCGTCTTTTCAATCACTTAGCGAATAAACGTAAAGTTACATAAGTGCAGCTAATTTTTTTACGTGCCTTTGAATTAACTTAATGTTATTTCTAAAATTTCAATCGATAAATATTGTCTCTCCATATAATTATGATATTTAACACATATTGCTTGATTCAATATTTCTATATATTCACGTGATAATACTCATTTGAATGAGATAACATTATCTAAGAATGAAAAAGTTTTTTACATTAAATACACGCGCTGCGCGCGCGTGTGCACACACATACTTATATATATATATATACATATATATATACATATATATTTTTTTTACTTTTTGTACAAGTTTCGATACTCCGAATGTTCAATTTAATCACATTTATAAATCTTACAATTTATAGTTAAATATGTTTTAACTAAAGTAAAACTTCCCTGCGTCCTAAAATGTCGGTCGATTATTCATATCTTCAGAAACTTAATACAACATTTTTGCGTGTTTTTGTTTTGTAATACCATAAATATACTGTTTTATGTAGTGAAAAAATTTGTAAGTTAAATTTTAACATGTCCCGTAGGATAGAAAATAACTTAAAAAAACATAAAAAATGGTAAATTTTCCTGTACAAGTTTTATTTGCTGATGTGTAATATATGTAAATACGATAAAAAGCATAAAATATTTTTTAGAAAGATATATATTAAAATAATTATAAAAATATTTATACTATTTGTGAAAATAAATTTACGTGTATTTCTAAAAAATGATAGAAATCGAAAAGTAACTCAAAATATTGAGGTTGACGTTAAATGTCGAGTGTAAAAATACTATTTTTTCCTACTGAATGTATATAATAAAAATATTTTTTTACTTTCCTTAGTAAACCTTAATTTATTTTTAAAATCTACACTGTAAATATTTCTTAATACTAAATAAAATTTTTGACAAAAAACCAAGATATTTAAATGTAAATTCTTAATGTAATCCTCTTGTGCACCAATTGTACGCAAAAATCAAATGTCTTAGAAAAGATATATTCAAACTCTCTAGAGGATTACATATCATATTAAAGATGCTTTTAAAACTTAGCATCGGTCATTTGACATTTTTCTTTTTTTTTTCTTTTTTAATTGTTCTCAGTGTTAAATTTCCTTTTATATTTTTTATATGTCCACAATGTCTTAGGATATAAATATACTCTACTATAGCGAGACACCATTAAAATTAGAATACGAATTCAATCTGATTCACTTGATATAGATTTTTCTTTTTTTCTTTACTATAATAAACTATATTATATAATTCAAGGTATTTTAAGGAATAGACTGTATGCGAGTTAAATATATACATATATAAAATAATCATTATATTTGTTTGATCAAAAAAAAAAAATTAATTACTATTATCTCTATACATTTTCAAGCAATGATTCACATTTTCAGACAGATTATCTATATTATCTGATAATGATATGGTCTCATTTTATCAATTCTAATTTTCATAATATTTCATGAAGTTATATTTTAAAGGCAAATAAAAATATATGACCGAATATATCTTTAACTGATAAATTTGATAAAGAACACCTATAATAATAGATTACGCGCGTAGATAAGTATAGATAAGCTGAGAAAAATAGATCAAATTCGAGTAAATTTAAAAAATATATATATAGTTCAACTAGATTAAAACTTATTTTTTCTTTTCAATTATATAAAAATTACAATTATAATTAACTGAACGAAGTAAAATGAAATATTTGCAATGTAGAAAAATAAAAATTTTCATAGTTTTAAAGTTTAAATCGCGTATAGATTAACATCTAAATTTAGACAATAGTAATTATTCAATGATATTCTTTAAATGAAAATATAACAGATAAAGATAATTATAATTCAGTTATAAATAAACATATTAGTTCATTTTAATCCATAAATAAATATATTTCATATATTTGGTTAATAAAGATTTTTTCATTTTATAGAAATACTACATAAATAATAAAATTAATAAAAAAGGTCACTTGATAAAAAATTTCAGAAGCAATTAATGCTTTTCACTTTTAATTACGTATCGAATTTGTTTTAAAACATAATTATGAGCGAAAAAATAATTTTTACGTTAAAGTCTGTCTATTAGTATTATTTATTATATAAATATAATAAAAAAAAATCTAAATTTTAATATCATTAAATTTTAAGAGAATAAAACATGGTAATTAGGAATTCTATTTATCGGTTAAAAAAATCAATTTTATCGTATTTAATTTACACGATAATAACTTATACATATGTGTACAAGCGTATAGAGAATTACAAAAAATATGTAATAAATAAAACGATTAATAATTTAGTTATTGCATAACGCAAAAAATAACTAAATATAAAATAAATATTAAAAAGCATTCGGTCAATTTGATTACAGAATTACTTTGTCACTTTTACGTAATCGCTAACTAAATAACTAAATAAAAAAACTAGTAGTTGCTACTTGCAAGTAACGTGTATTGTTAATAATAATATTAATATAGTTAATAATATTACCACCACCAGGTGCTGAGATGTAAAATATGATTTTAAGAAAAAGATTATAATCTGCCCAAGTAGTAAGATTTACCATATTTTATAAGTCAAATTGTATTTTATTTCTCATTTTTATATTACGCTGTCTCTTCAAACTTTGAACAAAGATCATTTATTTCCGTTATGTTCTATGAACCGATGATGAAAAACAAAATTTTCAATTTTAAATTTATCTCTCAAACAAAAGTGCCAATAGGTCGGTAGAAAATCAGGACGTAAATAGTGAAAACCTTTAGAGTCATAGTCGGAAGCTTTATGAAGCATGAAAACTAGGTTGTCTAAATAAGTTTAGACGTCGGACATTACTTTCTCTGCTCAATAACTTTTGGAGACTTAGCGAACTTCTGATATTTTTATCGTTTTGCGGCTTAGATGATTTTTTACTTCTTCAAAAAATGTAAACTCTAAATCAAAACGTATATATTACTAAACTAATATATTACCAAAAATTAAATTTGAGATTAACATACTCTGAGGTATCAACAAAATATATTGTAAATACTACTGTTTTTGTAAAACTTATTAAAAGAATTTTAAATATATAAATAAAGTATTATTCCTGCCTGTCTAATTCCTTTGAAAGTAGAACAATAAATTATTAAAAGTCATTACCTATATGATAAAATTATCACCAAATAGAAAAAACTATAATTATTGTTTCCTTCATTTTTTTTAAATATTGAAATATTTCCCGTGTAAAATGATTCGACAATTTTATGTTTATATAGATACTCTTAAAAATTTTAATTTTTTATTACGCTTAATACAACAACCATTTTCAATTTTTTTCACTTGGTTTATTATGAGTTTCCTAATACTAATACTTCATTAATATAATAAAATTAATAATACTGGCAGTATATAAAATCCAAAAAGTTGATAATTATATAAAATTTGATTGATAAAATTTGTTAATTTCATTTAATCATATACGAGTTTGCATATTATAACAGTGATTTTAAATACAATTTTGTATATAAATAAATATTCAAACGTTATTCACACTTTCATTTTATGATTTCTTTCAAAAAATTTGTTTATAAAATATAGTAAATATTTTTTACATCATTTACACGCTAACCTTTTAAATATATATCTTTGCATGAAAATGAGTTAATTATAAATGTACGTAGTTTTTAAGTCGTAAAATTCTCTTTTGTAATTCGTAAATGGAATTAAATTTCAATTTTGAAATTATCAAACAAATTGAAAAAATTTTTCATTATCTTCGATTTAATAGTAAAAGTTTGTTTAATTTATTCCTTTATAATGACGTATCAAAGAATAGTTTAAAAAAAAATTTTAAATACAAACTAAATAGGAAAACCATGTAAAATTATGATGAGAAAATGAATCCGCTTTTTAAACTATAATATGTATATAATTTAATTTTTTTAAATAAATAGTTATCCAAAAAATAGTGAAATTTATAAATTTTAGGTACATTAAAAATTTAAATGAAATAAAATCAAATAATAGAAAATCTGGGACTTATTTAAAACATATTTAAAATAATACTTTTGACTGATAAAAATATGGAAAAAAAATTAATACTAAATTTTTTAAAACATTTACAGTTATTGTAGTAGTTTCATTGAAAAATTTTAAATATTTTATTGTTTATAATAAGAATTTATAATAATATTTATATATTCAAAAAATAGATACCATAATAATAAATAATGTCAAAATTTCAATTATGTTAAAACAATTGATTAAATTTGGATTTGTGTAAAATTCTTAATTATAATTGAAAATACCTGTTAATAAAATCATAATAGGGAGTTGAAATAGTATTTTTATTATTTTTAGATAATAGATTTATATAATTATTTTTAATCTTAATGAGCATTTAAAAGCTAATTCAAACAATATAACTTGTATAAAGGGTAGCATTGAAAGTTCAAATGTAAGTTTATACTCACATAATTTCACTCTATAGTAGAGTAAATCCTGTAAAGTTACGCAAAAAAAGATCAATATAATATCTAAAGAAATTTTTTTTGTATTTTTATGGAAAAAATATAATGAGTACTACAGAATTGCTCATTATAGATGAAGTAGGATAATTGTGCAAATATAATATATTTTGTTAGGAGGACAAATTATGATTACTAAAGCTACGAATATTAGTTCAATATAAAATTATGTATCTTCTACAATTTAAAAAAAAAAAAATAAAGTAAAAATTTAAATGTAAAACGTAATTATTGCATTGTTATAAAATTTGTATAAAATTCACAAATTTTGTATATATATACATTAATTTATTTTATAAATCATTCATATACTAACGATTATAAAACATAAATTTATTTTTTAAATAAATCTCTCTAAATTAAATAGAAATATTTTATGTGAAATATATATATGAAGTATAGATATTATTGTTGATATTATTAATAATATTAATCATATAAAATCTATTAGAAGAATGTAGAAGTTTATAATTTTCTTATCGAATGTATTTGAAAAGACAGACATCTAGAAATAAATGTTTTTATTTTTCTATGATCAATTATTAAAGATCCAATTAAAATTCTAATGTGTAAGTATAGTAAATTCCATATTCATTTAAAAAAAATTCGTGTAGTCCTATAAACTAAAATGCTAAAGGAATAATTTTTGAAACACAATTTCTTAATGTAATATAATAATAATTAAATAATTTTAATTAAAAGAAATCATCTTCTATCCAGAGTTAATTCCTACTACTGTGCAGAAATTTCTTTTTCTGGAATAACTTATTCTATTTTAAGAATCTTCTCTTATCATAGAATTCTGTACAAAGCAAAAAGATCATTATTAGTTTTCTTCAGTTGTCTTATATAATTCTATATTACCTATTTTAATAACAATTTATTGTAAATTAAAGACAAAGAAATTATATAATTACAATCATTTTTTACATAAAAGAGCTTAAAAGTTACTCGGAAAAAACTGCAATAATTGCCAACTAAGAAATTCATAAATAAAATATGAACAAAACTTACAAAAAAAAAAAAAAATTTCTTTGCAAGTTTCATCAGAAAAGCTATAAAAAATTTATTTCTTAAACAAATTATATTTAATATATTGGATAATAAATACACATTTATATTAAAAATAAAATAACTGTAAACGCAATAAATTTTAATTTTAAAAGCACTTATTAAGCATTCATATTTTTAATAATTTAAAAATAAAATTTAGTTCGAATTTTTATTAGTTAGGTATAACTTTTAAAGTTAAATTGTTTCTAAAAATAAGCCACATATACTTGAGTCTTTGCTTATCTTTCTTTTTTACCTTTTGTCATCTAAAAACTTTAAAACCACAATCTCGTGGTATACCATCATTGCAAACAGTACATGGAAAGATAAACTTTATTGAAAAAATATTTATTTACGACAAACTGTGCTTTGTTATTTTTAAAATAAAGCTATGATCAATAAAATAAATACAGAGATTAAAGTTGTGCAGGAAATAATTCGACTAAAAAGAAACATTAACAATATAATAATTACCAATATGTTTTTGAAAATTCTGTAACAAATATCTATTCAAATTTCTTAATTATTTCAATATATAATGTACTTTATATTATATAAGGCAATTATTTGAGCGAAATTTTACCTTTTCTAATTTTAGACCCCCACATATAATCAGTTAAAAAACAAAAATATTTTGAAATATTGATTTATAATGTTTTAAAAGTAAATAAAACATCTTTGTAATTAAACGGTACATATGAGTTGTATACTTTTCTTTTATTTTTCGCGTTATTTTATAATCATGTGGATATAAAGTTTTATATCCACATAATCATTAATCATATTTCACAATTTAAAAAAATATTTTTTAATTTTTCAAGTTTTTAACAACAATTTTGTTGTCTGTGTTACATTCAAATTTATTTAAGACCTATTATAAAATCTATGAAAGTAATATTCGAGATGATAAATTTGAAGTTACAAGAATAAAAGATATTAGTTTAATAAAAATTATAAACCAAATTAAATTATTCAAGAAAAATTTAGTTTTTTAGCATAAAAGAATTTTTCTTTCTAATTACATGCAATTCAAATAACTTTCGTTTATTTGATAAAATCAATACAAAAATATCGCGAGATAAAATTGAATCTATTAATAATTGATTTAAGTATGATAAAAATTTTAATGCATTGAAATATTAAATGGAACATTCATAATAAATTTAAAATATAATGGCTATTATGTATTTCTATTATAAAGAATTTTTATTTTTTTAATAATAATACAGTTGATAAGATTTATAAGATAATAAAAACTTTAAATCAATACTTACAAATGAATTTCTTTTTCAACCGCATCGTAGCTTCGGTAGCCACAATTCCCTTTAAATATAATTATAAGCTTATAGAATCACAATTACTGTATTATTAATTATAATTTATGATTTTTATTTTTAATTAAAGATTATAGTTACAGAATATGTATGTATGCATGTATGTATATATGTATATATATATACAATTTTACACTTCTATAAAATTAAATATTTTATTTAAATTATTTAAAAAAAAAATATTGCGTTAAAATCAGATTTATTGGTATTTAATAATAAAATAAAAATCTGCATGATTTTCGTGTATAGTTTTTATAATATAAAATGCAATTTATTTAATTATATAAAAAAATAATTTTGCTATTAATTCAGAAGCAATCGACTTTATCAAATACTATTTAAAAAATATAGATGTAGTCTTTATAAAACTTATTTATTTTAAGTTAAAATTTTAGTATGAAATGTTTCGTGTTTTTTATAAAATAATTTATTTACATCTAATATATCGAGGTTTAAAACTTCTGTGTTAATTTTATGATTTTTTAATAGATCAGGAAAATCTATTTTAATAAAATATATAATATTTTAATTCGATTAGAATAATTTTAATAATTAGTATTTATATTGTAACCAATATCGACGTTTTACAAATTATAAAAAATGTGTTGATATTATGATAATAATAATTATTTTAATAAAGTTTCTTACGCAATAAATCATAAATTACAAAAATTTCGTTCGTTCGCTTAAAGTAAATAATTGAAAAGTAAGCAGCTGTGAATAACTTAATAAAAAGTCAATACGAAAAGTATTATTTTAGACACTTACAGCTTTAACAACAAAAATAAATTCGTTTTCGACGTGGGAACCCAATATTTTAATATTTATATTAGATAGAATATATTATATAGAAATCTATTAAATTTTGTTAACTCTTGTCGTCAAAAAGGTTATCAATACAGGCAAAATTTAGACAAATACGAGTTTTTAACTAATTAAATTGCATTTTAATAAATCAAAAGCTATACATTGAAATAATGCCAAAGCCAAAGTACGTGTGTGATTCGTTAAAAATATTGGTGCACGTCGTATTGATCGAAAAATAATAAGCACCAGACAATGCACAATTTTCGGCAATTTCCCACCTTATTTTCAAGAATTTTCCATTCGTGCATGTATGTAATAGAAGTCGCTGTCAGTACTCTTATGTCCAAACTATAAATATGGTGCATCGACCGTTGGCATCACTCTGTGTGGACGTGCCGGAATTCTTTCCTAAGGCACCAGGGACTTGGCCCATTGAGGATCACACGAAGCCACTTCATTTCTATCCCCTTACGTCTGACAATCCTTATCAAGACGAACTCTTCCCGTACAAGGGACATATAGCCAATAGGAAAACCGTCACCGTGTACCAAGTAAAATCAAAACTTTCCGAAATCACAGATAGAGATGCGCTATTTTCTTATCTGAGGTGGATTCACTATTCGTGGAATCGTATTAACCGTTGAGTTTTGTCTGAAAATAGCAATCCGAAAATGTTTCCACATCCGCAATGAATCTCGAATGTTTTTGTGATGGGATCTTGAACTTTTTTGAGGCACTAGTATTATGATCAATATAATTCTTGATAGTGCTCAGCAAATTTACCAACGCTCTTTTTATAAAAATTAATGAAATATTTTTTAGCGAATAATATTGAAGAATATTTGGAGTTACATACAACTATTGTTAATTTACTGTGCATTTAATACTGTCGAATGAATATTACTCTGTCGTTAAAAATTCTTCGTACGTGTGATCGATGGGCTTAGCGCAAAAAGTAATTGTTAACCGGTAAGAAAGCTTCGTTTAAATTAAAAAAATTTACCTTTGCAGATTTTGAATGGATGCATATTCAAGGTAAATAATTGTTTTCACAATATGTACGAACTAATCAATATATATATATATATATATAACTTTTCAACCAATTGCTTTACTACTTTAATTTTTATATAAAAATGATCAAATGCATAATTGAAATACGCTTTAACCAGAAATGAGTCACAAAATATTTTATGCATTTTTTAACTTAAAACTCACAACACTCAAGAATATATACTAAATTAATTGTATTTCAATACATACTTATGAGTTTTATTGCACTTTAAAGCTTTTGTATATATCATTTAACAAAACTTATACTATTCATTATTATTTTATAATATTAAAATCAATAGGTAATCAAATTTTTCTATTCACTTAATATTTAGTTATTCTTGAAAAAATAATCTAAACAATTAATTAGTTGCATAATTGCAATCGTCTAAAAATCAAAATGTTTTTATCATATTGTTAAAGAAATTCTAAAAAATATTTCATAAAAAAATAGATTGATAAAAAATAATGTTGCAAAGCTTTTAAGCGCAGCAACATTAAGAGATTAGAAAGACTTTTAGATAAAGATTGATCACGCCTTGATATGATGAAATAACGGATTACCCTTTTGAGCCTTAACAAACACTAATGTGGGTTCACTAATGAACACAAATGCTCCACATAGATCTGACTATCATAATTTCTATACCATCTGTATTTCATAAATTTATATAAAGTTATAATTTATAAATTAATATAAATTAACGAAAGGTAATACCAATATTAAATAGCTCTTGGGCATCTACTATGTAAAAAACGAATGTATATCGTCTTGAAAAAAAATATAACGTTTTGAAAACTTAAAAAATATTACAATATTACATATGTAATAGTAGGTACGGAAAAAATTAATTCCTATGCGAAAAAGTATTAATTCTATCTTCGTAATAATTTTATTTTAATTATTTAATTGTAATATAAATAAATTACATATAAATAATATACATAATTTATTGTATTTCACGTAAAATTAATGGCTTCAAAAATAATAGATAAAATGATAGTTACGCGTCTCTCTAAAATATTAAATAATATTATTAATGTTACTTTTAATAAAATAAAAATGATAAAAACAAATGATATAATTTTTTTAATGAGTTTAAAAATTGAATTTTTAAATATCATTTATACTAATTAACTTTTACATAACTAATTCAATAAAAAATATATAAATTAAAAAGTAAAAAAGTAAATAAATTCGTCTTTTAAAAAAAATAATGAATTTTTATTTAACTCAATAATAAATTATAATCAAGGGATGGAAGCATAAATTTATTATTTCTTTGAATTAAAATTATTAGGTAATAAAATATTAAAAAGTATATAAGATGAATATAAATTAATATATAAAAAAAATATAAATAAATACGAAAATATACAATTACGTAGATGACGAATACAATATTTTACGTAATATTATTAAAATAATTAAATTATATAAATTTAAATTGACAACGCATTCGATTGAATTGAGAATTAAATAAAATAACGAAACAGTTTTGGATATATCGAGATAAAAAATGGAAAGATAATCTCAAATTAGATTTAACAAATGTGAGACATGATTTAGTATGTACGGTAAATTTAGTTCATAATAAAGAAAAATAGCTTCTTTATATTGACAAAAATAAAAAACCTTATTCTAGTTTTAACTATCAATTAAAAAAACGTTAATCCAAAAATTGATATTCACTTAGTAAATTAAAAGCATTACTTTTTTGTCCATTACAATGTATAAGTATATATTTTAAATAAAAATTTAACCTTCTTTTCTTAAAAAAAAAGTTAAATAGGTTTAAAAACAAATGATAAAAATGTTTGATAACTGCTTTTGTTTACAATTGTAAAAAGACTTATTTTAAAATTTTCTTTTTATCGTGTAATAAATTTATACATATTTGTTTTCAAAAATAGTAATTTAAGAAAATTATTTTACTTATCTAAAGTTTATCTATTCGTTTTATTGCAAGTAACGGATTTGTATAAAAAATATCTATTCTCGATATTTACTTCGGAGAAAATATTGTCTTAATGGTGTTAAAACATATCAATTATGCAAGTGAAAATTTTTTATTTACGAAAAAGTAAAAAGAACTATTATTAGATAGTGCATTTGAATAAAATATATTATAAAAAACTACCAGTTGATAATATATTAAAATATTAAAATTGTTTAAAGTTTAAAGTCATACTTTTTAATAAAATAAAATATATTTAAAAATTTTTCCTTGATAAAACTATTTCTAAATTATGAAATACTTCTTTCCTATTCTAAGCAGCTTTCACGATAAATAACGGTTATTATCTTGATAATCATCTTTTAGTTGTACCTTCCTTTATGGTTTATAAAACTTGACTCTTAGTCTGAAGGCTAGAAAAAATCCTCTCTTATATACAGTTTATAGATTTAAAACTCTAATAAATTTTTAAAGTAGAATTGAATTTATTGCCGAATAAATTCATGCTAATAATGAACTTTATTTCTTATATTTTTGGCACACTGCTATTGAAATATGAAAGTTTCTTCGAAAATATTAAATAAAAATTTTTATTTATATTTTGCATGAAACATTTATTTTAGATATTTTTTGTTACAAAAATAAAACTAAAAAATTGTTTATAATTTCAAATATTTTCATTCTTGAATTAATATTAAAAAATATTAAAATATTTATCTGTAATTATTGGCATTTTTGTATGATCTTTTTATATTTTAATATGTTACAAAAATTTACGAGAATATCTAAATATTAAAGAATAAAAAAATTTTTTTTAACTCTACATTTAAAATCTAGAATTCAATATGATGGATTAAAATTTGTGTATTCAAATAATGAATAAATCTTAAAAAGTGGAACATATTATTAACATATAGTTAATATTTATGTAAAGATCTTGTAACCAATATTACTTATTATATTTACTTCTATTTTTTATATTTATTAATTAAAATTTATATAATAATATTTATACTCGCTAAATAACTAATGTTATGAACATAATATAAACTTAAAAGTAAAAAAGTTAATAAATTATTATTCTAAAAAAAATTATAAACTTATATTTAACACAATAATGAATTATGAATAATTGAAGGAACCATAAATTTATTGTGTTTTTTTCTAAAAATATTGTAATAAAATATTAAAAAGTATAATATTCTTAATTTGTAGTATATTAATATATATCAATTCATTATATCGATTATTTAATTAAATATTTTATATTTCTTTTTTTTTAACTTTCAAATAAATCAATTTTCATAAATAAGAAAGAAACAATTAAACAAATGTTAGATTATTTTTGCACTTACAAAGTTTTAGTTTTCGTACACAATTTAAACGTGTAAATTTTGATACTTAAAATTATTATTTACATCTTTTGTTAATGTCCATTTTCTAATATAGTCACTTTTTTAACAACTATACAGACAAATACTTGGAATAGTTATTTCCCATGAATAACAATTACAAAGTGAAGCATAGACAAGATGAGTTAAAATAACTTAATGCTGCTTTATATATTCTATAACATTTTTAATATTGAAATATAAAGCAATAAAAAAGAGTTAATAGAAACATTCAGAGAAAAGACAAAATTTCTGAAGAAAGATACAACCAATAATAATAAGAGGTAAAACATAAATAGAAGTAAGATCGAATATAACGATAAGAAAATTGAATGAATAATAAAAAAAGAGAGAAAAAATAAAGAATAAGTTTACTATAAAAGTGGCAACAACACACAGAAATTTGAGTGAGAAATTGAAAAGGAAATGTTTCTCAAGTTTTGATCAATATAAGTATGTGGGGAATTAAGGCGAGAAAGAAAAGTTATGTAGAAGTCAGATGCCAAAGTAAAACAAATTTTGATAAGAGAATAGATATATTTATAAAAAGGGATCTGATATCTTATTAAAAAAGTAGAAGACAAGTATAGGAAAGAATAAAAATAAATAAAAGAAGACGGGTAATACGCATTAAGATTTAACAAAATAATTACGAAATCGAAAATTTTAGCAAAAGAAGAAGAATGTATACAATGAAAAGAAATACATATAAGTATATATACAGGAACTTGAAGTGGAAAAAATAGATAGTTTACTAATTTTTTATTTTTGTTTATATATTTTTATATATTTATATTTAAATTAATATATTCTTATATTTAGTAACGCAAAAATATAGAAATTGGAAAAATAACGGAAATATTATAAGATAAAAATAATATTTTAAAATGGAGTACAAAGAAATACACGGGTTGAACTAATTTTAAAAGTATACTATTAATATGAAAACAAGAATGAAACAAAGAAAGTTGAATAAAGAAAAAAGTGAAAAAATATAGAAGATAGAAAAAATGAAAGATAAAAAAAAAGAGTAGGTTAGTCATTAAAAAATATAGAAAATAGAAATAAAAGGAAAAAATATAAAAACAGAAGAATATATAAGTGTAATTATATTATTGATAAATAGAAAGGGTATATAACCCTTTAAATTACATAAGTATAAAAGAAAATTAAAGTTTTCAGAAAAAACTTAAAAGTGAAAAAATAGAAGCTAAAAAGCTATAATTTTAGGTGAAAATTTCAATACAAAACAGAAAAGAAAGAGGAAAGATACATAAAAAAAGAGAAGGTGAAGGAAAAAATTTTAAAATAAACAGAGAAAAAATAAACGTAAAGAGTAATATCGAATCATACCACTAACCAATAAAAGTAAATTCAGTGAGGAATCGGAAGAGGAAAAATATTGGAAAAAAGAAGGGGGAAATGAAAAAAACGAGAAAATTATATAAAATAAAAATAAATTATAATAGAAATATAGAAAGAAATAAAAAAAAAATTTTAAACTTATAATAAAAAAGGAGTGTAAATGAAAATGTATAAATAATGTAACAAATTTTAAAAAGATAGAAAAAGTTATATCAAAGAAGGAAAAAAAATTGGGAACTACTGAAAACAGAAAGAAGAAAAAACAAGAAAAACAGAAGAAGTAAGGAACAATAAATTTGAAAACGTCATGTGAAAACTAATTAATAAAGAAAAAATATGGAAAGAAAAATTAATATATATATATATATATTATTAAAATAGAGTGATAAATTAATATGATGAGGATGAAGATTGAAGTATGAGAAAAATCAGAAAAAGAAAAGGAAGAAAGAGAAGAATTAAAAAGAAGTGTAAGAAATAATTAATAAAATTCATAATAATAAACGCCCAAAAACATTGAGGAATGTAGAATAGAAATACGAAGAAAAAACATAATAAAAGGCATGTAAGCAGTTATAAATAAATTATTAAAAGGAAAAAATTTTTGAAAGTATTGTGAAGCAGCATGGTAATGTCAATCTTTAAAAAAGGACAATGAGAAATTATAATAAATTATCGAGGGATTACTTCGGTGCACTTTGGATATCAAATAAAGAGAAAAAATTTATGTATATATATATAAAGAAATGAGGAGATAAAAGGAAAATCGAAATGAAGATGTAATCAACATGTAGACTAAGTAATGTGAGTAAATAAATATTGGTTAATAGACAAAGAATAGATATGTAATTTGTACAATTATGATAAGGAAATTATGAAATATATATTAGAAGATTGCAATGAAAGAAGAAATGCAATATAAGGAACTGAAAAAATCCAATGAAAGAAGAAAAAAGAAAAAAAGAAGAGAGATAATCATATAGTATAACATTTATTAAAATAAAAAAAGAGACAATGTAAAAAGACATTATTGGAAGTGAAGAAAAAAAGAGATTATCAAATTAAATAACAAATAAGTATTAAATTGTATAAAAAATGTAATGAGATAATATCTTATAACGTATTATAATCCAAATTTATTGTATAAAATGTTCCGAATAAATAATATAATATTTAATTTAGAATTAAATAAAATAATTTTAAGAAATATAAATACTATTTTTAAATAAAAAATGTTTTTTTTTGTTATTCGATGATCAATATTAATAATTGAATAATTAAATCAATAAAAACACAAGTAGCTAATTGTTAAATAAATAAAGATACTAAACATTGAAGTTTAAAGAAGAAATAAATAATAGATACTCTACTAGAACTTTTTATACTCTAGTATAAAAAGATATAATTTTGATTTTTAGTAACATAAGTGAAGCGGAACAGTGTTCAATTAACGAAGCTTGGAAAGATAAACTAAATAACGTCTATTTAAAGCTCCCCTTTTACAACATCATTTGTCAATGTCTCTGTCAAATCTTAGCCATCCCCGGAAATTCAAAGCTATTTCCATCGTAGTTTGACGATCATGCAATAACCCTCTGTATATATCGAGACTCAATATTTGCTCTCTGCAATAACACAGAGAACTTATAAAGTAAAATATCCAAAGTTAATTTAAGCATTTGAGTTTATACCCGAAGATTTTCCTGCTACGAAAATGGCTTTGACCAATAACTTTTTTAAACATCCGCTCGTGTCGCTTATAAATTAGTTAGCAACTTATTATCGTATTTTATTTTATTGAAAATAACAGTAAATTTAGATATGACTAAGAATATATAATAATAATTATTATATGTATACTAATAATATACGACTACTTGTAGCTTATATTATTATAACGATTTCTGGAAAGATTTTGATTTTTACTTTTATTTGTAATAATTTCATTATTAATTGCCAAAATTACTTCTAATTTAAATTTCAAGTAACATATTGATTTCTCCTTAAAAATATGTCTTAAAAAATTTACAAGATCCTTTCTACAAGCTTAGAATTTTTTGAAAAGTTATATTCGTTAAAATTCAAAAGAGTGCAGGTATTATCTCTCTCACACGCGAAGATTATAATTGCTCGTACATGCTTAAAATATAAATATAAAATAAAATATAAATTATAAATAACTCGAGATTGACTGCTTTGCTGATAATCACCTAAAACATGAAATTTATTTAGTTAAAGTGCAAGAAAAACTCTTACTCCATCTTTGAAAACTACCGCGTTCACACTGCAATAAAATGCATTGAACTTGTACAAGCGTCCAAAAATACAACTCAGCTTGCTTTATTTTACGAAGGATTATTTTTTTAAGCATGATCTCGAGCGATAAGATAAAATTCTCAGTTAACCGTCTTTCTTTCAGAATACTCTGGTGCCGATGATTCCGGCGCCGATAATGAGCGCAATAATGTGGCCTTCACAGACGTGGACTCAGCGTTTTCTACCAAGTCCAATACAGATTCACCAAATGCCGACGCCCGTGACAACGGGTTCGCAAGCGATAACTATTCAGCAGCAACAACAGCAGCAGCAGCAGCAACAACAACAACAGCAACAGCAGCAGCAGCAGCAGCAGCAGCAGCAGCAACAACAGCAACAACAGCAACAGCTGCCGTCGCAAGCTGCAGCCACGGCAAACGTATACCCGATACTTGTTCACCGACCCATCAGAATCCAAGAATCCACCACGAAATCTCTGATTCCACAACCAAACAATTCCCACAAAATACCCACTTCTATACCCGTGTACCAGAGAGCGAGTAAACTTGCTTCGGACTACCCGCAACGACGGAAAAGCCAGGGCGTGGACTTTAACAATCTCATACTTCTCACCAAAAGCGCAATGAAGGTCAGGCGAAACCAGATCAAAGGTTCGAAGAAGTGTCTCGCCGACACCACGACGGCTCAACTTCAGGCTTTCACAAACGTGACAACAGCAACTAAGGCCGAGACTCAATCAACGCGATGGTTCGATAAGGGATGCCAGCCGGTAACTGCGACGACTTGCGCATAATCCTCGATCATCCTCGATCACCCTCGATCACCCTCGATCTTCCTCAATTTAACGTCGCGAATATTAGTCCTGAATCGAATGAAAAGCATTGACTTGATACGCTAATCTCCAGAAATTACCAAACGAATTATTATTGTGCCTGTTCACGACTTATTTCCATTTCAAAAACGTTCAAATTATGTTAACTGTTTCGAGGCTATTAAGTTATTTTTAAAATATTTAGTAAAAGCTTTTATTGACTACAGTGCGCCACTATTTCATAAAAATTTATCTGAAATGTCCCGTTGTACAAACTGTACAGCCGTGCGAGATAAATCCTCGTTAAGTACTTCTTAGATGCAAAGGTTTTTAAAACAACTATTGAAACTTTAATCGCGTCTTTAATGAGTTAAAATTATTGCCGGATAAATATTTTATTATCCAAGAAAGCATTTACAATTCAAGAATTAAGAAAGCAAATAATAAGATTTATGGCTATGTTTAATTTAACTAATTTTAAAGTGATTACTTAAAGAGGCTTGAAAACTATTTCCGTCTGAAAGTAATAAGATTTTAACTGTTTGCTAGAATAATCTCAATACCTTCGCGTTTTCAATTCGTAAAAAAGGTCTAATAGAGAAAAATGCCTGCATGCACGATATTCATCTGATTAACATATTTAAAATTGTTATTATTCTAAAAACAACAAACGCATCAAATTGAATTTTTTAATACTCTCGGTTCGAAAACGGATTTTCGTTGATGCAATTATTTTCGTAATCACATAATGTACACTAAAGAATTCATGTTAAAATCTTTTCCAATAATTATATCGAATATATCGAATAATCCAATATATCGAAATAATAATATTAATAATGTTCATCGGCTGGCTATCCGCATGTTAACAAATTATTTTTAATTAAAAGAAAATATTTAATTTTTGATAATTATTTTATATTAAAATGACTATCCGTGTAATAACAAACTAATAATAATTAAAAGAGACTTCGATTTATACCGTCAAGGAATAAACTGATTCGCTATATAACATTGTTCTGATTTAGCATAATTATAGTTCTTCAAATGTCTTTTAAAACTATGATTGATCAATATAATTAAACTTTTAAATAAATATTCTTTAATTTATTATAAAAAACCATTCAACTTGAGTTTGAAAAGGATAAGTGCCATCATTGTTGAGTTAAGTTAGGTTTTAATCCAAAACTCCAGTAGCAGCGACAAAGTAACTTTTAATTTAATTATTAAGATTGAAAATAACTATTGATTTGTACAATATAAAGACATACATTTTAATTAAAAAGTTATATTGATCAGTATCGAAAGAAACGATAAAATTTATATTTATTTCTTATATAATTTTTCATTTCTACTATCGTGCAAGGAAACAATTAAATTTTGTTTAATTGAAGTACCTTTTCTATTTGAATTTTTACACGAAGAATAATCTCAAGGTTTTCATTGTCCTTTTATTGCATATAATTGTCACGTTAATGTTACGTTAATTACTATATTAATTGTTACGATAATCAAAGTCTTACGTTATTTCTTTTATAACTAAAACTGTATTCAATAATATGGAACTTCAAAGTCAATAAACGGTTAATCTTGTACCGGTGTATTCATTTTAACTGTAGTCGAATATTTTTGAATATTTGAATAATAAGTGGATATATCAATAATTGAAAAAATTTCTCGCTGTGAAAAAGTTTGAAATACTCTCTCAATTCAAATAAAAAAATCGCAAGATGTAATAAAAAGTAGAATTTACTATTTACGCTGCTTTTAATCTTATATTTATTAAAAAATTTATGATTAAATTACAAACTCAGAGATCAAATTATATAATTATTTTTTACGATACCAAAATATGGGTACAATTTATGTATTTATGTAATTTATGTCGAAATCTAATTAGTATTTTAAATTATAACATACATTATTCATATTTACATAATAATTGATTTTTATAAAATAATTAAAAGATAATTTTAAAGCTTCAGCCGAAGAATTTCCGTAAACAATTGACATTTAATTTTTACTGAATTTTAAACTCTCAAAATGTGAAACCATCCAGCAAACTTAAATTATATTAAAAATATATCAAAATCCGTAATCCCTATTGCCAATTATTTTTTATTTTTAATTATTTAATAATTTATTTATTTTTGAACTTATAAAATAATATTAATTGAATTCATCGATTTCGAGAATTAATGTTAATTTTTAATATCCATTCTAATATAGCATACTATCATTTTCGTTTCAAGTAATTAGCAATATGATTTTATGATTTTTTATTCCATCTAAAAAATCTTAATGTAACATTTTATAAAGCTACTTATTTCAGTACAACCAGCTTTTATTTTAAAAACAATTTTATACGAGAAACCTCATTTACAACTATCTGCAAGAAATATGTTTACGTAAAACTATCGTCGTTTAAATAATAACTAAGAGTTGTCTTTTATTTGCAATTAAAGAAACTTTTGAAAATAAAGTAAATATACTTTAAATTATTTCAAAATGTTCAACATACTTTAACAAATCTTCGGAATTTGTTAAAAACATATATTTATATTTTTAAATAGCATTAAAAATATCCGTGCGCAATAATGATTACGTGTTTAATAATAGTAAAATGTTTATTAATAACTTTATTAGGTGAGCGCTAAAACATCGGTTGAAGCTTTGAGTTCACAAAAAAAATGAAGTGACATCTTTACATGTTTAACATTAAAAAAATCGATACAAATAACAATTCAAATATATCATCATTATAATGACCAACTAAAGCATGAAAGTTGTACGAAAATAAAAATAATAAAAACTTTAATTGGAACTGCAATTTACTGTAATGTTAAAAAATGTAATATGAGTTTATTGTTGAATTAAAATTGCTGAATAATCGTTGCCATTATACTTTGCACTAACAATGAAAGCTAAATAAGCATTCGATTCAAGACTCGAATAAAATCTCAATCGAGCCTCTCAACGGCCAACGTGAATTCAACGTGAATTCTGCGCGAACTCACAAGTCTTATCACCATTTTATTTTGCCAAAGTTCCTAACGAATCCATCCACACTCGTTTCCATTAGGCACCGGGAAGAATTTTGACAAAGCGGCGTGACAAAATAAGACCATCTCGCACCGAGTAACTCACCTTTGAAACTTTCGTTTCAGCTCGCGCAGTTTAATTATAATACGTGTGTCGGATAAACCGCCGACGTCCGCGATTTTAGTAGAACGAGCCCGATGTGGTAAGACGTGACACGGATTTTGCAAACATCCGCCGTATTTTTCCCAGCATTCCACGTGATCGGGACGATCGAACTCCTCGGATCCTCTCCTTGCCCCTCCCGAGGTATCCGTCGCGACGCGAAGGCCGATGCGGCAATTAGCGATCGTGCGAGTCCCACGAAAAATACCGCGCATCTGAGCTCATTACCAATGTAAAACACATTTGTTGGCGCGCGCGTCCAGCGCAGAGAAAGGGAGTACGTGACCGTGTGCACGAGCCTCCCGCAACCTCCGGTCACGCGCAGGACCGATTCTTCAACCGGCGTCAAGGATCCCGATGAGGAGCGCGAGCCCGAGCCCGAGCCCGAGCCCGAGCCGGAGTCCGGGGAGCTGGACACGCCCGCGACCAAGCGCCTCTACAGGGACGTCCTGGGTGGATGCCAGCCGGAGGATGCCGGCTTCGAGCACAGATACGACGAGCTCGAGAGACAGGCCATGGAGCAGTACAGGACCTCCGAGGAGTGTCTCGCTCTCAGATACCAAGTACTCAAATATAAATTGAAGCGAACGAACCGTAAGAATGCGAGGTTTCCTAAAAATGAGGCTCGCGCTTCTAGAGATTCGGGTCAGAGTCCCGATTTTTTGTTTTCAAAAGGGACGCTACAAAAGGCTGACCCAAACTTCATTTTAGTGTCGTTTAAGACCCCGAACCTAAATTTATTAACAACATCAACGTTTTATTTTTAAGAACCTCAAACGAGACTCATAATTCAAAGAATTTAGGAGTAGAAAGTTTATTTCTGAAATTAAACCTAAATAGCTTTAATTTTCAAAAACTCATTTTAAGTTTTAAACGTTAAGCTATTCTCTGGTGAGATAATCGCTTGATTCACAACTTCTGTAACGCCTGACTTTCTGTGCTCAGAAAGACTTCAATTTTTTTTTTTGAGTGATGCCAGCTAATCTTCACACGAGTCATCTCTTCTTATAACTAATGTACTGATTAAAAATCTTTTTTGAACGAATGTCTCCTCTAGTGTTCGTATAATAAAAAATGCTTTACTCGAACGTTTGCTCCTTATATAATAAAATGATGTAACAATATATAATGTATAAAAATTATTACAAAATATTCATTCAATGCAGATAGACAAGAATCATCAAAATATATTAATTTATGAAAAAACACTTGGCCATTCAATGTGCTAATTTTTCGCGTAACCTTATATACGTATATGTATTTGTATATGCATCTGTATATATATATATATATATATATATATATACATCCGACATTTTTTGTATTAAAGGTAGTCTTGATGTTCTTTATTTTCCATTCGTATATAAAAATAAAACGCTCAATATTATCATTATTCTAATTAATCTATACTTGTATTAAACTTTCGTTGAAAAGGTGCCAACGTAATTTTGATTAAAGTTTAAAATAACTTTTAAAGCAACAAATACTTCAGATGACATTTGAATCAGATCATGACCTAATTTCTAATTAAATAAATTAATGTTAAATATATATTCACTCAATAATGACAAACATCGACGGTACACTTTCGTAATCCATAGACAAATAGTTTTCACCGTTCACATTTAAAACAGAGGATTTCTTACATAAATTTGTCACATGCTTCATTCTTTATTAACATTTATTTTATTTAAATTAGTAATTAGATGTTTGTTCTTTTGTATTGTAATTATTTTATAATTTTATAATTAATATTTTAGCCATCGCTCAATTTTCTATACGTATAATACACCTTTTCATTTTATATGTACGTGTATATAACTCATTAGAAATTAAAATACATTTGCAGAAATCAATTTCTTCTTTCAAATTCTACTAAATCAGCTATAAATAATTAAAATATTAAATATCTTTTGATTACATTTAAAAATAATTATTAGTAATTTAATCCACTTTTATAAAAATTATCAAAAAGTAATTATAAATATATATATTTATACGGATAATACATTATTGTGCCTAAAGTATCGTGGAATAGTTTAAAAATGAACAAAACAGCTCATTTCTTATGATTATTTTGTCCGGAGAATTAGTTCGGTACTTTTATAATTGTTTTCATAAAATATAATCTTTCTAATTATATTTATATAGTTATTATTTTTAAAAAGTATCAATCTACATAAAAAATTTTAAATAATATTTTTAATTGTATTATTAATTATATATTCAGAATAATAAACAGTTTATTTGTTATATGGTTCTATATTTTAAAAAATTTATTTAAAATATCTTTAATTGATTCGATTCTATGCTTGCGCCCATATACGTACGCGTGTGACTCACATCTAAGAAATATCTATAATTTTTTAATTTTTTCCATAAATTTATTGATAACTTTTATTATTTGTGATTTTTAGATACAAACAATATTATGTTTTACTGTATTTTTCGCTTTTAGATAATTAAATTTAAAATTTTTTGAAACAATTTAATTAATATCTCAGATTTCACTGGAAACATTTTTTATTTCATAAAATATAAGAAAATATTTTTTGAAATAATTAAATTGCAATATTTAATATCTAAAAATGTATTGATTAGAGTACAAGTGATAGTGTCAAAAATAATTTAATTATATCAAAAGTCATTATTTATCTATCTGCAATTTTCAAAAACATATGTATATGAAATAAATAACTATATTATAATAAACAATAAAAATAGTAAAAATTATACAAAAATTTTAGCTCATATTTGATTAAATCATAAGATAATCTGTACAAGCACTAATATTTTCCGAAAGTACGATTTCTCTTCATTAAAGAGTATACCATATTTAAAATTTATCATTCAATAATTTCATTGGAAATAACATCGTCGTGTTTATCATAGATCTTTAAATGATTACATAATTAAAACTGTAGAAAAACCTTTTATTTTCATATAATCATATCCTTTTTAATGAAAATTAAGTATAACTTTTAATTGCAAAATATTAAAAAATAGAGATCTTAAAAAAAATTTTATAAATGTTGTGTTTTGAGACCATAAAAAATTAATTGAAATGTAAATATACATACAAAATTTTTATTCAAATTTTTCACGAATAAAATCATAATTAAAAAATAATTATAATAATAATATAATCATCATTTTTAAAAACTATAATTTACTAATCAGCAAAGATTATAAAAATACGAGGTAAATTTTATAAAAATAATGCAATTTTTTATTAACTTAATTTTAAAGACTGTCATTGAGAAAAATATAATTATAAAAAGCTCTATTTATCTTTGTTATAAGTGATATGAAAACCTTTGTAGAGTAAATTTTCAAGATTGTGACGTTTTGAACATAAAATTATGTTTAAAAAAAATATTATTTACATTTTATTTATAAAATAATATTATGTTCTAGAAATTTCTTATAACGATCTATTGTGCGTCGATTTATTTTCCAAATAAAATAAATTTATCCGTTTCAACACAATCGTTTTTGTCTCCCTTTTTCAATTTCCGCATTTTCACGGGCTCGATAGATTCTTTTCCTTCGGTAGATCATTAATGGACTAAAATTGAACTGAGCCGAAAAACTTGAGCTATTCCCATATCCAATATCTAATGGATGGTACACAATTCGTTAAATTATTAGAAGATTCCATAAAATTACAAAAAACCTTCTTTTATCCGTTCAGTCTTTTCTTCTACTCATTTTTTGTAATGTTCTCGGTATTGATTTTCAAATTAGAATATACTTCTTTAACCATGACATCAATAATTTCTTTTAATCTTTTGATCTGAATTCGAGTATGATTCTGTTTAAAAGAACATTCTTTTAACACACGCTATAATTAGAACTTATTTTACCCATATTTTCTCGTATTCCATACTATTTGTAATTTTCGTTTCTTCTTGGCATAACAAATTAAATTTCCAAACACAGACATTGTAAAAATGAATATTATTTGCATTATACATTTACATTTTTATACATGATATCATACTACAAATATATAATTTACTAAAGATGATGAATAAGTGTACTAAATTTTTGAATCTTGTACATCAATTGGCAATCGTTATATAATTAAAAACATCTTGTTTTATCAATAATTATAAACGACTCAATATTTTACTGGCATTAATCAATAGTTTTAAATGTAAAATTTTGCATCACACTTTAGAATTTATTATTTGTATAATTCATATTTTTTGTATACTAATTAGTTAATAATTTTAACTTCAAATAATAATTAAAATTTCTGTATCTGAATAAAAGTTCTGGAATTATTCATTTATAAATAAATAAATGTATATGTAATAAATTATACGTATTCTTATAGATTCATTAGATCGCCTAGTTTTATTCGGGTAATTTTGAAATTAGGCAAACTTTAATTTCAATATTGAAAATAATAAGTGAAGAAAATAAACTTTAGCAAGTGGACATTATTTTTTATTCAATCATCAAATTTTCGGTCAGAAAATATAAATAATTAATTCAACGCGTTTTAACTATACGATAAAAATTCAATAAATACCCATTTCTATGAAATGTAGAATTCTTCCAATTTCCATGAAAGTATCATGAAAGAAAGCAATTTTATGAACTCCAATCGTATTAAAGTACTATAGTTAGAACACGCTTATAGTCAGCTATGAATAGCAAAAAATTTTTCGTTTGTATCATCGTTACATATTTTTAGAATTTCAATAGAAATTAAAATTGAATGTAAAATCCTTTTTGCACTAGATAATATTAAATACTTTTATAATTGCGAATTCTAAAAATGTATTCTAAATATTTTTCTATTGAGCATTCTTAAGAAAAAAAAACGTATCGAATTGTATATACCAATGATTCTGAAGCTAAAGAGAAATAAGTAAGTAGTACTTATCGTATATAATATTTACTAATATATCATTTACTGTTATAAAACAATCAAAATTTTGCAAAAACTATAAATAACAGCTAAGCGTAGAAACGAATTTTTTTTTAAATAATGTCTTGAATAAGAAAATTTGACTACAAAGATTGACAAAAAAAAATATAAATTTTTTATAGACGTATAGTATATAATAATTGCTGGCTAAAAAAATCTAGCTTCCCTTTGTCTTCTTGAGAAATATTTCGCATTGGTAGCTGACTCCTATTCATCAGCTCGCATTACTACCAATTAATTCTCTTTTATCTTTCTCCCACTCTTTCTGTCTGTCTGTCTCTCTCTCTCTTAATTCTTTTCTTGTCCTCTATGTCTCTTTGTATCTCTATATCTTAATTATATTATACCCGTTTAGCATTTTGCTCTGTTATTAAAACTTAAATTTTTTTAATTTTTCAAATTCAAAAGTTTAATTAAAATGATGTGGGCACGATTTAAATTTTATTTACTTTTACTTTATTCTATAATAAAATAATATCTGCACTGTAGCAAGGATAGTTTCAATGAATAAAAAAATACCATTCATTTTTATGAATAGAGGTTAATAAGTAAGATGTGCTGAGTAGCAGAGTTGTGTTGTTTAAAATCGGTTAAAGATGACAATTAGATACATAATGTAACGTACGGTTATAAATAGCATAATTTCACTTGTTTCTTATTCGCCCTGAAATTTTGTAAACTCATTTAGTTATAATGATAAAAAGAAACACTTTAAATATTCTCAATTAACAATTAGATATGTTGTAATTATTAATAAATAATTCTGAAATGAATAATAATTTTTCCTTGTGCTATAAAATTAAAATTTAAAAAAATTCGTTTTTACTAAAAATTATTAACAGTTAATTCACCTTATTTAAAAGTATTCTTGTGACTTTTTCCCAATTATCTTGTACTTATTCGTATTTAGAAGGTTTTTTAATTAGTATCATAAAATTGTTAAGTACTTTTTTCATCTTCAAATTTTATTTTTGAATATATTCTCAATTTCTTCTTGATCAAAGTTCTGATTTATGTGTTCCATAAAAGAAACATTCTAAACTTATAATTATACGTCGACAATAATTACATGCCCCTTTTAAAAGAATTCCTTTTAACCAAATTAAATTTTAAAGTCTAGATACAGAAAAAAGTCTGCAGGTCTAGATAATAAGATAGATGATATGGCGATTCCTACAATTATCTTATCGCTGTAGTTGACATGTGGGATGCTGCATTTCTTAATGACAAAGCACTTTTTTTGTAATCTTGTCCATTCCTCTCGATCGTCTTCCCGACGCTCGAATAATGCTATAATGTTAGACTCATCTTGCTGCCTCACCCATCTCCAAAGCAGTTGATCAGGATTGTGCTCTGACTATTCCAAAAAATAATGGACATCAGCTTTGCACTTGACTTAATGGTTTTCATATTCTGCAGTATACTTTCTTCACCAATCGCCACTACCTTGATTCTTATTTCTATTCAAATTAGTATCCGTAGTTCCAAATGTCATTTCCAAATCAATTTAAAATAAATGGAAAAATTTTATGATTATAATTAAATATCAACAAGCGCCGATGTGATGAAACATTTTATTCGAGTATATTAGTTTCAGTGAACTATCATCGATCGCATCTATTACTCTATAGGTTTCGTAATTTTTTTTGTAAAGAATTTTACTATTTTTATCTTTACAATACTAACTCTTACAAAAATTACAAGTACTGTTATTTTTTTAAAACTTTTATAATAAAGATAACAGGCGAGCATCCCGAACGTTTTGAAACTGTTCTACTTTGTTCGATCCTGTTTAAACTCGTTTGTCCGAACATAAAAAGCAGTTAACAGTGATACAACAGATATCCCATAAATTTTATCCGGCTTTACTATCGCATATACGATCTTCCAGTTTTTTTATTAAAAAAAGTTTGATTATAATCTAGGATTCATTTTTTTTATGTTTATGAACCACTTCAAATGGCTATCAAATGTAAACAACGCGTTCCTCTAGATGAAGTTTGATCTGACCTAATTATAATAACGATATTTGCCGGCCACGACGTCACAAAATTAATTAAACTGTAACTAACTAACGTAAAATTGGCCAAATTTGTCAAAAGACTCGTCTAATTTGATAAAATAAATTTAATTAGAATAAAACATATGTTTCTGGCAAGTCTTTAAAAGTTCAAGAATAAATTGTTATTTAAAGTGCGATGAAAATTAACGCAACAAATTTTATAAAAGCTCTATTATATGTAAAAATTGATAATAAATAATTTTTTTTTTAAATAAATGTTGTCATTGTATTTATTAAAAATCTAATATTACGTATATTATGTTATAAAAAAATAAGGTACGCGGAAAGAAAAATAAAAAGAAATAAAATTAACATTGTTAAAGAAAAATAAAAATAAAACCAAGAAATAAAGTTACATTGTTAATGCAATTACTGATAAAAATAAATTCACCATTGTAAATTTAAATTCATAATTTTTAATAAATAAAAATAACAATGCTAAATATTCGTGTAAATAAAAATTATTTGCCAATAACTAATAATTTCAGCTATTATTTTTAGTCAACGAATAACATTTCGTTTCGTAAAATAAAACATAAATATAATTGAAGACTAATTGAGAAAATTATTGTCAAAGGTATTTTTAGATTCTATGGGAACATTTAAATATATACATAATTTTTTGGCAAATTAATTATTAAGTACTTTTAAAACCCTTTCCAAAGAATAATCTAATAAATAACAGATATAATAATTTAATTCTGAAATAGATATTAAAGTGTAACAAACTGGTTTTTAATTTAACGTATAATTAATTATATTTTCCAAATGAAATTTAGTTTTTAATGATTATTATAATTGTTATTTCACTATTGTAATTTCAGTAATAATACGTAAATCTATGGCAAAGCACGAATAAGCCCACGATAGTTTATTGTAAATCCAAAATAATATCTTGTCTAACCTACTATCTAATTTTAATTATTTATAAAACAAATAACAGAGAGTAATTATAACAATTGGTAAAATAATAATTTATTAAGCATTTACTTATTGTGCTGCTCGTTAATTATGATAATGAAACAAATCTATTATATTTAAAAAAAAATCTTTAGAACAATCAAAATTAAAATTTTAAATAATTTCCCAATGAGTTAAATTAAAACTATTTGTCTATCGAATTAATTGTTAATTTAAAAGCAAGGACTCGCTGAACTATTGCCAGTTTTATTGATCCTATCGTTAACATAACTAATACAAATACTTCATTCATTGTTAGATAAAATTAATTAAAAGGTTATATTTACACGAGTAAATATTAATTATAAGTTTTATTTAAGAATAAATCTATTTCAAACCTAACTGACATATTTACAAAATATTTAGTAAACAATAATCAGCATAAACTTACAATAATTCGTTGTTTCAAAATTTAGGAACTAGAGCAACAAGCTATGGAACAATATAGAAATGCTGAAAGCTCCGAAAGCATAAACGTAGAATTCGAAAATCATTCGTCAAACCCTCGAAACGACAACGAAGTAGTCAATAACATTGTTAGCGATGACGTCAATACAGCGACCCGCGAATGTTCGTCGGGGTTTGGAAAGTACAATCATTCAAAAAAGGTTCTCGTCGTCGACGAAAAAGGTAAACCAATACAAATTAAGATAAAAAACAATCGATGAATTAAAAGAAAAAAATATATGTATATATACATATATGGTACTTGTAGACTTGTGAGTAATTTTTTAATTTTTTAATATATTATTAACTGTATAAAAAATAATTATGGACAAATATCAATGTTTACATTGTAAGAAAGAATGATTGTTGCTATTTTTATAAAATTTTAATTGCAAATATAGATTTTTCATTACTATTATTTTAGCTCTTCAAACAAACTTAATTTTATATTTTATGCTCGACTTTAATAATAACCTTTAATTTAATAACCCGTAATTAATAAAAAAAATTTGTTAAATATAGTCACGTTGGTGGGACAGAATAATTTTAATAACTATTTTTGTACAATATTATGTTTTCAAAAATAATTTTAGGTTTATTGTGCGTAGTTTATAATAGAGAAAATGCGTAAAATTTTATCTATATGACGTAAGCGATCATTATTATTTTGCAACGTGTATAATAACAATTTGCAATATCGTGATTCATAATAACGAAACTTGTTAATACATTTTGCCAATCCAACATAACCTTTATTCAGGTGATAAATCTTTACAATTACTGTTGATGAAATATCCATAAAAAACTTAAAATATATTTTGTTAGTTATGTACGGAAGAAGGAAAAACGCATGGATACGCGTGTATGCACAAACAGAACTTTTATATAACAATATAATGTAAATAATCAAATTATATCCATACTATTGAATATTTTAGCTACTTTCTAGCTAAACGAATATCAATGCTTTTACGAATTACTGTGTTTCATAATGAAGTCAACACAACGTCGTTGTCAACAATAACCGTTTATTGAAATGGTTTTTGAAACTTTAATATTTTAACATTTAATATCGTTTAATGAAAAAAATGCAATGTTTCGCCAATTATATTTCGGTTTAATTAAAAGAATTGTTTTATATTGCCACTTTTACCACGCAATTGCGAATGCCAACACAAAGACAAAAGATAATTGGAGTACTGTTGCTTATAAGTTTTTTGAAACATTTTTTTTTGGTTTTTTTTTGTATTAAAAACAAGTTTTGCAAAAGCACCGACGTTACGATTGACCTGCAACTAATATCGCAAAAGAAGTAATAAAAGCGTGTCTCTGATATATATCGAGATCCGTGCGATTCTAATGAGAATCGGTAGTTTTGTTTCCCAAATAAAACGCGTTTCAAAGAAAATCGTGATAATCTTCAGAAAGATATATATTAGTTAGCAGTATCAACGCAAAGCATCAAGATAGCGTTAAACCCAAACACAATATACAGGCTAACCAAGCTACAATCTCCCTTCCCTGCGTATCCAATAAGCTTAGCAGCCTCGGAAAATAATGCCGCCCCCGAAAAAAGTAGATAAATAAATATAGAAAATAAGTAAGCAGGAAGGTTTGTTGCCAATTTCATTAATGCCAAATGTGTATTATCCCACACGCGGGCGTAAGGTAACGAGCTCCAGCAGCGTATCAAGATCTTGAAGTCGGAGAGCAAATCCGTGGCGGTCGTACACCGGGCGGCGAGCGAGGGGAGCTTACGACCGATCGCCGTTGCCAAGAGACTGGCCGCGATCACCGGCACCAGCAGCTACGGATGCGAATCGAAAAACACAATTGGGGGTGCATCGAGAGAGAAGATCGGTAAAGTCACTATTATCATTACCTCCCGGAATATCACTCGCGTGCGAATTGAAAGGGAAAGGGGAACGGATCGGTGTGTCAGCCTATGGTTTACCCACGTGCGATCGTTGTAGTGTTCACTAGAGGAGGTCGAAAAAGGAGAGGAGCTTTTACCGCACAATTTTATCTCTCTTTCCCACCAAATGTAACCACGTTTTGGGGGAAACAGCTGCATGTGGACGAACGAAATTTCAGGTGTAAAATAATGAGAGAAATCTAACCTTCCCATTTTCACACGATCCACATTTACCCATACCTGAAAACTGCTAAATATTCATGACATTTTTCTGTACTGAATAACGCCATTTGGTGGCTGCTGAAAAAAATATCCGACAATTCATGCCGGTAGCTACGTCTTCTGCGATAGCTTGTCTCTCGCCTCCATACGTGCAGCTTTCCAATTTATAGTCAATATTTAAGATAATGTGTAGCAACTCGAGTTAAAAATACGATCTGAACTCCTTTTCACGCACAGTGCTGATTCATCACAAATTTCTTTTTATGACCTACTAGTTCATCATTCCAGCTGAAAAAATGGAGCTGCATTTACATAGTAACTCATAAATTCTTATTTTTTATAACGCACTATGCGATTCTTACGCGTAAAATATGTTATTTTTTAAAAATAGCTTGATAAATATACCTCATAATTATGTGTAATGTTTGTAACGTACATCAATGAATACAAAAAATATCTACACGTGTAAAAAATAATAAAAATAAATGCTATGTCTTTTTCTTCGAGTACCACATTTGTCCTTGTACACAGAAAAATTTAATTAGCTTCAACATACAATTATCATTTTATTGTCGATGTTCTATACATATATATCTCCATTGTTTATAAATTGAAATTATATTGCTTAGAATATTTTTATAATGTATTGAAATTGTTGTGAATTAGTCACGCTATAATATAATTTTTCAGATATTTATCTAATAAATGCTTCTCTATTAGTTAGTATAATTTTTATTTAAAAACTGACGTCGATAATATGCAATGCTAACACTGTTATTAAAAATAATAATTAATTCCATTTTTCCTTTATGTACTCAAGTATTATTACTATATTTTATCAGCATTGTATTTTTATTTTTACGACAATTTATTATTATATTTATTCTTTTGTGTACTTTTCTTAAGAACAACACTTAGTAATCGTGACGCATATATCATAATCTTGAAACAATAAATGTTTTACTACTGTAATTTTCATTTTTTTAACGGCTGATCTAAATGAAAGAAATAATGCAATAAATCAGCAATATTGCAATATGTTCTCCTCGTCGCAAAATTTATGTTTTATAGCAAAATTCTTGTAATGTTGCATTGGAATTATAATTATAAACTAAATAATTGAGAACGCAATGTATTAATATCTCAATTTTTAAGTGTATAAATATAATTAACATTTTAAAATAATGCATAATCTTATGATAATGAGCGTAAAATTTTTTCTGATGGAAGTTAAAAAACTTTTCAATTATTGATATAATGTTAAGTCGACAAGGCACTACTTTTTGGCAATTTTTTCGTAAATGTGCTCAGAAAAAAAATTAAGTTATAAAAATTAACTGAACTCTAAGTAATAGTTAGCTTTTAAATAATCAGAAAACTTTTTTTAATTTTTTAAAAGATAATATTTTTAATTTATTTATTGCATAAGTATTAGCATAAAAAATATTTGTATGATATATGTACTATATCTGTACAATATCAATAAAATACTTATTGCAATTATATTTTTCTAAATAAGTGCCCAAATTTAAATGATGATGATAAATACTTCTGAAATAATTAACTAAATAAGCAATAAATTATATTTAAATTCTAATCATCTGTTTTTTATTTTATGAATTAAATGATATTTAAACAAGAAATTATTAATTGATAAATAAAATAAGAGTCTTTATTAGAAAAACTACAATAATTTTTATTCGATGGATTATATTCATTTGGAGAGTGATTGATATAATCATATACTAATTATTGAAATACTAAGGATGAACTTAGAAAATAATATAAAAACCATTTTTATCTTATCTTTCAATAAAGAAGAAAAAGCTTGAATATGCATCCCGTACTGTCCATAAAATTGATATTAAGATATTTTCTATCTCGATAATATCGATGTTTAATTTAATTAATAATTAATTAATATAGAAAAGCACTAACTGTTCTTTAAGAGATTAAAAAATAAAAAAAACTTGTTTGTAGATTTATATATACATCTCATAAATTTTAGCATGTCATTAAAATAAATTTTTTAAGTTGAACGCAAATTGTAAATCAAGTTGTGTATATATAATTATTTACATTTCGAATACAAAAATGAAATTCTGATTAATTTCATTTATTTAAAAAACTTTAAATACTTATTTTAAAGGCCCATTGTTTTATTTTTAAACAAACTTTTAATTAAATTTTACTGTATACGTGCTCTAATAAAAGTGATTAATAATAAAATCTGAATTAAATAAAATTTTTAATTAAAAAATAATATTTTACGTCGTTATGTTTTGAAAATTCTATAATTTAGTAATTGGATTTTGTGAAAAAATTTATTATTTAATACGAGTGTTATTTGAGATATAACATAAAACTCTAACCTTGGAAAATTTTTTTTTGTTCTCGCATTATTTAATTAAAAAATATTGTAAAGTGAAGGTTTAGAATTTAATTTAAGTGAAAGTCTAGCATTTTTAACCTTAATTTCCTGTATTTTGTATACCAATTTTACTTCATTAACACAGAGCTGCGTTAAACTAGTTACCATTACAATTCGAACGATCTAGTAATTATATAATCTGCTTTAAAACTTTCAATAGCTTAAAAGCAATATAAATTTTTTTACAAGTATAATAAATAAATTGAGACACTAACAAAGCTATAAAACAAAATATTCAAAGATACATTAAATTTTTGATCACGGACAAATGATTCACCACCGTTATAATTATTTCTATGAAAATAAATATAAAAAGTACTTATAATAATTTGAAAGTTACATATAAATAAAATAACCATTTTGCAGTCATGTTTTTGTAAAGAGTTTGAAGATGTTAAATAAAATACAATAACTTTGTAGAATAATGTATTTTTATATTTATAATCAATTAGATTTTTAAAGACTGCAAAGCTTTTATTTTGTCTTAAACAATTTACAATATAGTATTGAGTCGGAAGAAAACAATCGTCGAAATATTTACAATCTAAGTTATTCGATCGATACATTTCAAATAATATCAAATTATTAATTTTAATAACATATACAATATTGATTAGATGAATTCTTACAAAAGATTTTAATATCACGATTAAAGTTACTATACTCAGAAAAACTTCATTCATTTTTAAAATGACATGTGACTTATTTTTCAAAATAATCATTTCTTTTATTTAGTTTAAATTTACTTCTCGTTCATAGTTCTTATAAATATTTAAAGATTAATAACTAAAAAAAATAATAAAAAACGCAGAAATTATATATAAATAAAAATATTATCCTGAAAATAAATTTCTGTTTTATCAACATAATATTTTTATCTAGGATATTAAATATTTCCGTAGTTTCTTTTATTCCCAATCAAGAATATAAGAGTTGAAAATACACACACATATTTATCTAATGTATCTATTAATAGAAAATACGATAATTTGTATAATATGATAATTTGTAATTCGCGCGAAATTTTATACATTTTCAAATATTTTGAAATAAATAATTTTTCTGTGTGTTCTAAATAGTTGGAATATTGAGTGTTATAATATATATATTTATATTAAATAAAAAATGATTCACAAATAACATTTTCTTTTCACGCAGATACTATACTGAGATTGTACAAATTCTGTATATTACTATTCCATTTCCTACAAACTAATATATATATATATATAAGCGGAAAATAATAGGAACAGATTTTCTCACATAATTAATGAATGATAAAATGAGAATCAAAAATTGAGTCATAAAAACATTAAAAAATTTAAGCAAATATAATAAAGTAATTAAATAATAACAGAAAAATAACGAATGTTCATAATAATATGAAAATTGCAAGTATGAAAAAAAAAACAATTAAACGCGGTATTCCAGGAACATATATAAGTTCCTATCGCACTATTTTAAATAAAAAACTAAACAAATACATGAAAATATTAGATATTTTAATTAAAGCTTGAATAATAGAACAGTGAAATAGATTAATCAATACTCAGAGTTAAAAGCGCCTTTGTTCAAGTACTGAATGATCCACTGTATATGACTCAACAACAAATATTGAATAGGATCTGATGACTAGTGTCGTTATATTAAAAAAAAAACGTTATACGATTTATTTTTATTGAATGAATGTTGCTGTTATACGAGGAGCTTTATTTTATTAATACTATAATGCGAGTTTGTATCGTTTGCAATGAACAATTTACTCATAATAATTGTAAATATTTTAAATAAGTTTGAAAATATTTCAACTGGATAAAATATATAACTTCAATCTTTTGAAAAACGATTATATATTTTCACACGTCGTCGTGATATTTATACATCACATTCTACGCAATAATATTAATCAGCTTCTTTCATAATAATATTGATACTGCAGAGCTTGATTTTGCGTTATTTATCAAAGTTTATGTTGTAAACTATTCGCGGCTCAAATTAATACGCGAAAAAAGAAAATTTTATAATTTTTCGAATACTGCGAATAACTATTGTTCTTAGGCATTATACTAATAACGGATTTATATCGAGATAGAATTTTTATCTTACGTCTTCTACAACAGTCTGTACATGGCATCATAAAATATGAACATTAAAATACTAGAGTTGTGAAGTTAATTTCATGTACACGATTTCTTGCCAGTCATAGTATTTAATTCAAGTATATAAAATATTATAATAGGGATGTGCTCGAGCATTTCAATGACAGCCAGGGGATAGCTTCTAAGTCCCAAGATCATCGAAACATTCCCAAAAAGGGCATATATAATAAATATGAAAAAATGTCAAGCCACTCCAAACCGAGTTTTTTATTCTGAATTCTCGCCACTGTCATTGTTAAAGTAGTACTTGGAGTTGGAACAATACTGTCGGATATAATGCGCGTTAGTTGACTCATACCGAGTATTTTGTACACCAGCATGGTCTCGAAATGTATCCATTACTTGTCCAGCTTCACACAGTTCAACATCGCTCCATAAATGGGGCGATGAGCTCATCCTTCCTAACAACGTACAGATATCGCACACATGCATTTTCTAATCTCTGTGGAACTCTGTAGAAATATGAAGCTCGGTTCGCTCAAACCGTACATGCAAGACATACAGACCAAGTTACTAGTTGATAAAATAAATATTGTTACCTAGACTAAATATAGCTTGCTCCTCGAATTAACTTACAACGACAACAACAACAACAACGACAATAACAACAATAATAATAATAATGGTAATAATAGTAATAAGAACAATAACGATAACAATAATAATAAATATTTTTGTTGTTGTTGTTGTTATCGTTATTATTATTAAGCATATACGGAGGAATTATTTTGTGAAATTTTCAACTATTCGCTTCAATTAATTCTCCCCTTGTATTCGGTAGATTAAATATTAATAGGAAACAACCTATTGCTGATGTATCGATATCACAATGATGCTCAAATAATTAATAAATCAAAATGAATCACAATAATGATCATTATTGAACATGAATTGTCGTATATCGAATACTAAAAGCATTACGCTCGACCAAGACATTGATAAACCTCAAATTATTTCATTTTCATCATTTGTTCAAATTAATAATAATTTTTTAATTATCTTGAGAATAATTATTTTTAGGTTATTGTTATTAGCGAGTGTTGTTTCGTTAGATTTAATTTAATTTTATATCAATTTTCTTATATAAATCACTGAATTCGCTAAATCTCGTTGTTGAATTATTTATAAAATAAAAGTTAACTATTTTAAAATTTCTACATTAAATTCAAGATTTTTTGTTACATTAAACCAATCTTCTTGAATCCATTACCATATTATTGTCATTTTCATCTTTTATTTATGAGATACAGATGGTTATCAACAGAGAATCAAGAACTTCAACAGCACTTAATACGTTCGATTGAATACAAAAACAAAATATTACTTTTAATGTTGAAGTGAAAATATGACCTTATTTATTATGCCTGTATTTATCAAATTCGAATTTATCTTTAAATTCTGTATTTCAAAATGTAATATTTAGTTAAGTGACAAATATTAATAGAATTTGTATTATCAAAATTTCAATCTGAGAATAATAAATCTGTTTGTTTACAAAATGAAAAGGAATTTTTTTTTGTAATTGAAAGTTTAAAACCACATTTATTTAATTAAAATTTTATCTTTAATTTGACTCTTCACGTGAACATGAATTACATTTTTAATTTATAAAAATTTACGATTTTCGACTACTAAATTATTTAATATATTTCTTTGATGACTTATAAGAAATGTTAAAACTAGTTGACAACAAAACTTGCTAATCGTATAATCAAATTTTAAACTAAATTTTATTTTTCTTAACTAAATACTTTGTAATTATAATCATTAAAAAATTTAAATCTTTATTTTTTATACGAATGGGTTGAATTTACAAATTTAAAAAATATATAATAATAATGATTCTTAATTGGTAAACATAATAAGTACGTTAATTTTCAAACTAATTGAAATAAAACATACATTGTAATATATAAATTAGTAATAAAATTTTACTGTAAACGATACAAAATAATAATATGGTGCGTGAAAAATATAAGGATAGAAAAAATATTCAAGAATAAAATTATTTTAAAGTTTATCTAGCGTAGTATTTATGAATTCAATTATAATTTAAAAAAGAGTTATTTATAGTCCGATCTGTGCATTTCGATTGTTATAAAATTGTTGAAACATTTATTCGATATATTTTGGTTTTTAAATTTCTGTTAAAATCAAAAAATAGTAATCGAGCCTCAACTACAAGTATAAAAAAATGTTTGGTTAATTTCAGTTTTCATTTACGTGTGTTGAATAAAAAGTAAAAATTAATCTTAACTAACTGGTAATAAATTTATTACGGTATTATTATACAACAGAAGTTTTTATAAATATTTCATCATAAATTTTACTTTCAATTTTTTTTTGCTGAAAATTTAAAGCTAAATATTTAAATCTACAGTTTTAATGATCCATTAAATATATTTAAAGTAAAACCTATCTTTTGCTTATTTTAATAATATTGTTAATAGCATTAATAAAATGTTTATATTATTATACATAAATATTCACTTATGTGTCCATTTATTTATATGTAAAAAAACAGTCGGTAATGCTTCAATATTTATCTATTAAAAAACTACTTTAAAATAATTTTTTTTTACAAATTCAATTAAAACATTGAGTAAGTAAGATTTTTTTCTGGATTCGTTATTGGCATACAAAAAAACACAAAAATATTTTTTATCGTCAAAGAATATAAGATAATAAAACAAAATAAAAGAGAAAATATTAATCAAGTAAAAGGGTAATCAATACAATTTTCTATTTTTATATACATTACATCATCTGTTCATTGATAATTGCTAAAAGTTAAACACTTCTTTTTTCTCTCGTTATTTAAAGGTAAATTTTAAACGCTGCATTTCTAATTTAAAATTAACAATGTTAATGTATTTTAATGTAATTAATTATAAATGCTTGAATCATTGAAAAAAATTTTTGTTGCATTTCACAAACTGTAGAGATATCGTTAAAAAATAATATACAATTTACACTTCAATATTGTTTTACAGGCTAGGTAATTGAATTTAGTAAACATAACACGGAGCGTTTTAATTAAAAATACCGACGAAAAACTTGATTGATTAGTAATAATAGTTCTTGAAATATAATATCACGATCACAATCAATAAATTACAATAGTTTATTTTATTCATTTATATTTTATTAATAGAATAATTTTCTAGAAACTTTAGTTGGGAACTGCTAAAGTCGTTTGACGCGGTAAAATATTTCACAGAGTTCTCAACTAATGTCATAATAAAAACCCATCAGAATAAATCAAAATTTTTATTTTAATAATAAATTCACATTTCTATAAGTTTTATGGAAATATATACTCAAGCTTCAAGTTTTTATTATGAAATGAAAGAAAATTACATTTTATTTCGATTGCAAAATATTATTATTATTATAAACTCGACTTTATGATTTAATACACATTTCTGTCTTATACGACTGATTTTGATGGATGTTACGTATTTAATACAATCTTAAACAACCCTGTAGCATGAAAAAATCATAATATTCTGTTGTCTGTTATTGGAATTACTTTATTATTGTCATCGCGAAGTATACCGTAACAACACGCAGGTAAATATTAAAATTCATGAGTTATTCTGTGTAATTGAATTCGCAATACTAGGATCGCTCATACATATGGAATATAACCAATTTATCGGTAGCAAGAAATTCGTATCTCAATAACATTTTTATATTTCTTTTGTGTTAACTCTACGAAGTAAATATAAAAATTTATTACATTCTCTCCGATATATTTAATGAAAATAATTTTCTGAAGAACAAACACAGTATATTACAACGCATATACTTTTTATTTTTATAGTAGTTACAATAGTATTAAAGCTGAATTGGCTGTAATAAATAATCTATGCATATACAATTCTTTTAATCAATTAAATGAATCTCATGTAAGAATGTAACGAGAGAAAATAGCAAATAAATTTTATTAATATATGTTGCCGTTGAGATAAATTAATTCAGCTCCAGCATAGCCAACTTTTTTTCCATACATTAATAATGTGGATATATTGTGTAGAGTCGCGCTGGGTCCATTGACATTAATTTTGTTTCTCATCGGGGGGGATGCATCAATCATCCTGATGATAGTACTTGGATATGAATGCATGTGTGTGCGTAAATAAAATCTTTTTCTTTCTTTCGAATGATTTCAGAGATGCTGTAAGGTTTTTTTATTACATATCATATATCTACTAGCTTATATTAAGTTAATTAAGCATGAGTTCTTTAATTTTATACTCGTGTAATTCCCGCCGCTGCGATTTAATTATTCTAAAATATTAATAAATAAATCGTTAACATTAACATATAAATTATTTTCAAAAATTTAAATTTATACTTTGAGCAGCTATTAGTTAATAACTGTAAAAAAAGTTATTTAAAAAAAAACGCCGGACATAATGCTTATTTTTAATTCAAATTATTCCTTTTCAACAAAAATGAGTCGTTCTTATAATAATTATGATCCTAAATTTGTTTTTGAATAGTTTAGTTATAACTATTATCCTTGAAACAAATGAATGTTGTTCGTAGCAGATTCTCATTAAGGTGGCTTAAGATATTTATATTATTCATTTATATAATTTTATTCATAAAATTCATCCTGAAACGTATAGAATAAAATATCTTATTATCCTTACGCTCGTAGTATTAACAGCTTATATTAGTAATTTGATAGAAAAAAAAGTTGTTATTCTATATGTCTTGAGCTATAATTAGTTTTTTACTAATATTCTTTGAAAATATTATAGTTATTATTGCTAATATATTATTGTGATTATATATCGTTTACATGACCTTAGTAAGCGCAAAAATTGGTACAAAAATATATTTTGCGCTTACATTATTTTTATTTTATAATCTGAAATTCAAATTATTGTATTTCTTTTGCGGAAAAAAGTAAATAAAAATAGAAGCGCACGACCCGACGAATGAAAAACCAAAACCTAATCGACTGTACTATCTATCAGTAATATATATCTTAGCAGATAACTTTTTTGCTTTTTCTCCCTTAGTAATGTTCCCAGTTCCATTTCTATTTAATCTACTTCTGAAATGAAATATTACAATTACAATTTCAAGCTTTCCTATAAATAAGACATAAAATAAGCTTCACAGACAAAATAAATATTGTTTAATATAGTATTTCATATTGTACTTCATAAATTTTTATGATTTTAAATAATAAAAGAAAATTTTTTTATTAGTGCAACTATTATTATTATTATGTTATATTAATTACACACGAAGAAAGAAGCATTTTCCAAGCTTCATAGTAATAGTTATTATTTGTCACTGTAATAGATAGCATTATATAGACAAATTATTCCAACTTTGACGTTATATTAAATTATATATACGTACATACAATGCAGATGTACTTTAATATCCGCTTTCACTTACTTCGTATTATAACTTTCGTTTCGCTAACCACATTTTATATTGCGTCTTTCCTTTTCTAATACTTTTACTCAACTAGAAATAAATAGAAAGAGAAAAAACAACGAGTTAGAGTTGTGTAAAAAAAAAATAACTCTAGTAACAAGGCTATGCTATAAATGAAAACAGTTTCAAATGAAACTTTTACGTACATTTTAATATAATTTAAAAATATATTTAATTAAAAATTTAATAAGATATTGAATTAAAAGATATAAAAAACAACATTTTTTTAATAATTTTATTTACTATTTATGTTATTGTAATTACGTAAATAAAGTTATCTAAAACTATAAAACTTAAAGTAAGAAAATAATGTAGAAAAATTGTGAAGAAACATAAATAATTTTTTAAAAAATTAACTTCATCGCGCATTGTAAATATTCTTTCTCATGGACAAAAATAAATTTTAAAAACAAATTCTTTTTGGTGAAACACAACACAATATGCAGATTACTTTTAAATATATTATACTTTAACAACTTTACGTAATAAAAAAAAGTCCTCCGTACGCTAAGAATAAATATTACTATTGCAAAAATGACAAGATAAGCTTTATGTACTGCGTAAATGAGAATTCGACGATTTTTTATAAATTATATATGAAATAAATTTGAAGCTTAAATTAAGGTTAAAAAATATTTTTATTTTGTATACTCTTAATTTTAGATAAAATTCCCCCGATGCCTCTAAAAAAATTGAAATCGGAAATACAGACATCAATTTATTTATTATTATTTTTAAAATGCTTACAAAATAATCTATTACTTTTATTTTAAAACAATGCGTCTGTTAACGATAAGCTGATTGTTTCTTAAGAACTTTGCTAGTAGCCAAATTATATTTACATCATTAGTTAATCAATAATCCCAAATAAAATGGAAAATAATCTTCGAATTGAAAAAATTTAAATAAATCAATGCCATCAGATAAAAAGTATCTTTTATCAATATACAATATTCAATATTGGGGGACAATTTATTTTTTTCTTTAACGTAAGAAAATTAATTATTTTCTTTGAAATATCGATGTATTTATTTGCAATTCAGAATAAATAAATTTTATTTATTTAATTATTTAATGATAGCAACAAGTGGAATAATAAAACTTTTTTTTAAAACAACATTGTGCATTTTATATGAGTTGTCTTCTTCGACTAACCAAATAATACGAGGATGATCGTATAGCAACCATAACGCGAATGTCCGGTACATTGTTTCAAATAACATTACATCGCACTTCCGTGCACTATATTTAATAGTGTTACGGTCTACTTACATTTCGCGTGTGCAAGCGAACAAAAATATTCAAACAAAAAAGCCCTACTGGCTTCTTCAATTTTTCAATTTTCTCAGAACTACATAACATGTAATTTCGATTTTCTGGTTGACATTGCTATCACTGCTAAACTCAATCATAAATAACAATAATCGCGTTTCAATGACGTTTAGGTGGTCATGAAATACTAATTTACAGTATTAGTATCGATCAGAATACTGACATCAATGCGGTCTTGTTTTATCAAAACAAACCGAAATTGTACAGAATGTTGGTCATGTCCATGATATCGAATTTGACGCAAATCATTCCACATGCGTGCAAAAGATACATAATATTAGAAAAACAAACTTTTCGGAGCAGTTCATTTTGCATAAGATGCATATGTAATTCAATTAATTATGTTAAAATAATCGATAAAAAGCTCGAAAATTACTTTAACCCTACTTTTTGCGTTACGAATTTTTATTCAATTTTCGGCATCTTTATATTCGTTACACTTTGACTGCTTCTAAATCAAATATTTTTAGTCATTTAAATATTTATACAATTTATCCATGATATTTATGATGAATAATTTTATATCATTTAATATTGTTAAAAAAAGGATGTCTAATTAATAATTATGGCAACCAGAAGTTAATACACGTTCATGAAGAATTAATTTAAATTACAAGATAATTTTCTCTTGTGAATTGCAAAGTAAATTTGATTTAATGGAGTGAATACGTTAAAAAAGTACTTTAATATCCAGACGAATTAAAATTAAAAGTATTGAAATATATTTGCTTCTATATAGAATCTTCAAAACCATTAGCTTGAAAAAAAATCAAATTTTAATCGATCCAAATAATAGTAAAACAGAACAAATTCTTATTTATTCATAATTAAAATAACTTAAATAATAAATAATGATCTTAATTAATCTTTTATTAGCAAATTATTAATGAATAACTGATGATTCGTGAAATAATTAACTGTTATAAACTATTGTAAGATTAAAAAAAGATGCATGTATTTTTAAAATTTAAATTAACTAATTACAAAGTTTATTCAAAAATATTTTGATTATATTATCATAAATTTAGAAAAGGTTCAGTAGCTCTACTCGTCAAAATAACAAAACTTAAATATCAAGTGTAATTTTTTCCTTTAACCTAATTTACCTTTAAAATGTCGATCATTTTGCAAATAAAATGATCTATCAGAGAAATTACAGTGCTAATGAAAATTATACATAATTCAATTTTTTCTAATGAGTTATTAAAAAAAGCTTCACATAACAGTGTCATTATTAAATATTAATAGATATATTAATGTATACATTCCTTTACACATATTACATAACAATAAATGATCGTTATAATCATTGGAATCTAAACACACAAAATTAATTCATTTACTATTAAAAACAATTACGACTAATTAAATCGAATACTTTAATCAAATTCAAATTAAGTAATAAGTTTATCTTAAACAAATTCAAGAAAGAATAGAATTGGAGTAAACTAATAAAATCAGGCAATTTTTTAATTTCACTTGTTTATAATATGTGTTTGATTAATGCCAGTTTACAAACTAAAAAGTTCATTCATGTTTTAGTAACTATTTTATCTCATATTTTTGTACGCTAATAACTTCATAAAAATAACTATTTATCGACAAAACTGTTAAAAAACTAGATTTTTTTTAAATTGATCATTTAATACAATTGAATTCGTTAAATAGAGGGAAAAGGGGCTAGTCACATTAATATAACTATTAGTGGAATCAACTTCCATTAATGTAAACCTGATTTATTAAGAAAGACACTCACCAAATGCTCCAAATAATTAGAAACTTAAGAAGTATTCGAATATTCGTGTTCCTAAAAGGACTATCCAACAATAATACTATTTCCCATAAGCGCCTTCACGATATTATGAAAAATAATGCTATTTATTTTAAAGTAAAATATAACAGCATAATGCATTATAGTCTATCTTAAGATTAAAAATATTCACAAGGGCTATAAATCCGTTTAATCAAAGGTAATTCTGAAACGTGAGCTAAAACTAAGAGATATAGATTCAAGTTAAACAATAATTATAAAAAATGAACCTTACTGGGCTTACAAATAAATGTGAAAAGAGAAATATATTTCATAGATTTTTCCAAGAAAATTTAATATTGACGGTGAGATCAGTTGAAATAGATGCTACGGTTGAAATAAAAAGAATCTATATACCGGAATAGGATATGAATCTTACTAATTTTATTCTATACGCGTTTAAGTGCGCTTAAGAAATGTAGATATTAAATAAATAAAAGAAAATTTCTGAAAGAAACATGGAAATATTTTTCATAAGCAATGACTTATCACTTTGATATTCGAGGCAGCGAAGAATTTAAATTTTTAAATGTCGGGAGAAGAATTTAAATATATAAGTCCAGCATGATATGCTAAGAAGTAATGCCGCTTTGAATTAGAAAAGATAGGTATATTTAGATAGAAGAAAGATAAGAGAGTATATAGTTGATGCAGCATTGAACGGGAAAAAAGTTAGAGAGATAAAAACGAGATAATTTTTGACTTAGAGAACACTTTCCCTTTGATACTATCTTACTAAGATAAAAGCCGTAGATACAGTCGAATCCAAACTGTACTGCGGTAACCAAGGAAAAACCTCGCTCGTTTTACAAGAAAGTGTCAGTCCCTCGTCGCAATAAGAATAAGACAAATGGACTTCGACGTATAAGAGAAGTTGCAGGTGCAGAAAATAGAACGGAGAGCATCGCGTCTCTTTGCAATAATACTCTAGCTTTTGTAAATTCTATACTAGAACCTCGAATAGATAGGCTAGATAAAACGCAGTAGATTTAAAAAACATAAGTGCCGCTTGAGTTTACGGAAATATTTACCTTTTTATCTATTCTAAGGTCGAGCGATTCACTTCGTGATTTTTCCAACGTAAGAGAAATTATAATTTTTGAATAATCAAGCTCACTATTGAAGTATGTAATATTTTATAATTAATTATAATTTTTTACTTTCTGCCTACGACACGAATAACATATCTTTAACGAATTTCATGATAGAACAGCGCGCGCAAAAATCTCGATTTTGAACTCGTTGGAAATAAAAATAGGCTTTGGTATACCGTAACGAATAACGTCTTAGGGTCCCAGTATCATCATAATAACTTAGGCTTCGGGAGTAGACAAGATAAATTCAGATCAGGGTAATAATAATTGAGAATAAGCGTTACATCTGAATAATAAACCCGATTCCTACATTTTTCCTATGTTGCTGTTAATGTTGTTTTTGTTGTTATTATTATTGTTGTTGTTGGTGGTGTTGGTGCTGTTGTTGTTGTTTCTTATTAGTATTATTATTATTATTATTATTATTATTATTATTATTATTATTATTATTATTATTATTAATACCACTACTACTACTACTACTAATATTATTACTATTATTATTGCATTGTATGTTCACGAACCCTTTATACATTGTTATTCAAAAATTTATATCATAAATTTCTTATATATCTTGTATTGCGATATTATACGATTTTATACGATCTCGTACTTTTTTATTTATTTTTTATTTTAGTTTCCAGTCTTTTCTTCTTTATTTCAAATATTATGTGTTGCCACGGCATGTCTCTACCTCTTTCCACTCCGATGAATGTTTTATAATATTTTTTAATCTCTTCTTTCTCCTCTCATTACTTATTTCCGGCTATTTGTATTGGTCCCTTTTCTATTGCACTCGTCTAAAATATGTTCCATTGTTTCCTTTTCATTATTGAACTATTTACATATCCATAAACATCATCCAATGTTTGTTCTCTCTCGTTTCATTACCCATTGTACATGTTATTATTATTTTTATTTCCATTCTTCTTTTATCTCCTTTTTCTTTTCACATATATATATTTTTTTTTCCTTAACATTTTTTAAATTAACTCCTGTGAAGTCTTCTACCTACTTTTTGATTTTTCAAGCTTATAAATCTCTTTTTGTTATTAACCTATTTTTATTTTTTTTATTGTCTCTACATTCTCTTGTATTATATTTCTCCTCTCTCAACTTTTCTCTCCAGTAACCGTTTGACCATGCAATATAGTATATTTTCAGAACTTTATTCTTTTTGTTCCATAGTTTCCTCTCTTATTTTTTCATTTTATTTCTAATTTTTTGTATAAACTTCCTTCTTTTATTCTTATTTTCGCATTCTTTCAGAATTCCCAAGTCTTAGTTCTTTGCTACTTTGTTTTCAATTCTAATTGTTCTTTTCATTGCCTTAATTCTCTTCTATTTCGTATTGTCTCAAGTATAATTATGCATTCAGGGCTATTTTTAGCTACATTAACTATCCATTTTATGTATTTCCGCTGTACCTTTTTTATTTCGTAACAGCTGCTCCATCTCCATATTTCTGCTCCACATAATAATATGTTTTCTACTATATTTTATGTATAATTATTTTTAGTTATATCATTAGTTAAAGTTTATTTATAGTATATTGTACAATCACACATTTCATTTATATTATGTACAATTAATACAGACTTTTCAAATGTTTATGAATATGAATTAAATGTTATTGATTATATATTATATATAGATGTATCGATTAAATATTGAATTTAATTAAAAATACAAATTAAAGTACATATAAATTAAATATTTAAACTTTAATTATAACTTCATAGGCTTCTTTGATGTTGAATTAATCGTAAAATTTATTACATTTTAAATATAATAATGCAAATGAGAAAATTTATAAAACAATTACTTATATAATGTATAATTATAATTGCTTTTTGACTATCAAATATAACAAGGGCATTGAAGATAATAAATTTGAAGGCGAATTCTGTACGTATAGAATAGTTAAATAAATCCCCAATAATAAAATGATAAAACCTAATTTGAGAATTTATATACGTAACTATATCAATTGCAAAAAATATCACAACTTTATTCTGTTTTTAAAATGATATTAAAATTAATTTATAATTTTTTATTTTACGTAATTTTATTTATTTAATGTAACTAAGATGATAATATAACAAATAAATATTTATTTCAAATAAACAATCGTATCAGATATTTGATACTTTTTTCAAAATTCGTTTAATTTATAAATATTTTTATTTTTTCCCAGCCACATTTGGCGTTTGGTAGCTATATAAAAGGATTCAAATGAATATTCAAGTATTGGTTTAGAGCAACATATGGGCACGATAGAAATAATTATATCCTCAATAATCATAACTGGTCTGGTTTTATAAACACCTGCGTATGCTCAATATAGTAATATATGTTTCCTATCCAAGCTTTATATATGTTTTAATAACATTAAAACTCGAAGTATATCCATTAAACTTTTGAAATAGATAATATTGATATCGATCTGCTTAGAAAAACAATTTTCCAATTACTGAAGTATTGACTTCAACACTGCAATACACCTATGCAAATATATTTTGTTCTGCAGTGGACAAGTATGTTTAATTTTATTTTTTATTATCGTAAGATACTCTAATCATTCACCTTATCTATTTACCTTATCTATTTATATAACATATAAAAAAAATGAAATTATACATCCACTTGTATGTATTATAGTAATCTGCTTTTGTTTCCTTCATTTTTAATTTATCTAATCAATAAATAATGATAGAAGATATACTATATGTTGTTGAAGATATATTATGTATTGCGAGATTAGATTTACATAATTACATTATATTTTATATATATTGTAAACTGAGTAAATATTGATATAGTTCTTTTCAAAAATATATTCAGTTATTATTTATACTTGTAAACTCTCTCGGATTATTTTCAATCTTATTATAACTGTTAAGTAAATAGAATTATTTTCAATTTCTGAAAGTCATACACTGAAATTTTATTTTGATTTACATCTGTAGATCATCCTTGAAATTTTCAACCTCAAGACTAATTAAATTTATTTGAATATAAATCTAGAAAAATAAACACTGCTGATGTTTGAATAATAATAATATTATTAAAATTTTTAGTTATGTTATGTTAAAACATCTAGTTACGTTTCGTATATAACATCATAAAAATACTATTTATTTTTTAAATATTACAAATTTATATTTTTTAGTCAGTAGTTGCAAAGATAAAAAAACTTTTACATATAATAAAAAGTAACTTGGAAAATATTTAATGTAGTAAAGAATGTTATATATTTATATATAAATAATTAATTAGTAAATCCAACAAGAATACAATAGTTATAACTATTAAAATAATTAAGTAGTTGGGTATATATTTATAAATTTAATCAAAATTATTAATAAATTATTTTATGATATACATAATAGAATTGTTACTTGTTTCAAAAAAATAAATTATTTTTATTAATTATTTATTGTAAATTATATCAAACTGGAAATTATTAAAATATATATAAATGAAATAAAATATTTTTCCATTGTAGCAATATATCTAATTTAAAAATTGAGTATATTCACATGTGCATAAGTATAATCGGGTAATTTATAAAAATTTTAAAGTGGTTAAATTATAAGTTAGTGCTTTAAAAATATTTTCTATCTTTTAGCTTAAAACGATAACTAAAACTGATAATGATATCAAACTAAATGCAGCAATTATATTTAATATTACTTTTGAAATTAACTTATTTAATAAAATCGTATGACTTTGTAAATTTTAAAATGAAGATGCCTTCAATTATATTATAATTCACCAAAATTTCTAAATATAAAAGACCAATATAATTTTTTAATTATATACTTCGATTTAAAGTATCGGAAAATATATCATTTTATTCTCTTATTAAAATTAAATTAAAAATAAACGAAATTCATAAAAATTTTAATTAAACTGAATTATTATATATCAAATAGATAAGAAGTAATTTTTTTACATTTTTATGAATAATCAATTAAACAATAAATAGAAAATGAAATATATTTCTATTGTTTTACAGTTTTAAGTATAAAGTTAATAAATAATTTACAATAAGTTTTTAATAGCTAAGAATACTTGAAAATTTCACAGTTAAATTTTGAATAAATCATATGAATAGGCAATTTAAGATAATATTACTAAATAATAATTCTAAAATTTTATCTTTACTACCATGTAAAATTGAAAAAAATTAAAATTATAATGTGAATAAAAACAACAGGTTTTTGAATTAAGTCCATAAAAATAAATTAGATTTTTTACAGATCATCCGGTTCCAAAATTAAAAAATTATTTTTTATGTCATATCAATCTCTGAAATCATATTCATAATAATTATTTTGCATTTAAATTCAATGTTTCACAAAAGTTAAAGTTATTCATGATTAAAACTCTTATATCTAGAATTTTTTCTCTTTCTTTGATATTAAGAGTATTTTAAATCTTTTTTTAATTGAAAATTACAAACCCAAGCTATAAGTGAATATTTTATTTTATAACTCTAATGGTATGATAATTTTGTATACATTTCATTATTAACAAAAACTATATTTTATATAATTATTCATATAATTATTATTTGTTTTTAATAGTAAAAGTTTTTGTGTTTTAAAATAAAATTGATTGGAACAAGAAAATGAATAAGCAATACGAACTTTTATATATATATACATACACACATTAATGTTTGTCGTATTATCAACATGTAATTTACTATTTCATAGAAAGATTCAATTTTTTTTAATACTTAATTATCTAAATTTAATGTTTGTTAATCAATTTTATTTCAATGAAAATATTTAAATCTTATAATTGTGATATATTATATTAATTTTTGTTTTCATATAATATTTATCTAAGAATTTTATTACATTTTATCTAAATAATGATAAGAAAATATGAAATATATACTCTTTGATTATGTAGGATTATAATTAAAGTCGAAAAAATTATTATCGGTGCAATAAATTAATTTTTCTTAAGGTGTTAGATAAATCATGTCACATAAGTAATTAATTTTGTTCTTATTTTATTGTTCTATTTAGTAGAGTAATTATTAACTGATGCTGATAAGTTTTAAAATATTTTTATATTGTTATACTATAAAAATATTTATAAGATTGCAAAACATTATGAAACCGCATGAAATACGTAGAAATGTATAAAAATGTTATTTATATATTTACTTCTTCAATAAATATCAATATATAATTTATTCTTCATTTTTTATTGAAGAAACATAAGTCATATTATTCATTATAGTTTGAAAATTATTTAAACAAAAAAGCAATTGTTTTCTTTTTCTTACAATTTTTAATAATAAATAGTTATATTGTATAAATATTTTTTTATTTTTAAATTCAATTTTATTTATAATTTAATAATTAATATACATTCTTCATTTAAAATTTATAACAAATACAATGCATATTTGTTGTAGCATTACATATTAAACTTATTTTTTTAGCTATAATACAGCGTATTATTTAAAAAATAACAAAATATAAAAAAATCTTTTATATTCAAATGAATTTTTAAATATTCAAACTTTTGTTTTGATATTTCAAAAAACTTTATAAGAATTTTTTTTTTCATAATATTAGATTTATGAAAAGCAAAAAATGCAATTCATTATTTAATAGGCTAAAAATAACAAAAAAATCTTATTTTGCATAACTTGTAAGATGAATAAAAACTTCCGGTACTTGTTTTAAAAAAGCTATAAGATTATAAAAGTTTCTTTGCAATAATTTGCAATTTAATAATTATGTCTCTTAAAAATTTTTTCAATTTCTCACATATTCTCTGTAATTATACTTAAAATAAAATTTTGAAAAATATCTACATTACCTTAATGTAATATATACATTTAATGTTAATTATAAATTTAAATAAAACGGTTAATTTACACGCCCTTAAAATAAAATTATCACAACGATTTCTTTTTCTACATAAATTTTAAATGATGAATTACAACAAAAAAATGTTAAACTCGATTAGATATTACATATATAAAATACTTCTAGCTAGATTCCGTGTACATGATTTACTTATTGTTAAATCAATAATTTCAAAAAATTTTACGAATTCATTTCTCTTTTTACTGATAATATAAAAATAAAAATCACTATATAAATGAAATGTAATGATCATTTTAATAAATTAAAATTTACTAATGATCCAAATGAATTATTAAATATTACTCCGAGATAAAGTTCAATATATAATTTAAGTTAAAATCAAATGACGATTTAATTTTTATTTTTTCTTCTATAAATCAATAGAGTTAATAATTTTTTTTTTTTGTTAATTTATCTACAGTTGTAATTTATTAATAGAGAAATCTTATATTTTGTTTGCATTAGAAAATTACACTTTTTCACGATTTTTAAATATATTAAAAACATAATTGAAATAGTCTTCACAAAAATACGTACAAACATTAATAATAGAGTAAATTCGAATATATATATTAGGTGTAACATATTTCAAATCGCTGAGCGATGGACCAAACGAGTGACAACTGTCTTGTTAGCTATTTTGAAATCTTTACTTTCCACTTTTCTATAAATACAGAAAAATAAATACACTCTAAAATATTTTCTGCTTTATAAAACTAATAATTCTAATAATTTATATATAAGTTTATTTATAAACCTAATTATTAGAGTATTAATAGTTTGCATCCTCGAATAAGATTTTAAAAACAATAAAATATATTAAAATAAATAATTTTTTAATATCACATAAAAAAAAACTTTAAAATAGTATATTCTTTGGAGTAAAGTCTAATATCCAAATAGCAGCAAAATTTTTTAATCTATAAGTGACCATTTATTTTCATATTATCTGCATTAATTTTGATTATATTAAAATAAAAATACACAATTATTTAATAAGAATACATTTTTATAGATTTATTACATTAAAATCATTTTCTAATTAAATTACATAACATTTTATTGGAAAATATTCTCAGATAAACAAAAACAAAATGGTATTCACTTCATAATATATGCGAAATTGAATGAATAAAAGTCGTTAATTACTAAAAAATAATTGTTTTAATTTAAATAAGTAAATTTTTATTCGCTGAAGTTAAATATTTTTAAAATTAATTTTAAATGTACAAATTGAAGTATAAATATTTATGAGTTCTAAATAAGTAGCTACAGTTATATAGTTAGTTTATTGAACAATATCTTACATCGTTATAATAGATTACAAAATTTTTTTATACTTTTGCATATTTATACTTTTACATATTGACCTTAACATATTTAATCGCATCTTATATACTATGCATATATAGTTTTTGTATTCTTTTATTTGCGATTTTATTACTTTTTACTTATTATTGACATTTTATAACATTTTTTTATTTTTAAATATAAATATACTCATTATAATACTTAATCTTATACTCGACTTGTTGCACTTTGGTTTTTTTTTAATCTTACTGGTTCAATAACTTAGGCTTGTTATAGGTTTTAGTTCAATCATCTATCTTCTTCTTTCTTTTACCTCTAAGTTACACATTCTACGCATTTGCCCTTCTTCAAATAACGAGTCTTTATTCGCTTTCGCGTCATTCCCCATTTTAAATCTTGCAAGAATTTTCATTTCGAATCTTCTTTTATCTCCCTCTTTTTTAAATACAAATTCCTTATCTTTTATGCTTTTCAATATTACATGTCTAAATTCCTCGGTATATTTGGATCTTTCTAAATGGCTTATCCATAATTGCCTTTGTTTTTCTACTTTAATTTCCTCAACCTCCTCCTCCATATTTTCAACTTTTTCTTTCCTTGTGCACCATGATCATTCTATGCCTTCTCAGAAACTTATTTTTTGTGTAATTTTCTTTTTCTTTTTTATGTTTTATTTTATTGTTCCCATAAAGTCTTCCTTATTCTTTCCTTGCCTTTACGCATTTTTTCCGTTTCTTTCCCTTCACTATTTAATATTTTAGTTTCAAAACTTATTACTCTTATTACAGCTTTGATCTCTATCCTGTTTTTTTTTTAAACATAACACTGGCATGTGTTATTCTATTTCGACTAAGGTTCCATTTAACAAATCTTTTTTGTACTTTTTCTATTTCTTCATCACTGTTCTATCTCCAAACTCCGGTATCTTAAAGCAGTTTCTACTAAGGCATCAAATAGTTTCATTTTCATTCTATAGTTCTCTTTAAATAATCCTTTCGTGGAACTCTAAACTCTTCTCAGCACCAAGTTTGCTCTTTTAGAAAATAGTTTTTTATTTAAACTATCTCTGTTGTTTTCTTTGAATTTGTGTTTTAAATAGATAAATTCATTGGCCGTTTCTATTTCTTTTTCCTTCCCCACGTTTTTCTAAATTTCATTATTTTAGTCTTATCCACATTTAATTCTAGTCCTTTTCTCTATTATGAATTATAAATTAAAGAATTATATTTTTATTTAATAATAAATATTATTGCACAATTAAGAACATAGTATTTGACAGTTTATTTTAAAACATTCTTTCATTAAAAGTGAAGAAAAAGTCAATTAGTGAAAATAGGGAAAGATGAGAGTAAAATAATAAAAAAAAAATACGATAATAAAGTTATTATAAAATATTAAATCTGTATATATAATACTTTAGCAAAAATATAATTAAAAAAATTATCATTCCTATAATAATTTAAAAATATATAAAGAATATGAATAAAGACATTTTCATAAATATTTCAATAAGAGTTATACAAATATATTTGAATTATACTTAAGTCAATAATTATTAATAGAATATATATATTTCAATTAAACTTTTTTGCTTTAAGTAAACACTTATTCGACAATATTAATGTTACACAAATAAAAAAATATGTTTTTATGTAATCAAATACTTTTAGTAGTCGAAATCTGATTAACAACAAAGTATATATAATAATACCATATATATTTACCAAAGTATCTATTACATTTAAACAAATCTATTATTTATTCTAAAAGTATCAAAATATATTGTTATTGAAATTATTAGAAATATTTTTTTAATTTGTTTTAGATTTTTTATGAAATTGAAAATTTTTTCTCGAGTCATATTGCAAAGTATGAATATAATAAGTAAGTTGAATATTTTATTTTTAAGCATGAATAAAAAAAACTAACCTTAAATATTATCTTTATTTTTTACTTTTATACAATAATGTTAAATTTAACACTTTTTTAATTATTATTATTTATTTTTAATTCATAAATTATTGATAACATTTCCGTATATTTCTGAAATTTACGTTACATGTTACACGTATTATATGTATAAATATTACTTCTTTATTTATTTTTTCTTCCTTCTTTCTTCTTCTTCACTGCTGATATTGCCTTACTGCGATTCCTCGTCTCTTTCATTCTGTTGCTTTTTTTTTCCAAAGAACCCTTCTTTGATATAAACTTACAAATGGTTATTTTTCTTAAAATAGAGAATAAGCATATTAGTAATTTTGATTACAACTTCTTTTCTGTGTACAAATTACTATTTTTAATTTATGATTATTTAAATTGAAATACATTTCTTTTATTTTCTCTTGGCGCAATAAAACCATCTTACGTATAGACGTTTTTTTGTAGACTAGTTCTCAAAAATCGCTAATATCAATAATTAATTTACAACTCAACTGTTTATATAAGCTATATTATTTATTTCTTATCTTGAAAGTAAATTCTTTTCAAAAGGCTCATTTTACACACAAGTTTTTATGTATGTTAAGCCACAAAAAAATGAAAAATATAGTGAAACGTAACTTTATTTTGATTTATTACAGTATGAACAATTTTATGCAAAAACAAGTAAACAAATTTAAGGTTTAAGTTTCAGGGATATAAAAAAACATATTTTATCTGCTACAACAAATATGTCCTCACAAAACCTATTTTATCCAACTGCATCTACACCACTCATAAATTAAAATGCTGAAACAGATAATCCATTTTCCTCATTGTTTGATATTTCAGGTATAGCGGCACATTATTAGTAACCTCTCTAATCCATAATTTTTGTCTTCCTTAGACGAAAAACAATTGAATAAGCCCCTCTGCCATTGGTTCGTTCTTGTCTTAAGTACTAAGAATTTTTCCGAATTTTACATTAAGTCTAGCTTATTGCTTTTATTGTCAAATAAAAAAAAAATAACGTTTATAGTTCACATATCAAGAAAAATGTATTGTAACATTAAATATTTATTATTACAATGAAGAAAAATTTGTATTAGATTTTACGTTGAAATATAATTTATTAAAAAATAATATTGCACAGAATATTCGAAAAAAGTTCAAATAATTTTCAAGTATTAATTATTTATAAAACTATCAAAAATTCTACTTTTTAAAATGTTCCTTTTGTATGTCGTAAAAAGAGGGGGATACATTATTCGTAAATAAGTAAATAACAGTGTATAAATTTTTCATAAATAAATAAACTACAATAATATTTTCGGATAATATAAGTTATATTATTATAAATATTGTTATAAATATATTATAAATATTATAATATCTGCGAATTATAGACAATAATGATAAAGACTAACATTATTTATTAAACAAGCGATATTAGGTCATTAATTTTTAATATTTAATAATTAAATAATTATTAAATTAATAAAATTAAGAAATATCTAATATATTATAAATTCACATATATATTTACACTTAATAGATTCAAGTATATATATTCATACAATTAATAGTATTTTATATAATATTTTCTAGTAAGCATGTGTTTATCACAAATTATGTATTTTTGTAATTCTATAATCAAATGATTTGACAGGAGATATTTTAAGAAATTTTTAGTCATTTATTATGTAGTAGTTAATTTGAGAGCTTAATTAATATTATGAGTATATGTATGTACTTAAAAATAAAAGTTTGTTAGAAAAATAAAAATCTTAAAAAATGACAAAGTATTATATTTCAACCAATTAAGCAATTGATTCATTTTCATTTTTTTAATTAATTTTCTTATTTTTCTTTAAAAGGAATAACCTAAATTGAAGATAGAAAATTTAATATTTGTTTCCAATTTATTAAAAATATATTTCAAAGTAATGCTTATATTGTTAATATGATTGAATAAAAGCTATTATGCACATATATATATATTTATATATGTAACAGTTAAAAAAAAAAAAAAATAATTTGAAAAGATCAATAAAAAATTTCAATTATATTTATTAAAAAATGAAAGGGATTCATTTTCATATGTAATTTAATATAGTATTTGAGTTAAATATTTATAAAAATTGAATGTTTATTACATTCAATAGAAGAAATACTATAAAAAGGATTTTATATTACGAAAACACGTATATTTTTTAGATATTTATAATAATACATCATTTCATTATTGAAAATTAATAATCATAATACAACTAATTTTTAACTTATTGTTAATAATCACATAACTTAATTTAATAAATGGCGTTCGTTTGTCAAATCAATAACTTCAATACGCCAAAAATTCAAAATACAATATTTTATCGAATTCTGTTATTCATTTAAATTCCAATATGTTATAATAAAAATATTGTTAATTACAAAATTCTAGAAATATTTTTGAAAAATACACGATAAATTATAAAAAGAAATTATTAAAAAAATTTACAAATTATTTTCAACTCACTCGTTTCAATTACAAATAAAACTTTCAAAAGCCGAATTTTCAGTATTTATATTTTATAAACTTTTACAGTTCATTATGTATTTTATAATTTCTTTGATAAAATGTACACATAATTTAATTTAAATCTCAAAAATATGATAGATATAAAACGTTACAAATTCTATATATTTTTTAGCGACTTTATTAAATTTTGTTTTTGAAAATAATTGAAATATACAAATTTCAAGAAGCAAAATTTACTGTTATAAGCATTAAATTATAATGTTTTATAATGGATAAGTGTTAGATCAGTGAAGATATTGTTGGGTAACCAAATAGTAATTGAATAATTCTTGCGCTTACATAAGGAATTTCCATATAATAGAAGATTTTCTCAGAAATTTAAAATGATTTTAGTTTCATTAATATAATTTATGGTGATATAAAAATATATATATCGTAATTAATTATCATTAAATTAATATGCATCATTAAATATCATTAAAATTATAATTAAATGTATAAAATTTATATTAAAATTCTTTACATACATAAAAACTTCAAAAAAAGCTATAAATAAAATTTAAAAATTGAATAACCTTTGCGTATCTTGAAAGAGAATCATATAAAATGTATGTTTATCAGAAAATTAAACTATTAAAAATTATCTAAAAACATATAAGATATTACCTTTTAAATTAATTTATAAATGTATATAAAATTGAAGAAACATTTTCAAAAAATAATTTTTAAAAATTAAACCGAAATTTTTATTTCACGATATTAATGTCAAATTTTTGTTACTTTACTTTAAAAATAACTAGGAAAAAATAAAACACTGGTTAAAAATAAGTAGAATTTTTTAAATAAAAATGATTGTATTTCTTTTATAAATTTTTTAAACGACTAATATTTTATTTTACATATATTTACATATAATTAACTCATTATATTAATTATAAAAATATTGTTAATTGAAAATTTACAAACAGTAATATTTTTTTAATTTCTTGGATGTAAATAATTCAATATAATTCTTAACAATATTTTCATTACTTAGTATAACAACGTGATAAAAGAAGATTTAGATTATTAACGATAAGTACAATTTAAAGAATTATTTACCTATTCGAGAAATATACCGTGCGAATTTTTTACTTCGTGTTATATTAAGTGTTAGTATTAACGGATTCTAATCGTATTATATTTTAAGGCTTTAAAAATATTATTCGAATATAAAAAATTAACCACAAAAGTCAATCTTATCCATTTGTATTATATCTCTTTTCTTTTTAGTTAGGCTTCACTTGTGGCTTATCATAATTTACATACTGAAGGCATATACTTTACAGGTGCACACATACGCGCCGGACAAAAAATACACAACAATTAAGTGTTTCTAAAAATTCTAAAAAGAAAGGAATGATTCTTATATTAGGTAAAATTGAATGCAACTTTCACTGATACGATAACTTATTATGGGTTCGATAACTGGTGAAGTAAAAATAAGTTCGTTTGACTAGAATCAACGCAGATGCAAGTATTGCACGTATTACATCCCTAATCAGAATTGGAAATAACATATTTAAGTATTTACTCTATCCCAGAAAGTTGTTAAGAAAATGAGCTAATAATAAAACTCAGTTGAAAAATGTTTTAAAAAGATTTCATTTTGCAAAAGTTGAATCATTGAAAGCAAAAACTAATTCCACTAATTTATTCGAAAGTTGTAGCTCGGGTTTTCATGATACACGAATTCGAAGCACCTGACTTAAACAATTGAATAATGTATTATGAAGATACTGCATCGGTGTTCTGAGTTAATACTTATGCTCAATTAGCTTATCCTTTTCCGTCAGTGAAAACGTCATCGTTGTCGTCATTAAAACGCCGCCTGATGCCAATGTCACCCTTGGACCATAATAAATCGGGCGCCTGTCTGATGAAGAATGCAAACTTCGATCCCATGAAGGCTGTGCAGACCCTCGACAAACATGTAGCCGCTTACTATCGAAACACCAAAGTCATCCAAACTGGGGGTGGTGACGATAAAACCAACAGTGCCGGAGGTCACGTATCTTTTTTTTCGTTCTCTATCCCCGGATCTGTTATCTTCTATAGGGTGTATTTTGAGAAAGCAATACTCATTACATGTAAATTTTTTCTTTATATCAGTGATTACACAATTGGGTATATTGAACGATCCTTATAATAACTCCAGTTACCACGAATATGCATAATTTTACTTATAAAACTCTAACTTTCAAATAAAATAGATACGAAAATAGCATTTCTTATCGAATGAATTTATCTTTTGTGTGTTAATCCTTTAATATCACTTCATCTTTAATAATCTACTGCAGTAAACTTTATAATGTACGTAATTTCAAACTATTAACCTCTTTTAGAGTCGAAAATAATCTAAAACTAAAATAACACATGCAGATCGCATACTTCCAAGTGAATATCGACGAATTCATACCTTTGGAAAAAAATACATTTGCCTGATTCTAACCAAATATCCATTCATAAATACTTTACTTAAATCAAAAGGTAATTCAAGTTGTTTCATTTCAATGTGAAAAAACGGACGAGTTACAGCATTTTTGTTTTCAGGACTGCAAGCATTTCACGAGAAATTCATAATGTATTTGCATTGTATGCAAACTTTTATTTGTACTGTTTAAATCCAATTCTCTGCGAATTAACTGTATCCTTGTAATCTCACATATTAACATATCTTCAAAATATTTCACTTCGTTTGCACATAAGTCTCGTCAAAATTTTTAGTATATTTGTGAAGGCATCATTCACTAAAAACAATTGTTGATATGACGAATTTCTTTAAAACTTATTAATTCCTTTTGCTTTGCAAACTAAATAATTTTCCAGTTCCTTTCTCTAAAAATAATAGTATATATTCTTTATTTCAAATTTTCCTCTGTTACAATTCCAAGAACTACCCATTTGCTTATAATCAGATGTTATTAAATACTTAACTAGGCTGCGCCAAATTATACATGCAAAAGTAGTTATTTTCCAAAAGAACTCGTATTACATATTCCTATTTTCTTTGTATTCCTATGTAAATTTGGAATCTCTGATTATTTCATAATTCTTTATCATTGAAATTAAAAGCCTCTTAACTAATGTTTGTATTCCAACTAATTTCGTATTTCTGTTGATGTATCATTTAAACTACTTATCTACCTTTAATACAAGCATTATTTCTTACGTTTCTACACGTGACTACAGTAAAACTATAATTGCTACTACTGCTATTGCTACAATTGCTATTAGCATTATTGTCAAATTACTGCTGCCATTTTAATTATTAACTTAATTATTACTTGATTGATTTAATTATTGTTAATAGTGTTGCTATATTAATGATAAACTTGTATAGAAAACGACTTTATCAACATTCTTATCGAGTCAGAATCGATTTAACGCTACATGTTCTTATTCTTCAATTTCGCAATTTTGTTTTATTAAAATTGTCTGTAGAAGCAGTTAAAAATATATAACGAAAATTGAAAAGAAGACAGATCATCCTTGAGATCAAGATAAATTGGCATCATCCCATCAGTCGAGCAGTTCAAAACATATTTTATTAATGACAAAAAACTCGTCATTTTTTTCGTTAATTTTGGCTACATCAAATTCTTAAGAGATTTCATAAAATAGCAAGAGCAACAATAAAAATAACAATGTTATTTTTTATATTTCCATAGCTCTGGTATTATCATTTATACAATCGGTGAATAGAAAAATTAACGTTTCTTAAACATTTTTATTTCATATCATATAACTTTCTAAAAATTTTATATTTTTAAGTAATTTTGGATTTAATAATAATGGCAAGTTATGTGACCCATTTATTTTTTAACAGTGTGGCTATCTGACTTTTGGAGCTAGTCCAACAAGATATGCCAGTCGCAGTGGCAGATTTTAAGAAACACCGAATGAAGTCCTTTTCTTACCACCGAGATAAGTTTAATTTTGTATCAAAGTAATTTGAGTTTTGGTTGTAAAACGAACACAACGACTAACGTAGTCGTCTTTTTTACATTAGAATAATAATTAGTAAGATTTTTTTTAAGTTGAAAAACTGTTGCGTAAATGAAAGAATTTTGAAAAATTATTAGTTTATTTCGAGACATAATATTTGTTCGATTACCTGATTATTAAAAAAAATTCATATTTTTTAAAAATTATAGAACTGCGAAAAAATGTAAATTTATGGAAAAAGAAAGAAAAAAAACTGGAAGAAATTTTCAAGAATTATACTGGAATTTTTTGTCCGAGTCGTATAATTTTATAATATATATATATATGTTGTATGGGTATCTTTAAAAATATTTTACATATTAAACGAAGGGTATACATCAATATTTTTATTTGTATAAGTTAAAAAATTGATTATAATTTAGTTGGGATACTAATATTGCCTAGAACTCTAGCAGCATTAATTTTTGTAATTTGTGCTCGCAAAAATAGTCATAAAATATTTAGTCGTGTCGACGCGGTAAAAAGATATACTATTAAAAAAATTTTTCATATATAAAAAACAACGTTTATAAATTAAAAAATTTTTTATCTTGTAAAATTAGTTTTCAAGATTTTATTCGTTAATTTGTAATAAAATAAATTTTAATTTAATTCTATGCAGTATGCAATATTTATCTTTGGAAAGTTTCAATATCAATTCTCATGTTTTAAGGCTTTTGAAAGCCAATAGATTAAAAAATACAATAAATGTTTATTGCAGAAATATTTTAACATTAATGTGAAAGCAATTTTAAATCTTTCTTGGTCAAACTTTATTTTTTTGAATAAATGGTATTCATTGTTTTTTAAGGAAAATTTTATCTTGAAAAAAGAGTATTAAAAATATTTATTTTTATGATAAAATAAAGGTAATTCTTTTCAAATGTAGAGGTCTATTAAACCTGAATTCAATTAAATTTAGCTCTTAACTCCTGTATAATCACATTCAGAATAAAAGTTGATGAGTCCCATTATCTAAATAATCTAACTATAAAGAACATTGAGAAATCATTAGTTTTCATCAACTTTTCAATGTTTTATCTTAAATTATGCTGTGAGAAAAATATTTTACGTTATACTAAAATCATAAGTGATATTGCCTGGTAATATTAAATCTAAAGATAAAAGCTTATAACTTTATAATTCATTGTATAAGACTAACTCATTATATTTAATTACTATAGGCCATTTGTACAATGTTACATTAGATCTAAAATTAAGCTTTAACCATGTTAATATGCAAGTTCAATAATCGAACTATGTTCTTTACTTTTTTTAGTTATTTTATATTTTTCATGTATATAATTACAATAAAATTACTTGCAAAAAAAATTAATAAATTTTCAAAAATAATGTGAAAATGTCGAAGATAAATCAAAGATAACAAAATTATTGTACAGTGAAAAATAAAAATAAAATTTTCAGAAAAAGTTAAATATTCTAAATCTTTTTTTAACGCTTACTTTCCTCTCAATTTTATATAGGTTACGGCGTCACTAAGAAATTCTAACTACAACTTGCACAGTAATAGTCTGAGGAACGGTCCGACAACGTTTCAACACCGTTCCAAACTGTTTAATTACTACAAATTATTTATTTTACAAATTCGGCTCTGAAAAATAGCAAACGTAATCAAAATAAAAAGCAAACTGGGCGTGTTCCGCCTGAGCTGCGTATAATATTTACGTCCCATAATTCAACTGAAAGCCAATTTAGCCAGCACTCGTGAAACGACGCTTGAACAAGAGAACCCATCAGTGTATGGGTGTTTTTTTTTTTTTTTTTATTACAAAGTTAACTCCATCCACCTATCTTTCTCTTTTTTTTCCCCTCTTACTCGCGCGCGGGGTTATACCACCACGGTTTTTCCCCCCTTCCACAATCGCTCACGACAGGGCACTAAAGTTATAGCACAACTGCAACGTCGCATTCTGACTCTAAAAATATACAACGCGCGGCATAAAAAGCACGTATTCTATGCATGTGTGTATATATATATATATATATATATATATATATATATATATGCATAGATATATATATGCCTATATGCAAATACTTATATACATGCACGGACACGGCTGACTACGTTGGCGAGACGCGGCAACGTCGCCCCGATGCGACATAGTCGGGGCCGCCTCAGGTTTCAACAACCATCCAGAGTTGAGAAATGTGCCCTCTCAGCGCTTTCCTGTGTGCATGTATACACGCACAGACACACGCAAGCCCGGCTTTATAGTTCCACGGCCCCGAGCGGATATATCAGGACGGTACTTCGGCCTCGTTGCCCTGGCAACCAAACTTTGCTCTCGCGTGGAGAAACTGCTTGTGGCAAGCCAGTACTAGCAGTAGTATTAGTAGGATTGGGAAGCGGCGGAATGACGGAGACAGCGTCGGTGGAGGGAAGCGGATAAAGAGAGCGCGGGGGCGGCAAAATATACCTCTGCTCACCCACGAGAGTCGAGTTGGCTAGCATCGTGTACTTTAGATGGCATCTCCGTCTCTTGCCCGGAGAAAAGAGAAGAGAGAGCGCTTCAAGCCTTGATTTTCTTTGCCTCACGTTTCCATTATATTCTAGGGGGAACGCTCACAAACCAGTTTTTATAAGGCATCCGAGAGCAAAAAAGAGAGAGATGGAGAATAGTCGAGTCTGGGTATTATTACTATTAGAAACTCCGCGGGCCTCTTCTCCCTTCCTGCATGGCATCGAGCTAGTCTAAGAGTAACAGCGGGAGAGATACAGAGAGAGAAAGAGAGAACGAGAAAGTGGGTTAGAGAGGGAGTAAGAGGAAGAGAGATTGTACGGGCGAAGCCCTGACTGTGTAATTTCCTTCGTCGACTGGTTAGAGATATAGCGGTTCTTCTGTCCTCTTTTTGCCTCGTGTTCAGTTGCCGCTCTCTCGTACATGGAAGTTTATGCCGCTGCATCAAATTAATAGTTTTCAGTCAGAGATATATATGTGTAGGCAGAGATAGAGGATATGCTTTATGCACCTTCGTGGAATACGTTTTTATATCATTCGTTTTTTATCTTTATTGCTTTCTTCATGCTTTAGAGTTCATTGGACTCTTGAGAACTACATAAATCCTTACATCCTTACGTCTTCGTATATACTGAATTATTATCACGAATTTAATTATTATTCTTTTAACGCGTGTACAGATTTTTCAAAAAATTCTAAAACCTAATTAAAATAATTTTGTTTAAGCGATCGATTAACCACCATATACTATTAAGATTCCGACATTACGTGATCAACGAACCATCAAGATGGCTGCTGAGCACGGTACATAACCTATAAGATGTTCCGAAGATATAAGCGTCATAAATTTTTATTTGGATCTCCCGTTTGTAAATAATCCTGTAAATTAATTTAAATTCTTTATTAATTCTTATTTTGAAAAAATATCTTTTAAAAAGATTCTTCAAAACACAAAATGTTAAAAGTGATAAATATATAAGTATATATATATATATATATATATATAGAGAGAGAGAGAGAGAGAGAGAGAGAGGAGAGAGAGGGGGATAGATATACTAGAACCATAAAGTGACTCATCAAAGTAAAGTCACGGCTGTATCATAATCTCAGAGAAACGAGCTCATGCGGGCGGTGGCTTACATTGCTTATTCAGGCCAACAGCGGCGGCCCTCACAATTTCTTAGTGCCGCTGGCTGACATCCACTGCACAGAACCAATTACAGCCATCAGTCGAGCACAGCCGATTGCGCTCCAATTATCGTGCAGCCACTAATAATGAAAGCGCAGGCATGCAGGCAGCATCGGCATTCAATATTCAGACTCTTCCCAGTTGGACTGCACTTCCATTCAACCACTTCTTTCATGTCCATTATCTTTCTGTTACATGCAACAGAGCTAGTAGAGATTAAAAAAAAAGATTGACCATTTTTATGCTTTCTAATATTGAATGGTCTTCTTTGTTTCCAGTTTGTGCAAACTACTTCTCAGTACGTGTTAAAAAACCTGTTTTTTATAAATTTATATTTTTTACCACCTGCATCATAGACAATAACATTTCTTTATTACTACAAAATTAGTTTTTGAGTTGCACATTACTTGAAACGTACGCCTGCGATCAAAATCAGTAGCTAATCTCAACATTTATCTCAAAACCATTTTAATTAGCGATATAATAACATTTTAATTATCTTTGTACAATAAGAAAAAAGACGGGAAATTGCTGACGCGTCGCTGTCAAGTAAAAGCATGAGCAATGCGTTGCTCAAACACATTAGCAACCGTGATGAATAACATATAACGAGTTTTCCTTAATAGCTCGATCGTACAACGTTGTGCTAACGACGTAGAAAGAAAAAACAGAAATTGTTTCGCAACGCTCCTCAGCTCAACCATAGTAAAATTACTCATTTATGTACAACTGCTCGACCTCAAGTTTTTTTACCAAGTAAAGGCGCTGTAAATAGAATGTATTAAAAAAATAAAAAGAGAAACTACGCAGAGCGAACTGTTGGTTGTCGAAATGAGCAAACTTTTTAACATTGTGCGCAGTTGGTAGATTATTGCGCGATGAGCGAGCTATGTTTTCTGTGTGTGAATGTACGTTGACGCATGTACCACATAGTACTATTGCGTGCATACACACAGAAAGCACGCGTGAGTATTGCTGAAATGGAAGTGGTAATAAAGAACGAATTTTTTTGCGTCTATTTTTATACATGTACATTTTGAATGCGCCATTCGAGAGTTATGAGTTTTTATGTTTATTTTTTCTCTCTTCCTCTTCTTTCTCTATTAACTCTCCCACTATTTTTCGCTGATTGCTAAACGCAGCGAAACGAATCTTTTACACGAACAATGCTTGCTCTCAGAAACAGCTCGCATAATGCACAGCCTGTACCTTTCTTCTCTCTCCTTCTCTCTCACGCTCGGGATTTCTCGGATGAGGAACAAAAAAAGAATTGGGGATTGGGAATTGAGGATTGGCTGCGCGGTGCAATAGTAAAAATACTAAGTAGAGAACGACGAGACAAGGCTATGAGGCGCGCATGCGTACATTTTCTCACCGTTGAGAAATCGATAACGTGCTGTATGTACAACGACGACGGTTTAGGGTGGGAAGGAAATGATTTATATTGGCGCATTTCCTCTAGTGTCCAATCCCAAATGTTCATACGCACTTTACATAGGTAGATTAGTGAATGAAGAATAGTGGGAGAAACGTAGAAACATGGTGAAAAACAGTTGGAAGCGTTCCTTAACCTATTGAAGAGTAATTAGTTAATATTCTCTTCATGTAGCTGTTAGACTTAAACCCGAAACCAGGTTTACATTGATAACGATTGGTCTTTAGTTATTCTGTAATGGCACGTATTACTAACAGCACCGCAGGATTGGTAATTTGAAATGTTTCTGCTGAAATATTTCTTATTCTTGTTGGAACTGAGGCTTCTAGAATTAAAGATGGTATTAAATTGATAAAGCTTTTGCTTAGGTACTGTCCTAATCCGATAAACCTCCTTTTCTACGATAACAAAGTAGCATTAGAAAAGATAGAAGAACTTAAAGACCACATTTAAGAGATTAAACCTGATACAAAGCAGGGCGTTTCCGCAGAACTAGAACGAGGTTGAGGGAGTGGGTATTGAAACTACTAGTTTTAATGCATTAAATCTAAATTAATGGGCTCAAAGTAAATTCGCTGTGAGGTCATCTAAGACGATAATGGGACTATGGCTTATGTATACACGTATATTTCTCCCTGGTTATAGACAAAATAATTTATGCATGTAATTTATAAGGTGGATATCTGAGAAAATATTTAAGTCAATAAAACGAATTACAATCATGAGTGCTTCATTTTACTTCAGCTTGACCTAGAACGATTCAATAGCATTTTCTTCTACTTCTTGTTTATAATTACAATAATAAGAATATGTGATTTCGTGGTACAGGTTCTGAGGTTTTAACCACAACGACAGTTTTAACCATGGAAAATAAATTTGGTGATTTCAAACGTAACCTTAAAATTTCATCTTCTGGATCCTGCATCAAGTTTATATTTAGAATTCTCGTAAAGAAGAAAAGTTATGGCGTTGAACTGAACATGCATCTATTCAGTCAAGTTGGCGCTGGAATTGTGAATTTTTAATGCATAATATAATGAAAGCATCAGGCTGACGTTTAGTAGTAATGTTTCACACAAAGCCAATTCATGCACGCCCATCAACGGGAGAAACTGTACAAATGTTTCCAAGGCAATCCACATCAATTGGACAGCTGGATATTTCGTTCAGACTTTTCCGGTATCTCTCGGTATTGTAAAGTCAAGTAGAAGGGGAATCAGCGCAAGAGACAGAGCGATAAACGAGCTGTTCGAGCTTGTACTCGTATATGCATGAACGTACACGTTCACACGCATACATAAATACATCCGTTTATAAAAAAGAGAAGTTTCACTGCAAGCATGTATGTATGTATAATACCGTTCCATTCCCTGATGCCGAGCTCACGAGTAGCAGCTAGAGAGTGGGGAAGATGAAACAGAGGTACGCAAGCGCTCTAACTTACCATTGGCTCCCCACGCCCAGGGCTCGGCTCAGCGCAGTTATATTCTCCATTTCCTTTCTCGCACACACTCTCGTTCTCTCTTCTCTCTCTCTCTCTCTCTCTCTCTCTCTCTCTCTTTACACTCCCCTCCATGGTAGCCTTACTATCTTTTTCTCTCTCTTGACTCAGCGATCCATTATACGTTTGAGTTAAATTAAAGTTCACTGCTTTGGCCCAGCTCTTCAATCTCCCTCTCTTTCCCCTCATTTTTTCACGTTGTTTCCCTCTCATTCTTCTAATACGTATACGGCGTACACTATCAATCGGTTCCCCAATAATTCTACATCACACGATGCATCGCCGCGACTACGCTCCGAAATACCTACTATATGCTTCGGGCTGTCGCGCTCAATCTATTTTGCTCAGTACCAGTCGTTTGTACCTAAGACTGACTCCAATAGAAAATGATCCATAGATTAAGTGCGCCCACCGGCGGGACTTTGGTAACATCAAATCAAAAATAAAAAAACTAAAATAGAAAATGAAATACGAGTACGGGCTTGAAAAAATATCGCTACAATATTTTTATATTGCGATAAAAATTTAATAAATTATATTATATCTCACCAAGATCTTTTAGTATGCCGTTAAAAATATAACTCTTATACATAAAAAATGGCGCGAGAAAGTTAGTCGAACTTTTACTATATTTATATTTTATTTAAAAAAACGAGTATGATCATTAAATTATAATATGTTATAGTTTTAAAACCTATTCATCGGTAAAAGAAATTTTCAAAATATCCCATGCTTTTTCATGTAAAATATTAAACATTATTAATGTATACGTTAGTCAGTTACATTATCTTATTTATAAGTTACTAAATAATATTACAAATATAATCTCAACTGCTATAAAGAGTGATGAGGACTGTAATAAAAGTGCATTATAAATTATATTTTCTCTGTATAAAAACTTTTATTTCTCTAACTAGTAAAATTTTATTCTTTCAATAGTGATAACATTTTTTTTTATTTTTTTCAACCTCGTTCAGTTATAAATTTGAATAGCTATCTTGTAGTAATCTTATTGCTTTATGTTTAAATTTTTTTTAATTTATTTCGTTAAATATTAAATCTCAGTAGTATTTAATCATAAATTAACTTAAAAATAACTGTAGTGCTACATAAAAAATAGTAATTGAATATTCATATATTCGTTTTACGTATCAATTTAAATTTAATGTGAAAAAATAAAATAAATAATAGTATTTTAAAATTGAATTTTAAAATAAATAATTGTTCCTTCACTTGAAAAAGATAAGAATTACATCATATAGATAGAAATTTTTTTTATAGTTATATAACTTATTGTGTTAAGTGCCTTTTGTAAATAAAGGTATATTTACAACGAGCTTATGTGCTAGAGCGATGAGTTTTTTCCATTGAAGATACAGTCTAACCTAACTGAAAACCCAAGTTCCCCTGTCAGTACATTTTGGCTGACAGTGCAATAGTGGTATTTTGAAGCATATAGAAGAAACGAGAAAGAGAGAGAGAGAGAGAGAGAAGTAAGACAGAGATAATGATGAAAAGAGAGGAAGAACGCGCATGCGAGGTACTCATGTTGAAGAGAAAGAGCGCGAGAAAATGGAGGGCGGTGGATTGAGTTCTATAAATGAGAAGTGTTAGAGAGGGAGAAACGATAAAAAACAGAGAAGGATAGAGAAAAGGTAGGGAAAGAGGCGGTGAAGTAAAAGAGAGAAGATAAACTTCGGTGCTTCGATGCACACCCTCTGCCTCTCAGAACGCGCTCAGCACTTTTCAGAAGCCAACGGTGTGCGCAGACAAGCGACAGCAGCTTTGCATATTCCTGGTCGAACACCATTCGCTCCTAACCTCTAATTGGGTATAGCGCCGAGGTATCAGCAGCGAGCATCACCGCCATATTAACTGCTGAGTGCTTTTGGAGTGGGGAGCAGAGCAAGCGCCATCTTCAGTAATCCAGCAACGGCGATCGTCAGCAACCCAAGTCACACGGCCGGGGAGTTGAAGCGAATTGGACGTGCGCGAGCAACCGAGAAAACAAAGTCAAAACAAAAAGGGGGAGCGCCCTGGAATTAGAAGCGCGAGCAGCAAAGAGAGAGTACGCGTGCTAGTGCATCCGTCAGCAGGATACTACTAGCAACACCCCCCCACCCCTTGTTGGCGCCGCTTCCCGCCCACGTTCGTCTGTACGTTCCGACGCGGCCGTGCGGCTCTACCTGACATTACATTACATCACGCGCCGTTCGCTGAGCGAATTGCAGTAGCAGCAGCCACAGGATTTACCCTTTTTAAAAGCATTTCGTGTCTCTCTCCCTCTCTAGTTGTCGGCGCGGGCGCGCTTGTGTGTCCGCGACTGTGTGGTGCACACGTTGTGACAGGTGCTTCCCGGCGCAAATCCGTGCTCCTTTCCGCCTCGACGGTAGATCAGGAATCGGTGGCTCCGAGAGCGACAACAGCGGCACCAGTGCGCGTGTGATACACCGCGTGGTCACGTGCGCCCTTGAAAAGTAGACGGCCCATGAGATCGAGCGTGGTGGTAGTATACAGGTTTTTAAAAGGCGGCGACCGGATGATACGCGATCGCACCGGATGACTTGTAGCTCTTACGGCACGAGTCTAAGCGTTAGCGCCCCCGAGCATTTGTTTTGTATCTGATTCTCCATCGTGCTTCCTTTGTTACGCGAGGCCACTTTGAGGACCGACACACAGCGAAGGATTAGCCGCTCGCCCCGCTTAACGGTGTCCATCGACGTCGCGACTTGGCTCCCAGCGGATTGGCGGCTTTCACATGAGCGCCGCGTACCGAAATGAGGTTAAATATTTGCGCGAGTGAAACACCGCGGGACACGAGCGAAGTGCAACTCTTACTCGCTGAGGAAGAAATCGACGAAGATTGCTCTAACTGACGAGACTGACGGCGAGAGTGCGCGATGCTCATCCTCTGATCGTCGCCCTTACAGTGAGATAACAGAGAGCAGCGGAGCTCATCACGAAAAGGCAGGTGAGTTTCAATTACCCCCCCTCCCCCACGATTTTTGTTTTCTTTTTTCCTTTCCTCCTTCCTCTCTAGTTCTTCTTAGTCGTCACCCACCACCCCACCTTCCGCAGGTCTTATGTAATGGAGGCTTCCGCTATGAATCCTTGCAGCGGTACTCTACAGTGGAAAGTGCATTTTCGCGAGAGGCGCGCGTGCGCGTATTTGGAGAAAACTTGCTGAATAGAAAATACGCGAGATGCGTGCGGCCTCGCCAATGTATTTACTTAAAAAGAAACCATGTGACTCGCTTGTTATCTTTAACCTTCTCGTATCTTTTTGAAATACTCGTTACTTTTTTACAAGTCTGCCGTAGCCAACCAAACTACTTACGGATCAACTAAACATTTTCAGAAAAGTAGTTCATATCGCCGTTTTTATTTATTGATTGCCTTTGTCACTTGTCGATTTTCTTCGCGTCTGATTCCTTTTATCAGTACGCGGTAATTGCAATCGCCTTTTAATAAGAAACTGCACTTTGCTCAAATTGAATTTATTTATATGGTTGTTGTTTACAGATTGGAGATGAACAGCTCATTGGAACAGGATTATGATGAATTTAAATTTTCGAGGGAAAATCAGCTTGAAGAGACTAATGTAGAAGAAAATTTGCAAAATTTTAGTGAGTTCTTTAATATTTGCTTAAATAATACGATAATTAATTTCTCGTGAGAAGCGCTAAACTAAGGCTTTGAGTTCACTAAGTTATTTAAATATTGTATAGAATATTTTAAATACTGCAAAGGATATTCACCCAATTTTAAACAAACTTTTATTGTCAATTGTTTTCTTTATTTACTATAAATAATAATATAAAACTTAATATAAAACTTTTATTGTCGATTATTTTATTTATTTATTATAATTTATTATTTGTTAAGAAATTCAATTAATGTATAGCACTGAATTCAACTTAAATATATAGTTACGAGTATAGCTGACTTTCTTCTAATCTTAGAACAAGAGTGCAAAATTTTTCTTATTAAATTTCATGGTAATGTAATTCAAATTTTTGTGATTAATCCCGCGCGGAATCTAACGACCAATGAAAAAAAAGGAATAAAAGCTCTTGCCGAACTATAATGGGATCTGCTTGCTCGTATAAAATTTATCGTATAACGACACCGCGTCATTTCCGCGTAAAATCTTGTAGCATATAATGAAAGTTTTTTTTTATACGAGTAGAAGTTTTTATAAAAATAATAATGCTATGTAATAAAAATCGAAATTACCCGTAATTCATATGAAACTTTCATCAAAAAAAGGTATTTTGTTTATCTCAACATTTAACAATCTATTCTTGATTTTCAAGATTTTGTTTTTAGTATTTACTTATAAAAAAAAAAAATAATTTATGTTTAAAATACGTTGTTCGTTCCTTTTTTACAATTACAGGCAGAAATCATCACTAAAAAAAAACAATATGATTTAAAATTAAAGTAAATACTGAACTTTAATATTTATGTTATATATATGCAATTAATTTCAAATGAGTAACAAAAATTGTATACCATCGTTATACGAAAATTAATAGAAAAGCAAAAGAAGGAGTATCTGTCAGTAAAAAGAATACCATAGAAATATTCTTTTTTGTCTCATTAACTTTTAAAACTAATTAAACTGCAAAAGCAATAATGAAGTTCAAATTCAAATTTCAACTCCAAAGAAAGTAAAATTTTCACTAAAAACGAAGACTTTTTATCAAAAATACTAAGCTAAAAGAAATGAAACAGAAAGTTCTTTTTTTTTGCTAAATTATAAAAATTGCCAATAGAAATATTTGAAATTGTCGCAATTACATTTGTTAATTAATAAATGCTCTTTTTTAATAAAAAATTTTAAAACAAAGTTTGAAGTTTCGATTTGCATTGAGAGCCATGGTCTTTTGAACATCAACCACCTACACATAAAATGAATTGTAATAATTTTACAATAAGCGTTTTACCATGTTTATACTGTCAAATGAAAAATTAAACTTTTGATTATAAAAAAATTTCGTTATAATAATGAATTCTATAAGCAGATCACATGAATCCAACAAATTTTCTTTCAACTAGAATTAAAAATTATTTTATAAATAAAAAATTGTTTAAATTTAAATCGATTTATGCCATTCCTTTTCTATATATTATATTCTAACGATTGCTATAATTTACGTGCCCTATTCTATTCTATGGGGGCTTACGATTGGCGATAACCCCGCGTAGTAGCATTATGCATACTATTACACAGTGGAACCATTAGCACGTGACACAAGAAATGCAATGTCAATCTTATGATATGTAACTGTGATAATATTGAACGTTGTCGTGAATATTAAAAAAAAATGTATAATTATTGTAATTTTTATAATAATTCATAATTATACGATTTCATAGAATTTAGGATATAAATTCTTTATATTTATTTCATTCTAATTTTATTATTGTTTTTAAAAAAAAACAATAAAAAATTTTTCTCCAAGAGAAGAAAATTGAAAATTTTTAATATTAAAAATAAGTTCGTTATAATTAATTAAAAATAGTAAGATTACCGTTTAGTTTGATATTTCTGTTTGCGCGTGTGCAAAAATCTGCGTAAAGTAAAGTTAAAAAATACCGGCTAACAATTATTTATCATCTACCAACGCAATAATTTTTTCAAACAATTAGAAGAATAGTTCATTTCATAAAGTACAAACATCAAAATTTACTTTTTACAGCAAGTGTGTAAAAACGTCATATATTTTTGTCATATAAAATATATGTATAAACAATTGAAATAAAAAATTTAATAAATAAATTATCAAGGCTGTAAAAAACGTGCCACACGCAAAAAATAAAAATAAATACTTATTTTATTCGTGTAACTATAATTAGTAGTACCATATAAATAAGGACACCAATATACGTAGTAATCACATTATATAACGAATTTTAATTAATAAAAAAGAAACCAAAATCAAATATAAAATACCACTTTGATGTAAAGGAATCGAACATGATACGTTAGTAATTTAATAGTTTAATAATTTTTAATTTATATTTACAATCTTATTTTTAAACGATTAATATGGTAGGTGTAATCATAAATTTTTATAACTTACTATTCATATCACTGTAGATCTGTATTTCAACTCATTATATACTTAAAATTAACTTCAAACTTAATTTGCGTTCATGTATGTATTTGAAATCAATTTACAATGAAGCTTAACTATTTAATCTGTGACCGGATTTTCATTAATATGTAATTTTTTCTTCAGAACCATAAAGATTACTTATAGTCTATCTTAAAATAAATAAAATTTATTGCTATATGGTGGTAAAATTTATCGCGCAAAATGGTACTAATTAATGTGACTCAGGATAAAAATGACGTTGTTTCGTATAATTCTTTCAAGTTAAATTAATTTTTTCCTTATCATTATTATGAATACACTGGTATTTCATGTAATAAAATATTTATTTTAAATTGTGAAATAATAATTGAAAGTTAGAAACTATAAAATCGAAAAAACTTTAAACACTTCTAAATATTTTATAATGTTAAAAAATTATTTTCTACATTATTCATACGTTTTCAAAAAAATTTTATTTATTGCATTGCAATATTATAAATTAAATACGTATAATAATTTTAACCGTTATAACCATCTTTTAAAAGAATTTTTATCATATTTTAATTATAGAAACTTACAATTTATTATCGATTTAAACAGATTTAACACTATTCGTTAAAAATCGTGTTACATCAAAAATTAAAAATCTATTTTTCTTTAAAATAAAGTTTTATTTAATTCTATATAATCAATGTTTTTTATAGTTTTATATATTTATTTTTTACATTCAATAATCATTTCATTAAGTTAATTTTAAATAGCAAAAATTTATAGGTGCAATTATTGAACTTTTGCCATATTTTATAAAAATGTGTATCAGAAATTAATAATTAATAAGTATTATATTAGAAGCCTTTAATTAATATTTTATTCTATGATTGTTTGTACGATATTTATAACGTTATTGTATTTGTCTTTGAAAAAAACTTTTTGGATAAAATGTAAATCAATGAGATATTGAAATAATTTTTTGGATAGCAAGATTGATAATAATATTATAAAAAAAACAAATTTCAAGCGTCGTTATTAAAATGTATATCTAGTTTAAAATTTTATTATTGACCTACTTCATTTGATAATAATAGTCGGGAATTATTATGTATATACTATACAATAAACTATAGAATTCCTAGTAAAAAGTACTGTGAAATATTTTACAATGTTTTCGTATGGGGTACATTTTTAACTTTATTGTACTAAATATAGATTCTGTATTTTAATTAGGTATTTTTTATTAATAGCTTGCTATAATAAATCAATTAAATTTACCCGTATTAACTCTTTACGGGTTGTATTTTCTTCGCTTTTTTTTAATGTAATTGAAAATGAGATTGGCAGGCTTTTACGATTATATATTACAGTAATAAAACGCATAACAAAACTAGTTTTTATATAATGCTATCGAATAGACAATTTAATTTTTTTTTGAGTTTTTAAAACAATAAAAAAAAAATATTTAAAATAAAAAATTTTAATGTAATTTAAATTGAAAAATTCTCAAATTTACACATAAATTGATTAAAAACATTTTTATGGAATCAATTGCATGTCAATTTCAAATTCAAATATCAAATTATTTCACACGGAGTATAAAAATGAAAGGATTCTTTGGTCAAATTAGAAAACATATTATAAATAATAATAATAATAGCAATATACAATATACAAAAACAAGATAAAAGGCTAATTTTACTGCACCATTTAACACATATTTTTAAGTTGAGAAAATTATATTAAATTACTAGGTGTTAGTAACCGGTCGATTTTATTTTATTGAAATATTAAGCATATGTGATGTAACGTTACAAACATAAGAAAGTGTTAAAAAGTATTCGATGAAGAAATGTCTTAATCAAATAGATAAAAGGTTTAAGCAATTCAACAAAAGTTAACACCCTAACTCGAAAACTGCGCAGCCTGTTCGCGTTTGTTTGCTTGCATCAGGCTTGACATGTTCAAAACTGTATCTTAAACCCGCACAAGCTCACTATGATGCAATTAATTTCTTATTGGTGAGAATCACAGAGATATATTTGAATATAAATTCATTAAATCATATTAAAAGTATAATAAAAACTTTTATTGTAATAAATAATCCATTACAGTAAGAAAAGTATATAAAAATGCTACATATTAACAAGAAAATTAATTACATTACAGTTCAAAATAGTAATAACGAATAGTTTTCGTAAATTTTTACAAAAGCTATCTTCGTTAGATTATCATCTATTCCAACTGCAAACATCGCCTAACCGCTAAACTCTTTTAAAACATCGTGAGTGCAAATTCATTTCGCGAATTTCATTGACTTAAAAATTATTTTTACGAGAATTTATAATGAATAAATAAATCAGAAAAATTATCGAGAATGATGAACGTCTTGAAATTTTTTTATTTAATTAACTTATATCCAAATTTTATCTGCATACTAAACATTTATTAATTTAATATCTACTAAGTACTGCAACAATTTGTTTTCAAATATTACTTTTGTATTAATTAACCAAAAATCATAGAACAAAATTAGTTTTTTATTGCTATTTTAGGTATTAAATTATCCAGAAAGTTAAAGAAAAAATAAAACACACCGGAATACAATCGTAGGCTTTTATCAAGCTGCTGAAGCTTTAGATATAGTTCTATCGTTTATCAAGCAATCTACAGTACCGACTGTACATAAATAAACATTTATAGAGAAAATGTACTTCGGTTTATAAAAAATTCAGAATCACTGACATTACTTGGTATAGTAATATAATACTGTTCAAAGTTTAAAAAAGATATAGAGACGCTGTTCTCAATGCTATAAGGAAATTATCTTTACCACTTTTAAAAATTTTTTGCACAACTTGAACCAACGATACATAACAGGGTATGGAAAACAGTATATTCTGATTTTCATGCATCAAAATATTCTTAATTAAAGCCGTTACTAGTTAACGTTTAATTAGTTGGTCAGTTTCTGTACAGTAATTATGACGGAAATTCAACTACATAGATAGCTATTCGTATAAAATTGGAACACTATAACCTTTAAATCATAAAAATTTTAAATATTAACGAAACTGATGTTTATTTAAGTACGTATTCCTTAAAACATTGGTATAGCATACAAATACAAACAATGACGTTAAAAAATAGTTGAATTTTAAGGTTAATCGGACAATAACAGCGTAAACGACTGCACAAATTTTCTTGGAAAAAAAATTTTACCACAATTTTATGAAAAAGTGTCCTCTGAAGAGATTAAAAATGTAGCCTTCTTTCTTGCATGTTGTCGGAATAATAATCTACCAGCTCCAAGTATAAGTCGTTTGCTTTAAGTGCACTACGATCCAACATCGCTTTTTCAATGAGTATATATGCTCATCTTCAAATATAGTTTGAAAAAGAGTATAGAATTTCTTTCATTTTTTCATTTAATCAATCTTGATTTCTTCAAATAAATCATCTTTGTATAAATGGGGTTGAACGTCATGTGGAATAACTAGTAACTTCAATTGATTATTCCATCGTTCTTTATTGAAACGCATTTTCCGAGATTGATAATGTATTAACTCAAAAGTGAAAAGCCGATTTTCATTATATTACCTTCATTAAATTTTCTTTTACGTTCTTCATTAAGAAAAAACTATTTTAATAACTCTGGTCTTTTAATGATTAATGTAAACCTATAAATAATAAATATCGCTAAATCATAATTACCCAATGCTTTTGATTTAATATAGAACTGCACATACACTTATAAGTTTTTTGACTAAACTCTCGCTCGTCTTATAGTTTTAATGAATGCTTGCGATGCAGCTATACGTATTGTTAAGTGAGCAGAAAAAAACACTAGTTTATTTCTTCTGGCTATACTTACAACAATTTTAATCCACTTAACTATATATGAATTTATTAGCTTACGCGACAATTTATTGCCATAAATAAATTTTCAAATTTGTTTCTTAAGACTTCTGCTTTTTGCATATAAATTTCAAATATTAAAATTGTGTATAAATTAAAACTTTCCGTGGGGTTTGGTAAAATTAATAAAAGTTCATGACATTTTAAAATTGATGAGAGCTAAAATTTCTTCGTAATTCTAGTATTCTTTATACCTTTTTACAACGTCTATTAGTAGATACCAAATTACTTATTATACGAATTGATTTAACGACTATACTTAAAGTTAATATAATTACAATATTTTGAGTTTTTTAAAAATTATGTTTTAAATAAAAATTATGAAGACTGCTAAACTATCTTTTAACTTATTTTTAAATATTATATATTATACATTTATACAAACTAAGTTTATGTAATTTCATTATGAAACTTACTGCTGAAATTTTTTAATAATAATTTTCATAGTAAATATATAAAATTAAAAACTTTACAAATGTAACCCGCATAGTTTGAAAAATGAATACCTCTACACTTCTATTTGGTATTATATTTTCAGCAATGAATTAATTATAAATTTACGAAATTCTTTAATAATAATACATCATTTTTAATCGTTAAATTTTAACGATTACCTTTTATAATTCTTAAACGTCTCTAGATAATTTCTACATTTTGCTTTTTAAAAGATGCATAGCATGTATATATAAAAATTAATTTTTTTTCAATTTATTATCAAAATTTTTATATTTCTAATTCTATGTTCAAAATTTCAATTAACTAAATTAACTACTAATAATTTAAAAATCAGCTTTTTATTAATAATTTTGCTAAATTTATAAAAAATCCATATGTTCAAATTATTTTGTTGTAATAGATTTTCATGCCACAATAAATTATTTAATTATCATTGTAAATTATTGTGATTCAATTTTAAATTATTCATATTATCATCGCAAATAAATTAAAAACTTTAGTTATTATAACTAAAAGTTTTTCTTTCTAATAATTAAATATGCAATTTTTCATAATTAAAATCATTATAATTTTTCTACTATATATGTACGTTAAACTTAATTATAAAAATTTTAAAGTTCTATTTGTCTAATTTTTATAATTTTTATCGTTTGTGTGTGCATGTAGATATAATTTAACAAATTATTGATATAAAATCTTAAGATGTTGAATAATTAAAAATTAGTTTTAATAATTTAGCATAAGAATAAAAAAATAAACTTGAAAATTAAAAACAAAATTTTTAATTTTAAATATAATTGAACATTAGAAATAATTACTTAAATAAAAAAATTAATTTAATTACATGAAATATAAAAGTACATTTTTTACATTATAATGTAAATATAAATTAATTTGTATCGATCCGATTACGTTCTATATATTTTTATTTGAAAAAAATGAATATATGTATTTAAAAATAATAAATTAACGTTATAAAAAATAATAATAAAATAATGCTTACATGATTTTATATCATATCTTATTACTACAATTTATTATTCAATATTTTTTAATGAAAATTTAATGTTGTATTTGTGGATACTAATGTAATTTTAATATGCTCGCTTAAAAGTGTATATTTCTAAGTAATATTACGAGTTCCGATGTTTTGGATTTTTACAGATTCTTGATTCTGTGCAACTTGGGTCAGTTTTGTTTTCTTCTGAACTAAAGTATAGATTTTCTCTGATCTGCAGGATATTGATTACCACAATTATCTCTATTATTTTTGCTCTATACATCATACTAGATTAATGATAAGCTTTTTATAGGCAGTTGAACTTTTGATATATTCTTATACTTTTAATTTTCTTTGCAACATTGTTTTAGGATTTTTTATTTTCAGTTGTTAATATGATATTTTCAAATTAAGATCAATAGATTATTAGTCTTTTTTAGTAGATACTGTTAATATATAAATATTGACTATGATCTTTTCTTTTACGATTTCGATTACGTATTATATCACTTATCAACTTAATATCACTAAAAAAAATTTTATAAATAAGCTTTATCTAGTACTTTCATATCTTCAATTAAAGTAGACAGAGCATATCATAACATTATCTATATTAAAGATAAAATTTTTATTCTTTCAGAATATCATACTAAGTTATCAACATAAAGTTTTTAAGATATTATATTATTGGTAATGTCTCCTCTTTACGTATTTCATTATTTATTTTCTTTGTTTTCATTCTTTAAAAATATTCTTCATTTAAAAAAAATTTTAAATAATTACATTCATAAATATTTTATTTATTTTACGATCGTAAACTGTGAGTATACATTTTTCTAAAGGAACAAAATTAATAAAAATTAAATTCTAGTCTTAAGTTATGTTTTTTCATCTAGTGTATTAAACAAATTATAAATTATATTTTACATTTTTTATTTTAAATTATTATTATTAGGAAAAATAGTACGTCTATGAAAATATACAATTAAAATTGAAAAATTATTTTAAAAGTTATATAAATAATTCGTAAAAATTTTTAGTTTAAAATTTTATATTTAATAAAAAAATTAGTCATATAATTTTGAATTATAAATATATTTTAATGATTATTGATTTAGATAAAATTAACTTTTAAAGTTTTTATAATAAATACGTCAACATATATATATTGCGTGAGCGCGCACAAAAGTTTTTAATTTTTCATGATTGCATTTAAAAAACTTGTAAGCATTGATTATTATTATAAACAGATTCTACATTCATAAACATTATTAAAAAAGTTTTTATTTATATTTAATTATTATACATGCATAATGGTAAATTAGTATTAGAATTTTATTACGGTATAAATTATGTTACTTGGCATCAAAATACGTGGTTATTCTTGAGCTTTTACATCTTCAATAATATTAATCTCCTTTGTTCAATTGTCATCTTCATAATGTCTGTTATTTACAGACCGCAAACCACCAGTTATAACATTATTATCATTTTCTACGGGAAATTTTCCACAACAAAATTCGTTTTCTTCATCTTTTCTGTATCTTAATAACGAAAGTATCTTTAAAAATGAACTCACAAATCTTAACTCAAAATTATATTTCCTATTGCTTTTTTACGAAAATTATTCTTTGAAATACATTAAAAAGTTATAAGCTACATTAGATACGATGAATATAGAACAAAACTTTAATCTCATTTAATTCTAGAGCAAAAAATAGGACTATATTTATAATTGCAAAACCAAGATGAAATAAATGAAGCTTAAATACCTTATATAGCTTATACCCTAGAAGTTTACAAGAATTGAAGTTTTAAAAATTACAAACTTTACTATTTAGAATTTGAAATTTGAAATTTTTTATTTATAATCGAATCATATCATTCATCTGAAAAAATATGAAGATATTTCATAAATATTTATTAAAATTTTATAAATAAAATAATGACGATGTAAAACATATTTTATACTTGAAGGTCAACTTAAATATATGTTTAAAGAACTTTATTAACTCATTATAATTATAATAAAAATGAAGAATAATTTTTAATTAATTTTAAATTGTAAATATTAAATTTGATCGGAAAATTTATTATAAATCGTATTAATTTCATAATAATTCAAAGTTAATTTGAATTATTTAATTTATGTCATAGTCATATATTATTTTCATTGGAAAAAATTAATTGTTGCACCATTTTCTATGCTATATATGTTGTTTTCAAATAATAGAATTAAAATTTATAATTTTAATTATATAATATAAACTAGATTTTTAATAGAAGTATCTTCAGTGTAAAGTTTCAATTTCTTTTTTATCGTATTTTTAAAGTTATCTTTAGAAATGAAGTTTATTAGTTATGTAACACTTACCGATCAAATAAACTCAGAAAATTAGAAAAAGATAGATTCACTCAGTTAATTTAACAAATAAACTTTTGAAATTTTGAAAAAATTATTTTAAAATGTATTTTATATCATGTATTTCAGAAGGAAATTTAATTTTTATTTTATTATTGCTTGAAAAATATGAGTTTCGTAAATGGCTTTTTGCGTAAGAACTTATTTATGTTTTTTGTGTTATTTTCCTCAAATCTTACAAATTCCATATAATGTTAAAATTAAGTAGTCGCAAATAATTATGTTACAATATGAGGCATAGTTGTGCTATCTACTTTTGGTAAAACTAAAATATATATATATAAAAATAAATAATATAATATAATATAAATATATATTACCTAAATAGTATTTAGTATGCTTATATCCTACAACTGGTTTCCATCTATCTGTGAACAGTCCTAAGCATATACTTCACATGGTTGCAACTACTTCGTAATATAAAACCATTTATTACTATTATTATATATCACTTTTTACTGATTTGACATGCAAATTTGTTACTCAATTGAAAAAGTTAGAGCTTATTTGTATATAACAATGGCTTGCAATTTCTAAAAAAGAAAAACCTTTAAAAGATTTGTATTATAATGACCACTATTTGGTAAAAATGAATAGACAAATATTTCTTTATTCGTCTTTATACTGATTCTATGAAATTTCATTATCATTAATTCTTTTATTTGAAAGACATAATAAATACAAAATTCTAAGCAAGAAACAACAATAAAATATCTAGCCTTAATATTCTTAAAGTTGAACGAAAAAATTTTCCTTAAATAAAATTAAACCTTTTATAAGTTGAACTATCGAGTTGAACTTATACTAACTTTTTTCAATTAATAATATAAAATTTGATATAAAATAAATTTATCTTTTATTATTTATTAAGAGTATAAACTAATAATTTTTGAAAGTACACCAAATATCGATATACAATTAGTAACTAATACATATCAGAATTCAATGTCTGTTAAGGTATCATACTGAAATTGAAACACTTAATAATTTTCATGGATTATAAAAAAAAAATTGAATATGATTATTCGAATTTTATTACAAAAGTTCTTTTCGTGCAAAAAGTAGTTTCATCTAAGATAATTATTCCTTTTTTAATAATTTTGTTTTAATACCGTCTAACTGTAATTTATCCTAAATAAAAATATGATATTCATTTAAAAATTATCATATTTTAAGGGGCTCTTAAAAGATAATATCATTTTTACGTTCAACAATAATTCTTAATATATCAGCTTAAAGCACAGTATAGTATAACCGCATATATGAATTCATTTTGATTTCAAAGAAATTAAACTACAATTTAGTCGCTCAATATTTTAATACAACTTGCAAATTATATTGTGACGACATGTTATTATATGATCACTCAACAACTCATCTACTCAACAGCTTCATGTACATTTAAGTACTTACGTTATACCAAAGCTAAAAAATTGCTTTTACTCTAAATCATTATATTCTAACATTATTTACAACATAAGACATAAGATAAAGCATACGTCAATTAAAATTTTGTAATTAATAATAGCAAAATATTATTTTTTTTATTCTTAAATTAAAATTTATTAATTGTAAATTAATACCAAAGATCTTGATCCATTAAATCTAAAATAAAAAATAATAAATATTTATAAAATTATTGATATTATTCTTGAATAATTATCGATTAATAGAAGCAAATTAAATTTAAATTAATATACTTTAATTTAACGTTTGCAATGAATCTAAATATTTTTTTAGTTTTAAAATTATATAAGATTTAAAAATAATACTCAAAATTATAAGAAAATATAAGTTCAGCATTCCTTTCTGTTTTCGCAAACGTTTACGATCTGCTAAACTTTAAATAAATAAAAACGTTCGGGTTAAACTTTAAATCAAAGTTTATTAAATCTAATTTTGTCTTTTTTCATTATATTTCACGATGAAAATTTAATGATAAACATTATTTATTGAAATATTTTTATTAATTTCATAAACTTTACTGTTACTCCAATTTTTATCTCCAGTTTTATACATTTTAAGACCTATTCATGATTACTTTTCGTTTTTAAATATCAGAAAGTACTTTTAATGCCTAATTAAATGTTTGTTAATGTCTAATATTTTCTTAATGAAGTAAAAGCTCGATATAGACAAATTGAGAACATGGATTACTTGTTACACAAATGGATACATTATATAACTTAGTAATTTATTTTTCTTTACATATATTGTATTTTATATTTTTTTTAAATCGATAATATATTTTATAAATAAAAACATTACACATAAAGAATTTCGTTGTATGTATTACATTTTATAATAATAAATATATGATTTTTTAATGTGTTGTTGTGCGTAGATATTTATAACGATAGATTTTCATTTTTAACGAAAAAACATCGGTGTTTTGAAAAATATATTTAAATTAAATGCAAATTATTGTATTAAAAGAATTATGAATTTGTAATAATTGTATTGAAATTGATAAAAATAAATTAAATGTCTAAAAATGATATTTTAAATTATATATATATATATATAATATATATATATATATGCATACATAGCATGAAATGGTTATTCGGAAAAAAGTTTTTAATAAAATAATTTTGATCAAGATGTTTTAATTTGATTTAATTATTACTATGCATTTCGTTCTAGTCCAGTACCAATCGATATACTATGTAATCGAATACTAGGGAGTCCTAAGGTATGCCATTTCTATATTTAATGTTTTTCTGCTTCAAGCAAGACATTTAATTATTAGCAGATTTTATAAACATCCTGTATGTGCGAAAAAACGAATAATTAGTTTTCAATGCACACGACCGATTAGCTCGATTAACAGTCACGCAACTTTTCTTTCACGCAATAATGAAAATTGAAATACATACGACCTAAATATTGTACCTAGCGTGCATGAAATTTTATCACGTCACCGAATAATTTAAGGCTAGCTAATTTTTATTAAAATAATAATCATAGCGAAGATTTAATGTTAGGCGACGTAATTTTAGAAAATGTAACGAACGTGCGATAAAAAACAGACGGCAAATAATATCGAAACTAATATGTGATACGTGTGCCGAAAACACGCCTAATACGAATTTAATCAACAACCACAAAACTCGCGATTATTCAAGTAAATCTTACGATAAAACTCAAACATAAAAGTCCCACTAATAGAAAAGCTTGTGCCGGACCATCCCCTCATTTGGTTACACAATAAATGTACGGGTGCACACGTATGCACACGCCGGCAGCGTAATCAAACACAGATTTTTCTCACAAACATGATTATGCGGCGTCCCGTCAGAATATCATCATCGTGCAGTCACGTATTAGCACAGAACTTAGCATGTGGGGATCCGCCACAGTATGACGCATTGAGAGAACGACGCCAGATTAATATTTGAAAGAAATCTTTTAAGAAATCCAAACTATTTTGCATATAATATACATATTGATTGTATATAAATAATCCATCGAGAGCTCAAATGACGTATTTACCCGAACAGGTGGTCTTTTGATAATTAAAATTTTCGATACTTTTTCGTTGCTCAATCGAGTTGCACGTACCCAAATTCTGATTTTAAATAATTTTCTGGTGGCTTAAGTATTTAAACAAGTTACGAACGACAATAAACAAATGCATAATTTAATATCGTTGAAATGTTAAAAACTGGTTCGTAGAAAGGATATCGCGATACCCGAAACTTCGAAACTTGGAGTGTAGCCCTAAACCGAGGGATTAATCTAATCTTTCTCTTCTTTTTTCACCTTTTTGTAAATATTAACAAATACACTCGCATACGCGCACAAGCTTGAAACAAAAATTATCTCTTTCCGTTGCGATTACTATACTGCGGTTGCCTCGCCGACGTCGTCATCTTTCAAACACCCAATCCAACCATCCATCGGAAGATCTTTGGATGCTCGCATGTCATCGCTGTGCGTGCAACACGCACGCACTCATTGTATTGTCAATGTTTTATTGCAAACATATTGCTTTTTCCTCTAAAACGTGTACACCTGCTATTTTAGCCTTTGAACAAATAATAACTGAAAATAATAATACGGCCTTTGATCGAAAACCACTCTTTTGCCGTGCATATTCCATCTTGCTATAACATCCTATTTATAGATTTCCATAAAATTCTTACAATAGTCCTTATTGTAGGCAATATAGCCGTGCATTATGCATTGCTAAAAGTATGTTGTAAATTAATGCTACATTCCTGTGGCGTAAGCGACTAAAGAAAGCCAAAGCCTCTTCCTAGCTTATAATCATTTAAATGATGTACGCATTGTTGCGAGAAATATAAAGTATGAGCGAAAAAAGTTCGATAAAAAAATAATAAAAGGAAAAATGCGCCGAAGGAGGAGCGAAGAGGTATTTCGGCAATAAAAAAACGAGAAGGTGTGCGAGAAGGAAGGGAAGCAAACTAAAATAGTAGGAGTATCCGTAGTTGTTTAGTTTTTCACTCCAATACAATCACAATGTCAATAAAGCATAAAGAGCGGATTAAAATGAAACGTGTTTTTCGCGATTCGCCTATTCCGCGAGTTCGGAAGGCGACATGCCGCGAATCCCGGCGACCAATGGCAACGCTTCTTTAGCCAACTTCGGTGTATCGATTGGCCGACAGTTGAGAGAGCCCCGTTCACCGTTGTGCAGCTCCTCACGCCGATGACTACACAGGCTCATATGCGCGCACACCTACACGTGTCCAGCGGCCGCGCCTGTGTACGTGTGCGAGAACGCGCGATAGAGAGAGAGAGAGAGAGAGCGAGCAACCGCTTTCACGCACACATATATGCATTTTCGGGGACGAGATGAGCAGAGGCTCAGTCGCGTTCCGCGCTTTCGTGACGATATTCGCCGGTTCTAGAATCTCTCGATTGTCGCGTTGACTCGACAGAAATTCTAATAAATAGCACTGATAAGGGGGACCAGAGTTGCCTCCGCCGTGCCTCGACTGCTCGTTTCGGCGGTTCATCCATCTTATAGCGCGTAGTATCGCGCTGCGTCGGTTTTTCCTATTCCTGCAGTTTCGCTTTGTTTGCATGCATGTAAATAGTGGCGCATGCTGCACCGCTATCCTACCTATATGTACGTGATTACATCGGCTGGTAGCTGTGTTCGAATAACCTCAAAAGAATAGAGAAACATTGTTAGAAAAACGCATTACCTTATTTATGGTGGGTGAGATTATAATAAAGGATAAAATATATGATCTTCTTGAGTGAAATACGGACGATGAGTTTCTTGAATATTTCTGCCCTCTATGAACTGATACTTTACGCATTGTTTTTTTTCTGTATTATTAACCGAAAATTAAGTATTACATTTTTTTAAATGATCTCTTGCAATAGCTCACCGTCGTTACGTTTTTGTGTTAATAGAGTTTGAGATAAATCACTAATTAATTTTGTACTTTCAATTAAATTTAAAATTCAAATTTTTTTTGAACTTCGAAATTGGTTTTTATTTTTTTGTAAATTCTACTTTGAAATAAATGCAAATTTAATACATCGAACTTTATAACGTGTTTAATTTATTTTTTATTGAGTTGTAATGAATTTATCATAGTTTATATTTATATAATTATTAAATTTAATTAATTCTATCAAGGAAGTTGTATTAATAAATATCAATTGCACTAACTTTATATTTTACAACATATAAACGATGTAAAACGTATTTTTTATTTATATACATTCACCAGTTTATTATAATTGAATAATTTTCATTTAAAATTTGTATAAATTTATATATTTTTTAAATTAATAAAAATCGACTTCATTATTAAACAAATGTATTTAAAATAATTATGTATAATATCTAATTTGTTTCATAAAATCAATTGTTTTGTAATTCTATTTATAAAAGTTTGTGATTTATATTGTTTTTTTTAGGTAGCAATTCACCTAGTTCGTTGGGAGAAGCAGAACGCTGTGAAATTTGTGATCAAAGGTTTCAGTCCAAAAAGGATCTCCAAACTCATGTCCTCATTCACCTTGGTAAGCCTCGAGTGGTGTTAAAAAGAATTGCAAATTTAAAAACGGCAAGGAAAGAAACGAATGATCAATATTGGCTAGAGACGGAGCAAAAAGGCAATCTGAAGATTACACTAAAGAGACAGAGTCCAGTGTGTGACTCTTTAAAATTAAAACTGAAAAAATCACCAGTCTCGGAGGGTTTTACCGTTGTGAGTAACAACTTCAATTTGGATAAGGAAGGTTTTAAGCAGTACGACGAGCTGGCTGAAGCACAGGATAATGACAGCAAAAGCGACTCGGAGGAAGAAAAAACCACCGAACAATCTTTTGAAAACGTGATGCTCAATCAAGAGGTTTATAATTCATTTATTACTAAATTCTATTATAATGGAACCTAAATTAAAAAAGTAATTTATAATATTAAATTAAACTTCTGTAATTTTTTTTATACAATAAAGCAGTGAGGTTATTGATACTTAAAAATTAAATAATTTCTATGTAGACTGTGAATATATTTTTAAAAATTAAAAAAAATTTATATATCTATTGTAGAATAATTATGAAGATGATAATTTTGAATCTGAGCCTGATCACAATCCATTGGAAAGTTCAGAGAGGCCTTTAATGGATAATAACGAAGGAGATTCTGGAGTTGGGAGTGATTCCATTAATCCATTAGAAAGAGAAGATCAAAATGTAGATGATTTACAAGCAGATAATATCAGTAATTCAGATCAAGCCGAAATACCTGATAATGATGATCCTGAAGAGTCCGATGCTTTAGAAGCAACATGTAGGGAAACTATAGAAAATCTTAAAAAGCTAGGTGAACAATCAAGGTAAATTTAGCTTTTATATACTTATTTATAATTATATAGGGAACAGACATACTTTCACGAAAACATAAACACAACATTTTTTACAAAAACTAAAATGCTACATTATTATTACAAAGCTCAACGAATATTATATCCACATAAATAAAAAAGTAAACGAGAATTTTTGTTTAATTCTTGTAAAGTATCTTGGTAACAACTTACGAAATAATTTCTTTGGATATCATTTACACAAATTTATTATAACTGCTTATATTATATTTAAGAAATTTTAATTTAAAAAGATAAATACTTGCACCTGCGTGCTCACACACATGCACAGATCCGCATGCAATGCTTATAGATGTTAAGTTAGAATTGAAAAAACTTCTTAAAGGTTTAATTATTATGTATATGTTTTTAATTGAAAATTTTTTAGAGTGTTTTCTTTAATGTCACTAAAAATATAGTTTTTAATATTTTTAATTTAAATTTTATTTATTCATTAAGTTTAATTAATTATAATTAAAATTATATAATTACTTTTCTGTTCCCTATGCATTAATTATATTTTATTTTGCCTTTTTTTTATATTTGCTTCATCTAAACGTGATCGTTTACACCATTAGGTACATTAGTTCCAGATCTACCGATCTACTAAATGCCGATGAAGCTCCTGCAGAAGAAGAAGAAGAAGAAGAAGAAGAAGAAGAAGAAGAAGAAGAAGAAAATGAAGAAGAAGAACGTACCGCTATTATGATCGAAGAACTCAGGGCTAATAGCGAAATAAGTATAGTTCCCAAATCAGCGCTAATGCCTGAACAACCAGCTGCTGAATCAGGATCTGAAACAGAGATCGTGCCAGTTAGCGGAAGTTCCAATACTGGTTTCAATTGGAATAAAGTCACTGAAGACTCTGACAGTAATAAAAGTAAAAAAGAGAGTCGCGAGCCAATGGAAAAAGAAAATCCGGATAATGCCGAGACCGCGGGTTCTCTCCTACAAAACTTTCTCATCGAGCAACAGCGCAACCAAAATGAAAGCAACTTATCGAACAATAGTCAACCATTGGAGACCGAGTACGTCTCTTTGGAGAGGCTTGCTGAAACCGTCAACACATGTCGCGTATGCAACGAGAAGTTCAAAGATATCGCCCACCTGGATGCCCACCGGTCTAAAGCTGGTCATTATCAATGCAATATACCCGACTGTACCTCACTTGTATTCACCACTCCGATGGAAGTCTCTATGCACAAGGCTCAGGCTCACGGAGTACCAGTTCCTACGAACCTCAGCGGCATGTCTCCCCATCATTTATCCCAAACATCCCCACATGGACACTCTCCGCATCTTAATCAGACCTCGCCCCTTCTAAATGCCCATTCGCCACACTCGCCCAGCCTACAATCGACTCATCCGACGCGCAACTCACCCATGACTTCACCTCACACCAGTTCACCAACCTACAGTGGACAGCCCCCCACGGTCTACCCACCGGTAAATCTGGAACAGCTCCCGGCACCGGTTCAGCAATTAGCACAACAGGTGCAGCGAATGCCCCTCCCGCAACCGCAAATTGCCGGAGGTATGCCTCCAGGCGCGAATACCATTATACCGGGAACAAATTATTATCCTCAGCCACCGGGCAGACCTCCGATGTACAGAGTACAGGCTCCCATTCACTACCCACCACACATCGCTCATCTATACCAGCAATACGGAGGCAATCCTTACCAACAGCTGGGCATCCAACCCCAAATGCAACCACAAATACCTCAACAAGTACCAAGGGGAAGATATCCATCAGTGGTTCCAGGACAAAGGTTATTTCAAATTTTGTTTATTTCAACATAGACTGATTCACAGAATTAGGAGAGAATTAGAAAATAATAATGTCATTTTACAACTTTTCTACTTCATTATTTTCACAAAATTCCAAAATTAATAAAAACAGCCAGTTTGCTTTTTGTATATTAAAAAAAAATATTTTTTGTCCAAAATTCACTAAAATTAATTTATTGATTAAGTAAATTCGTATAAAATAATAAGTTATATTTTTCCACGAGAAAATCTTTAATGAATATTTCATAAGACAATTTCAAAATTACTTTATACAATAACTTTTTTATTTTTATTATTATGAGATAAATTAAATCAATTAAAAATTTAACGCCTATATCTTTCAATCTATGAAGTCTTTAATTGGAATTGTAAATTAATATTAATAAATAAAAATAATATATTTAAACGTTTGAATAAGTTTATCAAAGAAATACTTATTTTTCTAATAAGTTGTTAATTAAAAACTATTTACAAAATTTTTTAGTGATGAATGGAAAATTGAAATTTTATCATTTTTTATATACTTTTTATGTAGAAATTAATTAAAACAATGCGCTATATTTTATTTTATACTTTATTAATTGACATACTATTAATTTACAAATTTAAAATTTATAATTCATAAATATATAATTTATAAAGTCTTATAAATCCATGAATTTTATTTTAACCGCTAATAACAACATTAAAATCAAATGAATTAAAAAATTATATTTAATGTTTTTTTCTTGAAAACGGAATTTGGTACCTCTAAAATTAATTATGCTATGAAGTGCATTTTATACATACTAAAATATCTTTTGCTTTATATAAATACTATTTATATGCATACAACAGTAATACAGATTATAGATACATTAAAATAAAATTATAGAAATTAACCATACATAAATAATTATTGCCATTATACTTAATAACAATTTTGAACTGTAACTGCATTTTAATGTAATATAAATGACTCATAAATTTTTTAATTATAAGTATTAAAAATTTCAATTATTTTTGCATAATTTATTACAATAATTTAACTATAAAAAGAGAAAATTTGATTTGTATTTGATATTTTTTAAAAACTGAATTCCCTTATAATTTCAAATAGTTCTAGATTTTAACGATGATGTCTTCATATTTTTTACACCCAAAGAAATTGCAAAGTTGAAATTCTGCTAAAAGAAATAAAGATAATCAAATATACACAAACAAAAAAATGTATTATATTATGTATTATAATGTAATATAATAATTATTCCACGTGAAAATCTATTTTTCTTTTTTCTTTTTGTCTTTAGTAACTATAAATTAATATTAAAAGTTAAATACCTATTCTGTAACTTCTATAATTACTAATATAAATTTTAAACTTTTTAAATTTTATTATTTATTTATGAAAATAATAAATCATGCATTTATTTAAAAAATGTTTTAAATTAAGCAGGTAATATAATATAATAATGTTATCTTGCTTTTCAGATTTAATATGTTTATCTTCATCATTTTACAACTTTTCTATTTTATAAATAATTATTATTAATATATATCACTTTTGATTGTATTTTTAAAAATAAATTCTTTCAATCATAATCATCAAATATAACTAGATATAATATAAATAAAGAAAAATTATTAATTCATCCATAAAATATATTTATACTCATTTTTGCTGGCATATATTTTACAAAGTAAATTTTAATAAGAATTTATGATATAATTAATGCCAATTTAAGTCAAATATATATACTTTTTTACTTCCGTTCAGAACTCGTTCGTTTTTATTCGTTTAAATTACACATTTAAAAAAAAGTGGTTAATCGTAATAAGAAAACAACTTAATCAATACCAACAAGTACCAACTTAATAATATGCTTATTCTTAACCTAAAAATGCCCTTCAGTGGTCAAAATCTTAAAAATAAACAAATTATCTTTAATTTTAACGATCAGGTTGAGACCTCATAATTTTTAAATAAGTGTAATAAAAAATACAATAGTACTAAGAAATTTTACAGTATAGTATTTTATTAAACAATATATTACGTTGTTGTTGTTACTAAAAGTGTTTATATATTGTAATATGAATAAATTCTAGAATAAAGTTTAGTATAATTAGTTGTAAAAAGAGATAAATACATTGTTCATAGAAACAAAAACATAAAGGAAAGAATAAATTGAAAGTAAATTTTATAAAACTTTAGTGATAAAATTATGAAAAAAAATAAAAAAAGGTTAGTTTTCTACGTAGTGACAAAAAAACAATTTATTTTAGTGTATAATAATAATTGTTTTTAAAAAATAAATGTTTTTAAGACGCTTTTTTATTAAAAAGAAGTTTTTTATCTCCTTAAATACTTGAAAAACTTCTAGTTATGTTCATCCATAGTTTTAAAGTATGCAATAATAACAATAAAAATTTAATTAAATACATCAATTTTTATACAAATAATTTATAATAATTTAATAATAAACAAATATATGAAGAAATAAACTTATTCATAAAATTCTATAGTAATATTGAAATTTTTATTATTATATTATAATAATTTAAATTATTATAAATTTTTTTTATGTATTTAATCGCTAAAATTACCAAATTTCATTTATTAACTTTTTTACAGAGCACCAAGAATGCCACAACCACCTACACCATCTGGAGTACCTCGAGCTCGTATGAAAAGACCCATGCAACCACAATCAGTTCAAATGCAACAATCAATGCAGCAACAAAATCCCAATACACCCAAGCAGAGGCGTATGGATGTGTTATTGCCAGATCGCAATGAAGATGCTGATTGCCATGTTATAGCTCAGCAAAAAAGAAACGATGGTCTTCCTGTAATACAAAATGTACAAGGTGGTACTTCTGTTCAGCAGACAAATAGAAATGACTCCACCATCCATCTAACAGATTCTATTACACTTAGCGTTAGACAACCTGGTATGTATACTGATATTTTATTTTATATTCATTATAGAACTTTAAAGTAAATATTATAAAAAATTACTAATGTCTAAAAATTATACAATTAAAAAAAAAATTTTAATCATCTGTATTTATTTTATGCTATTTAAGTTAGTCTATTATGAATACACACTAATTAAATCAAAAACAGTTTTAAATTTATTATTATGCTTATAATATAACACATTTATGTATTATTTATTTATGTTCACTTACACGTATTATTTTTTTAATTTTGTTATGAAATTTTTTTAAAACTTTTGAAATTAATTTTAATTATTTACAAAAAAAATTTATTTTTAATTACGTGCACATTTAGTTACTCTCCTTGTTTTGATATTTCAATGTCAGTAGTCATCAATGGAGAAGTGCACTATTGCGAAAAAATATGTTTCTTTGTTTACTAATCAATAAAGGTCATAATCCAGCACAAGTCAATGCAATGGTGCAAGGTGCCAAGAAGCCAGATGCTTCGGCAGTAGCTAATGTTCTGGCAGCTCGTGGTATAACAGTTACACCAGCAGCTAACAAAAAATCAAGTATGGATCAGGTCAATCATATACAACATCAACAACAGCAACAAAGCCAGCAACAACAAAAGCCACTGAATGTGTCAACCCTTAATTTAAACTCTGCAATATCGATTATACCTGCTGCAAGTGCTCAACGGAAACAGCAAGAACAACAAGGACAATTTGCTGTGCCCCAAAATAAACAAAGTAAAATGACAAATGACGTAGAAAGACCACCCAGACCACCCACGGTTGATCTCACTCAGGATACATCTCCGTTACCACCTGTTGTACGAAGAGGCAGACCTCCAAGGTAAAGATTTTAAAAGCCTTACACATTTATTTTTTCTTTTATAAAAAGAAAAATCTACATTTGATACATTAAATATATATATCTATATATATACAGTTATTGTTATTTAAAAGTATTTTTTAATTTAAAATAAATATTAATTTGATAATTTATATGTTAATAGTAACAATATATGTTATAATTAGTTTCGTACTCTTTCCCAAATAATTATTTTTTATGTCTACTTTAGCTCATGCATTTCGTTTTTTATAGAATGTTGCAATCATTAACCTGTCAAGTTTGTGATAAAAGATTTCAAAGTCAAGAAATGTTAACTCAACACATGGCAACACACAGGACGACAAACAAGTTACTTCATAAGTAAATATTTTATTCTTTAAATTAATATAAAACCCGACATTTTTAATTAAATAACCATAATAAAATATAATATAATAAAATTATAAAGGGATAAAATTTATTGAGAACTTGTGACACTTTAATAATTTATTATTCTTTCTCTATGTTAATAACTTATTCAAATTATTAATTTATACAGATTTAATAATAATTTTAATTTGATAAATGTAATAACTAAATTACGTACCTTGTGATTATAACCATCCGAAACTACTTTACGGTTTTATTGTTTTGAATAAAAAGTTTTTAATTCCTCGTAAATTTATTATATGTATAGTATATAACTTCATAAATAATCTAAAAAGAATATTAAATGTTTCACCTAATATTTGACATGTAATATCTAGTTTACAAGTCTTCATGTAGTATATATTATTATTAAGAGGATCATATCCAATTTTTCAATGTACATATAAATTCGTGTTAAATATTATTTCTAAAAAAAAAGACTGGTTATTAAGGAATTATCTTCCTTATCCTGTTATCTTCGGGAATTTGCTCCGTGCGAAAATTTTAACGCATTTTTTTCCTCCACAGATGTAACCTGTGCCCAGCCCAATATCCGACAGCGGCGGCTCTTGCAACGCATAAAAAGACGTATCACAAAGAAGTTGATACAACAATACAACAGAACGGCACCACGGAGCTCGCGCTGCCAGTGGTCGATCTCAAATCGCCCAACACCCTTAGTCGGTTGTCGAACTTAGGCATACAAAGCTACATACCGCTGTCACAGTTGAGCGCGCAAACAGGTGGCTACTTCGCCCTACCGATCGTCTCAATAGACGGCGCGCGAAACCCGAACACGTGTAACCTTGGAGCACTTGGTGCTACCTCGATTCTCAGCCTTGGGCCTCTCAAGCACCTATCCAATAGGTAACTTGAGTAAGGCTTGCTGAGATGTTAGTCAAAGCCGAGGGCGAAGAGGGGACGGCGAGCAGTGCATCAAGTTTTTTCTTTTTGTTCGTTCGCCTTTTTTAAGTCTGGTCACAATAGTGAAAGAATGGGTAAGCGGCGAGGCGTCTCTGCTGGATATCGTCGCCTTTATGCCCTGACAAGGTCGAGTGTGAAAATGTACTTTTAATTGTTGGTTAGATTCAATGAAATATTGATTAGCCAATGGTGTATGATTTCACCACGTGATAATTTTGACTTGAATCAAGTGCTTTTCTTTTTATAGAACTGATCGATAATTTTAGAATATTTTCTCCTGCGATATATAAATTGATATACGTTGAAGCCCATCAACTTTTAAATAGGTTTGTATATTGAAATACTAATAATACGCTTACCTGTTCATTCACTAGTGCATTTAAACTGCATCGGTGTATTTTCGTTTAATCTCTAAAATTGTAAAGAGCGATAAAGAAATTCATATCGATGTGCAATAACTAACAACTTTTTGCTCATGGAACCAGAATTAAATAGCCACAAAGGATCAAATTGCGTTATTCCTGATATCATTATTTCCTTCGAATCAAAATAGGTTTCTTTTTTTTTTCAATTCAAAAATTGAGAAACGACGCGATGAATAGATTTATGTCTTGACCATTACGAGATATAGTAGTATTATAGAATTTTATCTAAAAGATGAATTTAATTATGATTTTAGCATATTAATCGAGCCATAGTTTTTTTATTTTATGTTAATAAAAGTGTTCAATTTGAAAATTTTCTATAGGTAAAGAACTTTTTGAACGTAGTTTTCAAATTTTTACAGGTTAATGTACTATAGCTTGTAATCAATTTACCAAAAATTTCCAATTTAAGATAGAGTGTTGATAAATTTTAAATTTTTTATACAAGCTCTATATATACAATATCCGAACAGTTCGATAAGCTGTGCTCATATATATTATGCATATTAAATCGAAATGCCAAATTCCATGAAAGTGGTTAAATGATTATCTTATTTATCAATATCCATGACGTTTTTATCATTCTTTTAAAATTTTCTTTTTCAATCATTTATTGTAAGGTATTAAAAAATTATAATTCATAAGCATACATAATCAGTATTTATAGATTTTATTTCTAGAGATTGAGATTGTTTTTTTTTTCAGTACGTATAAATACGATCTATCAAAATTCTGATATTTCTAATCGCTCAAAATGATTAATTTGTTAATATTTTATTTTAAATAAAACACACAATTATCAGTTAAATGGTTTTAAAATCTTTCAAATGAACAACTTAACTAAAGTCTCATTTAAATTGATATAGATAAATTATATTAACTTTTGTTAAAGGCTCGGTGTTATGTGCGGAGCCATTTCTTTTTAAAGTTTTTTTATTTTACGTGAAAATATGAAATAGTAAATAAGCATTTTTATCAGTACTTATATAATTTTATTACGTTTGTAAATTTACGATTTGCTAAAAATATTTTTTCCCATCTACTATCATTTCGTTCATAATTTTTTATTGCATACAATATTTATTGCCATGTTAATGTTGAATGTAAATAGATACGAAAAAAGAGAAACGTTCCTTCAAATATGTTTTCAGAGATCTTAGAAATCATGTAGAACAGAACTGATTTAGAAAAGAAAAAATAAGACTTTGTAAATATGTGTACCATAGTGAAAAGTACAATAAGTGCTGTTACAGTGAAAGCGAAGATGAAGGGTATTCGAGCGAAATTATGACAAATGAATATTCAGAATTAAATATATAGAGAAAAAATTTATTATAAGAATTTTATGAACAACTGCACTGACAAAAATAATATAAAAATTATCTATATAATCTGTTTTGATTTCCAAGTATATACAATATTGATCTTTACTATGTGACATTTGTTATTCTAAATACTACGTTGATAAGCGCCACTGAAAAAATTAGAGTTAAAGTTATTAAAATTAATCACACCTGAATATATGATATATAAAGTTTTAAGTCTACTTAAGAAGCAAAAATATTGATCGAATATTCGAAAATTATCAATAATTTTTCATTTTTCTATTTTCTTATGTTATAAATAGATCGCTTTTTAAAAAACCATTAAACTTATAACTTTTTGTAATAACTTGCAAACTACTCTTGATATGTTTCCACAAAACTTGAAATAAGTTAAATTAAAAAATTTTTTTCTTTTTCAAGAACGTTTATCAATGTACAGTTAAGCGATTGTTAACTTGGTAAACGTCTTTATTGTGTGTTACAAGCGCTTAAAATATTCAGTATGAATATTTTTATTATAACAGTTAAAATACTTTAAAATTTGAACAAAATTTATTGCTCCTAGTGCAACATCATACTTTCACTGTGATAATGAATGCAATATGATTGCAGTTACTAATAGTTATAACTTGGTTGTTTTATGCATCGTATGTAAACAAAAAATTCTGTAATGAATGTGAGTGCGAAAAATGTACGTCAATGATTATATCGGTCAATTAGATGTTAAAAAAAATTTTCTATGACATTGATAAAGAGAAAAACTGTTTTATTCTCACTTTTTTAAGACTGTTATAAGCAGTAATAAAAAAACTTTACTTCTGGAAGTTGGTTCTTCCGCAACGTCGTTGCACGGCTCTAAGAAGCAAAAATGAAAAGAAGTATTACGTTGCAATGTTAATGTAATTAACGTAAATGTATAGTTTAATGATTGTACAGAGATCACTTGTTTTAATTCACGCAAATAAGCGAAAAACGAGAACTATACGCAAATGTACTTGTATATTTTCCACGTTAAAGATTAAATATAGAGGAAATTTTATCCAAAGGTTGAAAAGGCGAACGTTCATCGCAGAAATTCAGTGCATCGTACGAAATCTTTTATAATTACATTTTTATTTATAAAATATTAGAATATACATCTTGATAACTATCCGATTTCACATGTTAACGTTTATTTATAAATAATTAGAAAATATAATATTTATACATGTTTGAAGATTCCATATTTTACACATAATTGCACGTATTCCTTCATACAATAAACATTCAATGGTTTATCGTAGTGTATTACGATTGTCCATCATTTTTCTGAAATTCCAGGATGGTAATTATGTTGTGAACATAAAATGTGCATCCAGTTTTAATTTCCAAAATAGTTTTTCATACAAGTTAATCACGTAATTGATGGTTATAACTTTTTTTTAATCCTTAAATTTAACATTGTCACCATGAAAGTTAGCTATTTATTCATCGGGTAATGCAATATTCTATCAAATTATAGATTTGTAAAAATTGAAATATTTAAATTAATTTTTATAGAAATGAAAAATGATTTGTTCATTTTTCTTTGACTAGAAGTTCTATTGTTCAATTAATAAACGTTTTCCCTCAATGTAAAACTTCTACCACACATGATTGTGATTAAAGTCGTTCGTTGAAATAAGGTAAATTCACGACAAAAAATATCGAGTCATTTACAGTTATTGAGAATATTATTATTACGAAGGATGTTACTATATAGCTGTTAATTTTCTAATAGATCTTTCATATACTGCATTCCATTTTTTAATATAAATTTTTTCATGAACTAAGTATATATGTATGTTTGACAAGTCGCGTCTATCAACTCAATAGAATAGATTGAAGCCAACATTTTAAAAACAAAAAAAACTTCAATTGAAAATCTTGAGCATCCAGTAACAACCTATTAACTGTAAGGTATTAATCAATCCTATGAAACTTCGGTTTTTACAATCATTGATGCAAAAATTATTTTTATTATAAATTATAAATATTTACTAAATCAGTTATACAATTATTGTACTTCTTATCTATAACTAGATTTTCATGTTTTCTTGAGGGGCCGCATATGTGATAACTTATGAACTCATATTTTTTGATCAATTATACTCATTTATAAAATAATATTATAATACATGATTTTGTAAAGTACTCTGATTAACGTAATATTTTTTTAAATGTAAATCATAGTTCGTAAAATATTTCGTTTTTTGTTATAAAAGATATAATTCTAATTATATATTGATCCTCAAACTAATGTAGATGATGACATGCATAAATTAAATATTCTTGTTTGAACATCAAATTTATGAGAAGTGTAAAGTTATGCATAATAATATTATCTACGGTCCGATCGAATAGTGATATTACATGCTACTGTTGATATGTTAGTATAAAATACTTGAATATGCAGTTATTAGAAAAATCTATAAATTGATTTAAATCCAGTTACGTAATTCAAATGGCTTTATAAATACCAAATTCATATAATAATATAATATATCAATTTTATTTGACAGTTATTCAAATCTTATTAACAAAATATATAGTTTCAACGAGTACCCTTATTAATATTATACTCCTTTAGTCGTATTCGGAAATGATTATCAAGATATATATTTTTAAAGTATGAAAATTGATATACATTTATATGCCCCTCCATTATAAAGTTTTATATAAAGTTTTTGTAAAAAATACTGATTTGTTATGAAAAATTTAATAACTATTCACACTTTATTTATGAAAAGTAAATTTTTCTCTGATTTATCGTTTTATTTAACACAATGACGTAAAAAATTATTAAATAAACAGAAAACAAATTTTTAAAAACATGAGTTAATTTTAAATGTATTTATTGAAATACCTTACTTCCTCGTGTTTGCGAATTGCAATTATAGGTTTTAGTACTGATAAACTTTGCATTTACAATAAACACATTAACATTAAAATGTAACTGGCATATTTGTACATATAAACATAGATTATATACGTATGGAAGTGTACGTATAAATATATATACATACATGCATACATATGTATATACATTATGAGAATGTATGATTTAAAAATGCTCTGGAGACTTGAATTTATAGGAATTGCATATCTGTATTTTTGTAAAGAAATAAAAAATGCTATGTAAAGATTATGTAAAGATTTGATCTTTCATTATGTTAAAACTTGTGAAATTTTCATTAAAAGATAATATTTAAAATACTTATAATTTGTTTCAATATTCATTTATTAATACTGCATATTTTATAACGGGTTATAAAAAATATACTTTGAATTAATTTATGATTAATATTCTAACTTATTTTTTTTTTAAATTAATTACCGGCATTTTTTATTATAATGTGGTAGGCATGCGCAATTCGTCGATCAAGTTTGAGGTTATGGTTAAAAAGATTATTTGATGAAACTAATACAAAATAACTAAACCAAAGGTAAGGATTGTATTATTATATTTTAATAATAATTAATAAATGTGCTATGGTATCATATTATCTATTCTTTAAATTAATTATATTGAAATTTATAAATGAATAAAAATAAATATATAAATATAATTTTTAATTAATTCACATCTTCAGGAAAAAATGAAATTAATCCAGACTCGAACCAAGTATAAGATATATGATGCAGTACAAAAAGCTTGGGTTAATGTATGCATGGGTGCTACTGTATTAAGTATGAGTTTCTTAGCATATAAATTTTATTATTATGTAAGATACATCAAACCTTTAGAGAAAATAAGAGAAGAAAAACTAAGAGACGAACTTCTAATGGAAGGTAGAATGTTATCTGAACAACTTAAAGAAGAAAAAATTAAAAAAGAAAATTTAGATAAATAAAGCTATTTATCCTTTTAGTTATAGTTATTTTATACTTTGTGTAACATGAATAATTATTTTAAAAAAGTAGAAAATAAATTTTGTATAATTTTAAAAAGATATGCGATTTAAATTAAAATTTCGTTATAATAATGAAATAATATTAATTTTCTTATTATTAATTTAGAAAATATATCAATTGTTGCCTATCTTTCTTTTAATTAATTATACAATAATTAAATATTTATGATACCTATTAATTTTACATATTTTTATATATACTTTTATACAAGCTTAAAAAATATATATATATTGTTCTGTATTTTTTAGACATTTTTTAAGTAATTATAATTACTTTATTTAAAATGTACAAGTATTAATCTTATACATTTTTTATGTATATAATTTTTTTTAATTTACCTTATGAATATAATCATTCGTATATAATTAAAAAAATTTCTAACAACATAATATATTTATTTGATTTAAAACAAGATTTTAATACATCGGTTAAAACATATTTTAAACTGAAACATTAAGTTTATTTCAAGTTAGGTTTTAAGTATTTAATATCCAAATGAACTTTTTGATGAGAAAGAAAACTAATCTAACTTATTGTTTAATAACCTACATCCTTGAAGTGGTACTCTTATGTGAACAACAAAAATACTTTACTGTATGTAAAAAATTTAATACTATTAATTACATTAAACTACTTTTTATTACTTTTTACAGTTAATACTATTTTCAGAATTTCAATATATAAATATAAATTTTCTTTCAAATTCTTAATGACGCTTGATAAAGGGCCTTAAAAATCGTTCGAGTAGTGTTCTTGTTTAATAATATATAAACTTTGTTGATCCAAGATCCTCTTAGATCTACAAACCTAACTTTCAGTCCCTTGTGTCAACTCACTATGCTTCGTATACATAAATAGCAAGAAGGTGCTCGCAGTGTTTGCTATTTCATAAGAATTTGCGAACCATTGGAAAATAAGAATTTCTACACAACTTAATATTAACAATCTTTTTTTAGAAACATTCACTAAATTATTCTGATTTTTTACTTTACATGGTAAGTGTTGATTTTTTTTATTCGTTTGTGCTTCGACTACTTACAGACATTATCACGTTGTGTGCTGATTATTATCTTTCTTTAATTCCTGTTACATTTTTACTTCTCAACGTAAAAGAATATTCGAGTAAAACAATAAAATAGTTCTTTGATTTATATGTGATTTCATATTTTAAATATGTGGTGACAAAGCGGTAAAATTGTATCACGAATTCGCGCAGCATATACTACGCCAATGAGTCAATATATTTATTTACACGTATTTCAATTTTTTTTCTTTTATTTCTTGTCTTTTCTTTGGTTTGTATACTTCACATTTTTAGTATAGGCGAAGCTTGTATGCAAGTAATTTTATGTTTATCAACTTGAAACTCGGACCAGGAACCTAGCGAGATTTTATTTTAAAAATAAATACAATGCTAAATTAAAAATGACATTTATTTGCTGTGTAATAAGTAATGATTCGATTAAATATTTTTTAGTCTATGTGTTGCTCATTTTTCTATTCCGTATTTATTTACACTTGTAATCTAATTTTATTTTTTCATTCTTTTGTTAGTAATAACAACTTATTTATGATGTTTATAAATCATGATTAAACATATCTTCTTGTTCATTTTTTCTTATTATATAATGCGTATTTATTATTATTTCGTTGTCAAAAATTGATTGTTTAGTAATTTTCCTATTTAAATTTCATTCGGCCATTTCTACATTTCGTTTATTATTTTTGAAGTATTAACTCAAATGACTTGCTTTTATTAAATAATTTAAATAATCATTTCTTAATTCATCTATGATCATATACGTTTAAGCATAAATACACATTATACTACATTTTTTTTGTGGTACAAAGCGTATTTCTCGTCATGCACATTTTAATTCTCGTTATTTTACACTACGCTCATGTATGATATGGCTGATATCAGTGTTCGTTGAAATTTAAAGGCATGTCACTGCACTTACACCTGTCTTGTTTATTTCTCGCTTCGTCTGTGTTGTTCGAGTGGTTGATGTTCGCTGAAAATGATCTTTATTACTTTAGTATATAATACAAGCGACGTTTACATATTTGTGTGAAAAGCTTTATATATAATTTTAAAATAAACAATTATTAATTTTTTGCGTTTAGTGTTTAGCTATTTCTTTTTTTTGTATACTTAACTGCATCCGATAACAATTTTACAAGATATTTTATCGGGTTTCTGAGTTTTCAATAAACCATTCCCAGTTCATTTCCCATTGGCAGCATTCACGAAAACTGACTATACAAATACAAATATTTTTAAATACATTTTTATTGGTTTTATAATTTAAATAAATTATCTAATAATCAACCTCTTATTCAATAATAATACATATGTCATAAAACCACAATTAGAATAGATACATTGTGCAACCTGAGACATTAAATTTATCGACACAAATTCTATACATTTTTTAAAATGCTTTCGTCCGTCGATTTTTAAAGTGAATATAACATTTTTTTCTCTACCAAACCACCTTTCCAATTATTCAAAAGTATTTTCAATGTTGATTAAGTTAAAGAACAGTCGTTCTTCGCATGGAATACTCTCGAGAATATCTACGTAATGTTGATTGTTGAAATCTGTCGTAATGATAAAAAATAGCACCCAGATAACTGAATACTCAGACGACATAATAAGTTTAATAACAAATTTATCTACAAAATATTACTATACTTTAGAAAATACGTGAAAATCCATTCTTTCGTTTAAATCACAGGCGATGGATACGTTAAAAAAGATAATGTGTTTGTGATTTGTGGACATAACGCAATAAGTCTGAAAATATTGAAAACGGTTTAAAAACAGCTTTTCATTTATTAACATGGAAGAAAAACTTCCCCCTGATGAAGAAGCAAGATCAAATTTCAAAGTAGACAAAATATAGATAATGCTTATGAACAAGATGAATCTACATTTCAAAATTGATAATATCATGTTTATGTCATTACAACTAAAGATCAAAGTACGATGAATTTTATTTGTGTTCAAGTTTTTTAAAGTTATAATAATAGAAATGTAAAACTCTTTTCAAACTTAAGATCTTTGATGAACGATAATAATAGTTTTTAAATAGTACAAATTCTTGATGAAAGCATTTGTATTTATATAGCATTTATATTTCCGTTCATACAAGAATAATTTCCGATGGCTTTTTTTTATTTATTAGCAAAATACAAGATAATATCGTACAATAATGTAGTATGTAATCTGTTCCATAGCTATTATCTTTTCGTTATAATCTTTAATTCTTGTTCGCTTCAATTAAAACATTTGAATAATGTTCATCTGCTTTTAATGAATTTGCATAAGATATCCATATCCGGGGCATACCATGGCCTTCCCCACTTTCTTCGAAGCGACTTCTATTTATTTGTTTGCTTCTTGTTACGCCACGTTCATAGACATCTGTCCATGACTACGTGCCATGTTATTCTGAATATCGGGAAAAGTATCACTAACGCTAATAAAAGTTTCATCTGAACTTTGTAGCTCTCTAACAATATCTCCTTCAAGAATACGAGGTTGTCCGTGTTGTCGTGCGAGATTATGGCAACGTCGGCTCTAGAATTCGATGCTTGTACACTAGTTTAATCGGCGTCTCCAACGTTTCTACTATCTCTTATATTATTTGCATCAAATTCTTGATGTGCTCAGGAACTTGTGACAATCGCTATTGTAGATTTTATGTTTTTCCACATTTTTTAAAAATCCGTTTTATAAACGTTTTTCCGATAATGAATGAATCCTTCTTGAATATACGAATATCATTCCTGTCCTCTGTTTAAATTTCTCTTTTTACGAGGCGAAGGAGATGAGGACATTACCTAAGAAGGATAAATTAATTTAACGATAAGCCCAATACTCCAATTCCAGATGGAATAACTTTTAAATCAATTCCACTTTCAAAAATATTTATTACAAATACTTTTTATCCACGATAGTAGTCTTACTTCAACAAGATTTAGTTAACTACTGATTCGAAAAATGGTTACGATGTAACACTCATCAACATATGTCGGCTATAGCGTCTGAAAGACACACTAAATTACATCGCGAAAATCTTAAGCAATTCCATTTTTCTAGTTGATCCCTTTGATTGCTGTTTCATTAACGTCATTACCGCATGTGTAAACTTTATGAAAGGGAGAACTTCCTTTCTCGATTGTTATAATAAAGTTACATTTAGTCTAAACCGAATGTTAGAATTTTTACTTTAAACGTACATTCAATGCTCGTTGCATACAGTTATACGAAACACTTGCGTTAAAATTCTTTGTTATTTATTTGAAAGCGAGTAATAGATATATATTTCAAGTCATATTTAAATCAACAAAATAAACAATGACAGCGTGCGAAATAATAAACATCGTTGAAAAGACGTTTTACGGCGATTATCGCAACGAGGAATTTTTGGTTGTTAATATAAGACACCTAATTAATTTTGCAACTAAAATAACTATAAACTATCTAATCAAAGCGTATAAAAAAATTATTCATATCAATTTATGTGTATAATTCACGTTAATTAATGTAATGAGATGTTATTATAATTTTAAAAACTATACCTCGTATAACCTAAATTTAAAAATTTAATAAAATTTTAAATAAAATATTTAAGTCATTATAAGTAAATTAAATTATTGAAATATCAACTATTTATTAATAAATTAAATAATTTTTTTTCTTAAAAAATTGATTGTATCGAATAATTATATACAATCTTTTTTATTCTTTCATAATAATTTACACGCGCGCCAACACAGAGCTTCTTTTTATCTGTTTTTATAAAAAGAAACTTTTTTATATTTATCAATATACTCGGGGAAAACTAAAAATTATTCATTTTAAAGAAGAATATTATCAAACCCTTAAAAAACATTACAGTAAAATACAAAAACTAACGAAGAATTTACTGTAAAGTTCTCTGATATTGAAATAACGGAAATATTGAACAAAGAATATTTCGTTAAATTCATCGCCTCTATTCCAATAACAGAACTAGATTTTTACACATTCATGTAAAAAATATGAAGAAAAAAACACAAGTAACCAAAACTAATATTGATCAAAAATAACAAATGTAATGTTTTAAAAATGAAAAAACTTTAAATAGGAAAGTGAAAACAGAGGAAATTAGAGTTTATAAAATCTATGAGATATAATCATTAACTACTTTTTTTAATCTTGTTTTGTTTAAAAACTTAATAAAAATACTGATTCAAACATAAAGGAAAGCATGTATTAAAAAACCACATGTATGATTTTATTTATTTTTCTCTCCGTTTGAGGACAAATTATAATGTAATTTAATAAAATATTTAAAAAATAAAAAAATTGTAAATGAACTTATAAAAAAACAAATTTATAAATAAATGAAGTATAAATAAAAAAATTTGTAACAAATTGAAAATACAGAAATTACAAAAAGAATATTTATAAATAGGTTGATAAATAAAAAAATTTGAACTATAAAATTTATGTGAACTAAAATAAATATAAATTTAAGACTCTCTGACAAATGCAGATAAGTAAGCATCACTTAATAACAAAATAAATATAATAAAGTATATATTTATAATATAAAAATATAAATAAAAATTTATAATTAATCAATATTATTAAATTATTTTCAGTTGCTTTAATAATAATAATAGATTATGGTGACGTGTATGTAGAATAAAAGATATTATCAATTATTCGTATCAGAAGAAGCAAAAAAGCCTTTAATAAAAATAATTAAAATTGTATCTAAATATCTTAAAATATTTAAAATACTTATTCTATTTTGTATAATTTTAATATGCAATTTTCGCAAAGCTCTGAAAGTTGGTTAAGTAATAATATATTTTTACAAAAAAAAAAAAAATTTATTAAAATTAAAATAAGAAAATTAAAAATTCTGCTAAATTTAAAGAAGTAGAATCATTATTATATTAGATGTAACAATAAAAAAGATTAAGTAATTGTCTCAAATTTTTATTTTAATTAAGTTTAACTTTAATATGTTAATCTAATTTTATATAATGAAAGTAAAACTGTAGTTGCATACATTTTTATTACAACAATAATCAATTTAAATAATCAAATTTTTCCCTAATTTTTATATTATTTTAAAAGCCTAATTTTTCGATGTGAAGGAATGAAAAAGATTAATTACACAACACAAAAATTCATTTATAGATGTTCGTGTATTCTAAGTTGCATAGAAACATTATATTTTTTATAAAAAATGAGCATTTTATAATTGTAAGTGTAATTACTCAAACGTTTTAATACAAATAGTCATTGATATTTTCGCAATGTTTTCTTTTTTCTTTTTAGAATAATTTTCTTATGATACAAAAAATAGTATGATTTTTAAATAGAAATAAGAAAAACTTATTTCTTATTTTTTGCAAATTGAAAATGTATGAATATGATAATCCATGGGATAAGCATGGTTTCAGCTTGCAGTTTACATTATAAAATTCGTATTTAAATAAACATCTTATTTGTAATATGTACACTTATGTAAGTTTAGCTGTAAGTATATAATTCCATGTTTACATTTTGTGTGCCAGTTGTTCTATTTTTCGAATGATCGAGGTTAAATTTGTACTCGTAGATAAATCAATTTGCAACTAAAGATTTTATCCAGAGTTTCTATAATATTTTTATGCATTTCCAAAAATTATTGCACTTAAATTTTATTAGTCTTATAGAATATGCTTTTTACAAACATTACTAAGCCTGGCAACTGCATCTTGTAATTCTAATTTTACGAATACAATATACAAATTAACTCAAATAAGCCTCGATCAGACAAAAATATTGTCTGTAGAGAATACACATATTGAGTTTAGTTTTTTTCATTATTTTTTTTATACGTATAATATAAATTTACAAATTCAAACCTAAGTTCTTAATTATGCTCGCATTTTTTTGACTATTTACATGAACAAAATTGTAAATTTCAAAAAAATATATATTACACATAAAATGGAAACAAAACAAATTTGTTCCTCGGTGAAATACAATATAGCGGAATGTTCACACACTAGTTCTCACACACGTACTTATATTTTTAAATGAATTATTGAAAAATAACTTGCACGTACCCTATGTATAACTTCCTTATAAACACTTTGAAATTTTTCTTTTTTTCCCTTCAGATGTAATGCACTTACGAGTATATTGTTTTTCGATTAAATTTAATTTTATCCGCGAAGTTTATATGGACTTGTAAAAACGCTGTATCGGTATATAATATATTTATCAGCCAATCGTTTTTTCTTTGCATAGGCACCCGCCCATTCCGCGTTCCTTTTTATAATATTATTATTATTATTATTATTGTTATTATTATTATTATTATTATTATTATTATTATTATTAATTTATTGAACAATATAATACATTGTCGTGATAAATTACATAATTAATTTAATATGAAGAAACAATTAATATAGAATTGTGTGTAAAGCAGTGTAGTGCAAAATCGTAGATATACAATATACAAGTTAAATTTTAAATATAAAAGTTAAATATAAAATTTTATATGAAAATATTAAAAATAATATACAGATGAAAAGTGTTAATGCAAAAGATTTGAGCAATGTATATACAGGATAATTAAGATCAGTTTGAAGTGAAATAGTTAGAATTATAAGTTAATATAAACATGTATTAAAGAAAAATAATTAGAATATGAAATATTTTATGAAAGTTAAACAATTAGTATGCAAGTTACAATGGAAGTAAATAAGTTAGAATTCAAATACAAGCCAAACATGAACAGTAAATTTCGTAAAATGCCATAATATGTAATGTCAAAAAGTTTATAACTAATTATTTAATGTAACAATGTTAACAAACTGTTATTGTAAGTAAAAAACGTTAAAATAATAATTATGTTAATAAAACAATTGATATGCGCAGTATGTAAGAGTATATATGTATGAATTTATATGTAAAGCAAATATAAATATTGAAAGACACAAATTTTCTATGCAATGTATAATAACAATGTTAAAATATTTTTCAATTAACTGATACAAAAATGTAAACGCGTAAATTATATGATGTGAATAGATAAGTTATGTACTTATATGAAAGACAAATGTATAATTAAATATTGTAATGCATCATAACAATGTAATATATTGTTCAATAAACTACTACTACTACATAATTAATTTAGTAAATGCTAGAGAAGAAATAAGATCGAATCAAAAGCAGTAAAAAGAACAATCAGATTTGAAAATAAAATTTTAAACAGTGAAGGGATAACAATTAAAGAATGTGTAAAAATAAGAATAGAAGAGGGAAGGAAGATATAAAATAACAAAAGTAAAGGCAAAAGAGAAAAAAATTATGCTTCAGAGAGAATGATTTTTTGGCAAAGTTTAGGATGGTCTTATAAAAATAGAACAACAGAACCAACTTCAGATTAATCACAGAAAAGTAAAAATATATTGAGTAAGTGAATCATATCATAATGGAAAGCTTAAAAGATAATGAATGTATATATGATAAAAAAAATAAGGGAAAAAGAAAATTTGGAATGAAAATACTAGCTAAATTTAGGATAGGAAATGAGAATAGATCCAACAAAATCTGGATGTCGGATGAATTAAAAAGTGTAGACTTTGTGAAGAAAAGAAAGAATCATTAAAACATATTTTGGAGTAATGTAGGAAAATGGAAATCAGGGTAAATAATTAGGAAAACTGCATGAAAGGAAGCTATTATTATTCTGTTTTATAAAATAAACTGGAAGAGAGAGAGAGAGAGAGAGAGAGAGAGAGAAATAAATAAATTATTGTGTTTAACAAGCTGTGCCAATATAATAGATATGAACAGTAAGAATATGAAAAAATAAAAGAAGAATTAAATAAAACCAAAGTGTAACGAGCAAAGTGTAATTTATGTAATATTAAAGACAAATATATATTTAATATTAAAAATTGTTACCTAGTGTTAATATTAAGAATATAATTACAGAATTTTATAAGCATAGTATGTAAGTTAATATTAAAGAAAGTCTTAAATGTATACGTATGAAAAAGAAAAATGTTGACGTGTAGAAATTTTGCGTGTATTTTATAATAACAATGTAATATATTGTTCCATTAACACATAATTAATTTAGTACGTATTAAAACAATAGTATGATTGCATTGAAACGCTTTAATATTTACTTTACTATAAACTCACATACTATGCGTGCACATTTTTCATAATTAATAACATTATGATTTAATTTTTTAACTTATATATATATAAATATATATATATATAAACTTTTTACACAACTTCTTTTATTCTCACTCACTTGAGTTCCTTTTTATATATTTTGCACACATTTACGTTCCTTTTTTATATTTCACACACATTTGTGTTCCTTTTTATATATTTAACACACGTTTGCGTTCCTTTTTATATACTTCAGACGTTACCACCCGACACAGGACTCGTACCGGTTATCGAGTCTAACCTCATAGAGTCGATTTTTGCAACGATCTTCAAGGCCGGGCCAAGTTTAATACTCATAGCTGACATTAGGTGATCTTCTTTGAGTAGCATAAGAGCCTGTCCGTCGATTTCTTGAATAGCAAAGTCCTCAGCGTAATCTGCACATCCAGGCAAATTTCTTATGAAGTCACAGACTTCACCAACCTGAAATATTAAAGTAGATTTGAGAAAAACATTAGTCGTTGGATTATATAAAGTTATGGCTTTTGGTGTAATTACAAATTACACGAGTTTTATTATTGAAGAAAATCCCATTATATTTTTCAAGTAGAAATATAAATTATTTCATGATTTTTTTAAAATTCGATAATAAAATTCCCGAAGGTATGATATTAATGTGCTTAAAATCTAATAGGCAATTTTCATCAACAATAATCGAGCTAGTTAAATTTATTTTTGCAAATATTTTTATATTAGCTTAAAAAATTTAATAAATTTTTTATTAATAACTCCCGAATTGGATTAATAATTATCTATTTCTAAATTTGTTTTCAATAACACTTTATACGATCGATAATTAATATTATTAACATCTATTTCGGAAAACATAATTGCTACAATTCTTAAGTAAAAAAATTGAATATTTACTTATAACTTTGAATACTATCAAAATAAACTCCGAATATGAAAAACTCAAGTTTTCAAAAATTTAAGCTAACCCCAAATTATCAAATGTTAATTACGATTTATTTGTCGGAACCAATAATTTTTCGTTAACTGTTTATAATATGTATTCTAGAAGAATAATTTTCAGTTGAAAAAGTGACTAGATGATAAGCTGTGTAAATATCGTTCAAACATATATAGGGGAAAATAATCTTATCACAAATATATTAAAAATAAAAATACAAAACAGAATATTTGTACTTTTATTCGTGATTAACCTTAATTTATTTATGTTGAATCCTGTGATTACAATAAATATAGATTCAATAAAAACGAAAATCTGTACATACCGTCCATTTGACAGGGTTTATTTTCGGCAAAGAGTCGTCCAAAGCCACGTTATTAAGGATGCTAGTCAATGACTTATCGTCTCCATTTTTCTTAATCGAATCGTTATCATTTTTGGTATCAACTTCCATTTCCGACCACTGCTTGTCGTTGCTATCTCGGATTTCTTTCTTTTTTCTGATAACGAGAAAAATTAATAATTAATTACCGTGTATAATTTCATCTTGTAAAAAAATATTTAAAAAAAAACTAAATTAACATCTATGGTTTTACATTTCCCCTCTGCATAAAATTTTACATTTTTTTTTAATCAATAACATCAGCTACTTACGATTTGGCGCAAATTGTTGAGCAAAACCTCTTGTCCTTCTTCACTTTCATATTTTGTTCGTCCAGTATATTACCGCATGCCTCGCATTTTCCTTGCAAACCTTGATCTGCGTCCGTAGAGTAATTCACAGAATTTTTCTTTCCTAAATAAAAAAATTAATTCTTAATATTAAAGGGAAAAACGAAAATTTATTTTAAGAATCCAGAATGAATTTCTTACTTTTCATCAATGGCTCTTCGTGATTTTCTTTATCCGCGGAATTGTTCCTACTTATGCTGTTTGTCTCTTGGTTTATCGAGCCATTGAGTGACGAACGGTTTACAGCAAATGGTTCTGAAGCTACAAATTAATTAACCGTTGTAGATTAATAACTTTTAACTTATGCAGGCAAAAACACTGCTTATTTATATATTATTTACAATGCGCGTAAGTAATCGGTAAAAAAGGATGTATGTAATATTTTTATAAATTTTTACCACTGCATTCATATTTCCTTTCTATTATACAGCACCATAAAAGATTATTAAACTTTAGAAAATTATTGCAAAATCATCGCATTTTATATTGTGATATTTTATAAAAATTTCTTTAAAATATTCTCTACGCGTTGATTCGATTCAATTAGAATAAGGAGAAAAAACCTTACATCGCATACCATAACTGATCAGCAGTAGCAAAAGCACAACAGGATAAACATGATTGCATTACCTTCTTGTATGACGAAACCCTCGATAACGTGGGTAAGCACTTGGGGCTTAACCATCGCCTTGGGTGGCACCTGCTTGCTACTGACTGTCATCGGCAGAGACTCTAAGACTGTTGTTTCCTCGCCAATGTTACCGTTTGTTATCGAATTCACGGCATTAGCAAGATTTATAAGGGGATTATTACTCGACGTCTTATCCTCGCCCTTAATTAATGATGATTCGTGGGACTCGTCCTTTCCGTTGTTGTTCCTTTGATCAATTTCTGAAACAAAGAAAATTTTCCATTGATTTTATTCGCTCCTAGTTATTATTTTTTAATATTCTACCGTTGCCGAATGACGTTGCTCAAATAGGTTTCGCTAAATCAGAGATTAAGACTTGCAGACTTGCGAAATCAATGCGGGTCGTGCATAATATGCTACCCCCATCCGTTGAAAGGATTAGTCAAAATTGTGGAAATTTTTAAAAAGCGTTTACAAAGACAACAACCTCTCCGAACCTTACGTAGACGCTAACAATTGCTCTGTAGCTTAGTTTACAAAATTAACCGAAGCCAAAACAGCCGGTGTCAATGTCCAAGCCCAAAGCACAACGTACCTGACTGCGTGGATGTATCCATGGCCACGTCGTCACCAGTGCCCATGTCCGAGGATTCCTTCTTCATAGTCGCAACAGTCTTGGATTGCTCGTCGGCAACGGCATTTAAGGGGGTAGCTGCTGGTGGCGGGGGCTGCATCATCGACTGCAGGTCAACTTGACCCGGTGCGCCTCTGTCCGGCGAGGTTACGAGTATCGGCATGCTCTGGCCCTGTTCAGCAGAGGCCTGTTGCTGATGCTGTTGGGCCTGCTGCTGAGCTTGCGCCTGCTGATGTTGCTGCTGAAGCTGCTGCTGAGTTGCAGCTTGGTGCATTTGCTGCTGGGCGGCGGCTGCGGCGGCGGCCACCTGCATCTGATCCGCTGACTGACTCACGATCGGAAGTGCCTGGATTTGGTGAGCGCTACTTACGATCTGGTTGCCTATAAGAGCCGGGTTGATCGACACCACTGGCATTATCGGTCGCTCGCCCCCGAGGACGACGTTCTGCTGCTGTCCGTTTTGTTGCTGCACCGTCATGCCTGCCAAAACGAATGCAAAGTTTTCGGAATATCGTAGAAGAGCCGCATAGATGCAACGTGGTTCGGTTTATTGTTCCCGGACGTTTGCGGCATTTAACATTGGGTTGGGTGGGGAGGGAAGGGCAATTTGAACACGATTGGCACGATTGAACGACCTCGAGTGGCACGCATCGGATACCTACTACCTTTTCCTTTATTAACCTGTCGCGTTTAAAGGTAGACCAGGCGGCGGCGAAAACATCTTTTTTTCAAGGCTGAGTGAACATGTGCGCTTCCGATGCGATATCCGATTATTCGAGATCCGACTTAAATTATCGAGCAACTAACAATGGCGCTTTTATAATGCGATGCAGCTAAGTTTAAATTAAAGTAACGTTAAATTGACCGTGTAAGAGGCTTTAATTTAATTGCACCAGTGCCAATGTACAAAAGTTCCGTAACCAAAGAAAATGTACCTAAGATATTCTGATTCGGGCCAAACTTTCGTTGGTATATTGTATATTTCATAGTCTGACGATGCCGTGGATTCCAATTAAAAATTCGGAAATTCTTAATTGATAAAAATATTTGCTTTTATCCGCTTTCTTGCTCGAATAGCTTCACGATCTAGATTATAGTAAAAAATTTAGAAGATTTTTCTATTCTAAACGTCGAATTTTTAGAAGATGATTTTTTATTAAACGGAGTATTTATTACACCTATTTTTATTTCTTTTTTCTTCAAATTTTTAAGCGCATAAATTAATTTTCTGAGACCCGTACGTACGTTCGATAAAAGTCGAAAGATAAATAAATAAGTTTTAACGAGTTAATTTTGTAACTCGTTAAAGTAAAAAAAAGGCCTGAATAGGGAAAATTTTTGAAATCCAAGTAGTTTTTGAAATTCAGCTTTAGACTGATGCGGCAAATGCGGCGAGTTTTACATTTGAATTCGAATCGTCTAATTTCATGGCGCCGTCGTCGACAAAAACAAACTTGGCAAATACGTAGTGTTCAAAATACAAGATTAAAGCTTACCTACGGAATAATCAGACGTAAAAGTGTCGCGTCGCTTAATAATAGATTGTATTTCATATAGACGAATTCGGTGGATTTAACAGCAACATCTCTCAGCTCGTATTACAGCGCCGAAGCGGATTGCGATAAGACTCTCCGTCGTTCCTCGATATATACGAAAAAGCCCAGAATAATAGAATCGAAGTAAGTTATGCTAATCCGCCTTAAATCCAATCTGGCATCTCGTAATTTACTCGTTATCGTACGTCGCCGTCGCCGCCGCCGCCACCGCCGCCTCGTTACAATAATCCCTCGTCGTGCTTTTTGTCGCTCGCGTATGCATAAGCGCGCGCGAGCAGCGATGCGCTGCGCAAACATCCCGAAACTCTTTAGACAGCAGCGGCCCGATAATCGCCGACAATTAAGCATCTGCCTTGGCTTATTCGCTCAATGACCGCTTGCTTGCCTCCTCGTCCGTGCGCTCGCTTTTACGACGTCTCCGCGCGCACCCGAAGTAGTCGTCGACCCTGGGCTTTTACGACGCTACCTGTGAACGCGCTGCGCTCACCTTTAGTTGGCCGACGTTAACCGTTACCTCGCAACCAATGCACGCAGCCGCAAAAACGCCTCGATTTTTACGAAACCGTCCCGGCCGACGTCGCCTTTTCTCGCCAACGACGAGGGCCCGTAGGCGAGTGTCCCAGTAGTCAGCAGCTGTGCCAGGCCCCCATTGTTTTACAACGATCGGCCAATCGCGAAAAGCCGAGCGTCCACACACCCGATCATTGCTTGGAATTTTATTAAAATCGACGCTCGTTATAAGATTACAAGTATAACGGATGAGTCGCTGCTCCGATAGCTTATCAACTGTGCAAGTGTGAACTTGCATTGGTGTATTGTCGCTGTCGGTACGCACAAGTATTTCAAGAGACTATCGTTCTGAATTTAAATCTAATTGCCCTGCGCTCGACGCAACGTTATTAAAATTTATTATTTCACGACTTGCATTCAAGCCCCGCATTTAAATTTTCCTTTAAATTCTACGTACACGTTGTTAAATTTTGTTCTTTATTAGACTTCTTATTCGTTAAACATGTAAAAGATAACAGTCGAGATAACTGGACTAAACGTTAAATGCTTCGTGTTTCTACGAATACGCACAGATAGGCTCGCGTACGTAATTTGACCGTCGTTTTTTAAATGGCACCAGGGCCCACCTTAACTTGTCCTCTACCTGTTGAATCGTAAAAAGTAAAGCGCCTCGGACAGTTGTATGTACTTAATAAAAATCGATGCCATTGAAAGCTCTTGAAAGCATTTGCGACTACTACAGTTTAATTGTGCGATCAATGGCTCGGGCGCTTTTGTTGTGTCTGTGCTTTCTAGCAACGATTACGAACACACTTTATCCAATGCACGACGACAGTGGAGAACAACAAAGAGCGACAAATTGCTTTATAGGGAAAAGCGGCGCGTACGTGGGGGAGGAGGGGGGGGGGAGAGAACCGAACGGAAATAAAAAGTCGAAAGGAAAAGCGAAGAAAGGGCGAAAAAAGACGAAAAGTGACTCACCCATGAGGGGCTTGGGCTGGATCTGCTGGGGCGCCTGCTGCGCCTGCTGGTACTGTTGCTGAAGTTGCTGCTGCTGATGTATCTGCTGTATGAAAATCTGCTGAATCTGTTGCTGCTGCTGCGCTTGCAGTTGCGCCTGTTGCTGCGCTTGCTGCTGCGCTTGCTGCTGCGCTTGGGCCTGCTGCTGAGCCTGCTGCTGGGCCTGCTGTTGGGCCTGCTGCTGGGCCTGCTGCTGAGCTTGAGCCTGTTGCTGCGCCTGCTGCTGCTGCTGCTGCTGCTGCTGCTGCTGCTGCTGCTGCTGCTGTTGCTGCTGAGGTGATTGCATAACGGTTTGTTTGTTTTGTTGCTGGCCGAAATTTTGCTTGTCGGCGCCGGTCATTGGTGAGCCGGGTGGTTGCGCAGAAGTTGCTGTGCTCGTCGCTATTAGCATTTTGTTATTCGTTCCGTTATTGTTGCCCGGGGCCTGGGGCCCGGGCTGCGGCTGCATTATCATTGTCGCGTGCTGGACATTGGCGTTTTTAGTTTGTGCGCCGGATGCGTTTCCGCCGCCCCCGGCCTTCGTTACCGTGACATTGATGGCGTTAGGACCGGGACTTGTGCGAACCACCGGCTTACCGCGGCCTTTGCCCGCGCCGCCACCTCCTTTGCCGCTCTGAATAAACGGATAAAACAAAAAAATCGACAAAATAATAAAGCTGCTGCCACGCCCGTCCACTCATCAGCCGAACAGCGTTGTCTTGGTCCATCATTGCTTTCTACTTTGCCCGGCGCAAAAGTTACAATTTCGCCGCGCTTGGATTTTTGGGCCCGACTACTGGGTAGTTAGTTTGATTTTGGTTTTGGTTTTAATTTTGGTTCTGGTGGGATTCGTACCGCGGGCCACACTTTGGTTAATGGGCACGAGAGCGATCGCCTCGTTTAGAACACGAGCTTTGCACTATTTTATTTGTCACCTGCATATTTGAATACGACGCGACTCGAGTTCACACACTCGTTTTCAATAAAATATTATTTTTTACGTAGTTTTATTGAACGCGCGCGTGAGCTCGACAGCCGTATTCTATTTTAATTACAAGTCTGATCGATCGATTTAATCAATTAAACGACAAATTATCACCATTTATTCGTGTCATACTTAATACTTTGCTAGTAAAATAAATCTATACAATATTTCATGCAAAACATAATTATATCTTTGTTATATATTTTTTATATTTCATATGCACCAATTAAATCACTTCAATTTCATAAGTGCAAATTATTTTTTATACTGATAAAAAAACTTAACACGTATGATCCATCAATATTTACCCAACCATAAAAAAAAAATTAAAAAATCCAAAGTCTCGACAAGCACAGTGGTGTTCCATATTCTTAATGGAAACAATATTCTTAAAGGAATAATTTTAATAATTTTCGCCAGATGCTAATAACGATCTTTACAAAAAACATTCACAGCTTCCTTTAAAAAAGCATTAAAGACATTTTTACGAATATTAATAATATTTTTATAGAAAATGATCGTAAAATAAATAATATTGATATTACATAATATATACGGGGAAAATGCACTTTTACCGCTTTCGAAATAATCGATGCTATGTATTTGAACATACAACAAAAAAGTGAACATTTTAACATTTTTACATTCTTGCTGACATATCGGAGTAGCAGTTACGTATGATTTGAAAGATAATGATAAATGTTAAGCAGTGCACGGTCAATTTTATCCAAGACGTTAAGTTTTTCTCAAATAGCGTAATATCTGTGATCGAAGGCGAAAGTTTGAAATTAATTAGAATAATAAAATAAAATAATTAAAATAATTTTTAAAATGCTCTCACGCTTATCGAGCACTATCAAATAAAATCATCAACGTATTTTCTTGTTGCTTAATTTACAATAATTGCTTGTATAAATTACCGTCGTCGTAAAAATTATTACATTCCCATAATACTTCTAAGATGCATAGATTTATTCTTTTTCATATTTGCATAGTACAAATTGTTTTAGAAATAAATTGCAAAGATAACCTAAGCTAATACCTGCCCAAAATAAGACGCGTAAAAGCTCGTATCTCCTCTATAAAAAGTAGATGTATATCTCGACAAATAAGTGAAGCAAAATCGTAAAACAATAATAACTTATCAGCAATGACAACAGCTGCGGCATGATACAGAAGGACGAAACGAAAAAAGGTAAAAAAACAAACAAAACAAAATAAATGCTGGCGTTGTGCACGGGATACGCACCTGTGCGTGTACTGTTGCTTGGACTCCGTGGTTCGTCTGCGTCGAGACGGAGCTCGCGGGCCTAATATTGGCCCCCTGGACCCCCTGTAACGACGAGGGTAGGATGCTAAGCGGACGCTGGCTAACGACGCCTTGTTTATTCGTCTGCTGCTGCTGCTGGATATTCATTACCCGGGGCTTTCCGCCCGTCGTCGCTATCTGCTGTACACCCTGGATCTGCTGCTGCGCCGCCAAAGCTGTAGAACATTATCCTTTGTTTTCTCTTTCTCTTTTTTTAACTCTGTTTACCTTTGTTAACGGTGCGTAGTTGTCTCAGACCAGCACACCGTACTGTGTTCGAGGTTAGACACAATCTTATATTTCCGTTACGCGTCCTGACGAATTTTTATCAAAACAGTCACGTTTCTTTTATTACGTTAAATTGCGCCCCCCCCCCCCACAGTTCGCCACATTTCCCGGTCAAATGAGAAGATTACGGGTCGAGATTGAAAAAGCAATAAAGTGACTGCTGGTGACTTTTAAGTTTTTTTTTTAAATTAGTCCTCGTGAATAACTTACCATTGTGCGTCTGGATGGGCTGTGGACTCTGTATAAACATGTCAGGCTGCGTTGGATCGCGAATAAAAATTTGATTTGGCGCTGCAGTTAGCAGCGTCTGTGGCTGGAGTCCAGTCCAGATACCCTGGGCGGCAAACTGCCAAGGCGCGAACTGCATACCACGATTTTGTCCCGATGGCGCTCCCGCCGTACACGTCGTGTACTGCCGCAATAAGATAATTCCACAGCGTTAAGTAAATAATTACACGGTTCAACTCGTGAACGATTAATTAATTTAAAAAACCAAGAGCCATTACTCACCTTTTGCACCTGGTCATTTTTGTTGTTGCCCTGCTGTTGTTGCTGCTGTTGGATGGAGGTTTGGTGTTGAGGTAAAACCTCGAGTTGACCAAACACAAGAGTCTGGCCGCCACCCGGTGTTGCTGAAGTTGGCACCGGTATATATCCCGCGGGAAAACCTTGGACCTTAGCACCGGCCGCACCCGGATGAGTGCCACCCTGGCCTGTCGATGCCGTGGTTAGCATGTGTGGGGCAAGCTGAGCGCCTGTCTGGAAGGGCTTACCGGCTATATTGTTGAACTGCACCTGTGCACGAACGAGACATTAAAATATTGGACGTCCTTGCGGAAAAATCGGTTGTATCGATAGATACGAATGATTCACAGCACAATTGGTCAATATACGGTAGTAAGATCCCTCGAAACCGAACACGAAAAATATTCAAATCCAATTTAACGTAGGTTATACATAATTGGATCAGCATAATGTAACATCCCCCTTTGATGCAGACTTTGTTAGAATTATGTAACCCGTAAAATGGAATTAAAAAATGTTTTATTCAAAGCTTCGCTCGGTAAATTAATTCTGAACGAACACTCGTGTCATTTTTGTGAAATTTGGTTGTTTAAATACTAGTCGTTTTAAAAATTCTATGGATTTTACTTTTTAGCATTACGCAGACTTTAGTCTTATTTTCGTACGGTTGTTATTAAACGTATTTCGAGAAGTTGTGCGTAGAAAGGTCGTATTGGAATACCAAGAATACCCGTTAAAAAGAACCGGGGCGCGTATGGGCTCAAATAGACTCCAATGGACTATTGACCATTGGACTCACCTGTATTGGCGAGGGATTAATGCCGGCCGGATGGGCGAGCAAATTGCCGGGCATCAGTAATGGCGTGCCCTGGGCATTGTACAGCTGCTGCAAATGGTACTGGTTCTGCATCGGTTGTTGGATGACCTGCACTGCCTGGGGATGTGCGGCCATCGTGGTAATGGTAGTGGCACCCTGTTGTCCCGAAAGCGTCATCGACACCCCGCCAACGTTTTGGGACTGTTGCTGGTGTTGCATAGACACTGCCACGGCGTCCTGCAACTTTTTCACCTTATCAATCCTGAGGTACCGGTTGTTGCACAAACCGCATACACTCCAACTACCACAACCTAACCCCAGCCGCGATTGCGAATTCTCCCGAGCTGGCCCTTACAAAGCTGAGTCGTACGAGTGACTGTCAATCTTATCGATGCGATGTCATATACAGACACGACGCTACGGCATGTGCTAAGCGGAAGGGAAGATATTCGGCGCAGTTTCAACTACGAGCGATGGTGTTATTTTAAAACGCGAATCCAATATCTCGGGCAATCCTTACTCGTAATCTCTTCGAAATGAATAATGGCCTTGTTGTTACGGGAGTCGTTGATTTTCATTTACAATGCGCATTTTAATAATTCAACAAATAATTTCAACATTAGTACTCTTCGCCTTCGTCATTTCATAGTCGTTTTCCTTGTGATTGAAAAAAAAAAATAAAAATAAAAATAAAATAATAATCGACCTTCCTTCGCCATTTACTGGTGAAACTATTGCCAACATTTTTATTTAAATACATTGAAACATAGAAATAAATTTATTTTTTATTATAATTTTAAAAATTTCTTTATTTCTTTTTCCTTGATATCTTTATGTTTCTCTTTAATTCGTAGAAAACACTGAATATTCATTATAGAGATAGTGATAATATTCTATTTTAAAATTTATCTTTAGCACTTTAATAAACTTTTTAACTCAGCTTTGTAGCGGACACTTTCTTTACTTGTGTTATTTTCATGAATAATGAATTTTAAAACTAATTTTGTAGAACAGTCCAATTCGAATTTTTTAAAATTAATGTTCTGTGTGTGCGTGTGTGTGTGTGTGTGTGTACATGCATATATATATATATATTTATTTATTTATTTATTTGAATTCGCCTATTAAATATGGAGTATTAGTATAAGAATAATTTTTCATTGAGATATAAATTAATGAGCAAGTTGAAACTTGTTTTTATTTTTCAAATAGCCATTAACTGTGCAAGTTATTTTTAAAACGTTTTCAAGCAATTTAGAAATAACGATTTATAAAGCATAATAATGAACAGCTTACTTTGCACAGATTATTAAGTATTAAAAAATTAGAAGAATTGATTTATCAGCTGTTTGAGAATAATAAATAAATTTACAACAAAATTAATTTCATTTCCGTTAAAGAATTTGCTCTTTCGACGATTCCATTTATATTCGAAATGTCCGTTAACGATTTTTAAGAATATCTCACAAGTCATTGGAAAATAAACACTCCATAGATAATCGACTGCAAATATTATTGAATGCACAGCGTAAGTTGATAGATTGTCGTTTAATGGTCATACAAAGTTAAGATCAGATGTTTTCTATTTTTAACTGCCGTCGAATAAAAGTCCCTATAAATAAATGAAAGCGAGTGTAACAAGAAATGCCCCCGTGATCGCTCGGCAAAACGCTCGAGAGCACAACTGTTAGGCAATCCGCGAATCCTACGCAAGGAAAAATAAAAGCCGGAGAAGAACGGAATAACAAAAAAGTAAAATACATGCTGCTGCGGCATGATAGCTGCGACCTGCGGCTGGACTTGGACTTGTGTTTGTAACTTCTGCGGCCCGTTGGCTTGCTGTTGATTCTGCTGCTGCGCTTGATTCTGCTGCTGCTGCTGGGCCTGCTGCTGCACATTTTGCTGCATATCGTGGGTCGTTATTATCATCTGCTGGGACTGCTGATTTTGGTTCTGTTGCTGGGCCTGGGCCTGTGACTGATCCATCTCCATCTGTTTGTTATCGGCCATGGTTGCCACCCCGGCTCCGTTTAATTAGCCAGCGTGCGCGTGGTCTTTGTAGTCCGGTATCACTTTTATTATCTTCGTGTATACTACACTCTACAAAATTAATAATTCACAATTTTCACCTCGAGCTTTCTCATTTGCATTTATGCTTAATCTAAATTATTTTAAATCTAAGCATCAAATTCTTATCGAATAGTTATTAATATTTGTAAGCTTCTACTTTGGAAGGTAAGATTTTATAGAAAATAAATTTTCAGTAAGAAGAGATAAAGATTTTTTATGGGTTAATGATTAAACGATATACGATCTGTATATTTATTACAAAGAGAGATGATAAATTATCGACAATAATAAAAATTGTTCGTTAAACGAATTCTTATATCAAAGTATGGTAAGTAAAAATTTAATTATATATTTGATGCAAAATTATTATTTACAATTTCATTTTTTTTTTTTTTAATAAATAATCTGCATACTTAATTCTAATGGCAATGACAATTACGAATTAATTACGGGAACCTTAATAGTTAATCAAAGTAAATGCAAGTTTTCATCGAGAGATAAAAATCCCCCGTATTCTCTACCTTTTAATAGATATAAAATATTGGAATTAAATAAGAGTATTTACGAGAAATTACTTTTTTTTTAACGCATCACGCAAATTTGCAGACCAAACTAAAACTTCGTGTTTTCATAATGGAATAACAGCTATACAAATCAAACGTTAAAACTCATTATCATTAATGCATTAAGTTGTATTTCATTCTGTGTTGAATTGCTTGACCAAGTTCGGCAAGTAGAAACGATGAACGGAGAAAAACTTGAGGAATAGCCATGAAAAAGGTCTTGAAAAGGAATAAAACTTGAATTCGAACGTAGATCGAAGTAAAAATAAAGCACGTGCGCCGCAACATAGCATTTGTGAAGAAATACCAACAGAAGCAGGAGTGGTGGGAGTATATCTCGAATAGAGACTTTGAAAGGCAGACGAATGCGCGTGCGAGACATTTAATAATCACCAATACGTCAGCAAAAAGATAACCTTTTCATCGTGCGTGTCTCTTACTCTCTCTCTCTCTCTCTCTCTCTCTCTCTCTCTGTCGCTTTCTCCCGCTTGGTCGTCGCGTCGGAGGAGTGCGCGACTGCGCGAGCGAGCGCGAGTTTCATGGCGTCGTCGTCGCACATCGCGTTATCAACCGTTGAATTTGCCTGCGAGTTTCGTGCGTTCCGGAGCAGAAGTCCGCCCAGTGTCCGGTCACGGTGAGTGCGGCCGCAGCCCACTTACGAACGACACAGGTAAGGAAACCGAAGGGAAAGCGTGTATTTCGAAAGCTTGAAGCTGTTGCCCGTCCTTCCTCGTGCCGACATAACCTCAAAAAGGACCAAAAGACGGCTTGTACGTGCGGAACCGTGGTTGGTGTTCGGCTCTGAGCGCGCGTCGTCGATTCCCGTGCCGAACGTTTTATATGCCTTGTTTTTTCTTTTACTGTGTAACGGAGAACTGGTGTGTGGATACTTTTTCTTTTTCTCGAGCGTACACGAACGCACTGAATAAAGAAATAAAAGACTGCCACGGCACTGTTGATTTATTTCATCAGACAGTCGGTAGGTATGGTTTGAGTTTTCCTCCTTGTAGGTGGAAGGGAGAGTGGGGTTTTTTCTCGGAACTCTTGATTGTTTCCTGCACGAATGTTTTCAAGAAAAATGATCGTTAGCGAGGGACAAATGTGGCTTGATTTTCTTAGATAAGGCAAAAATACCCACATTTTTTATTCGCAGCAACTGTGTAATAATGGTAAAAATAAGACAATGCCCGATGCAATTGTAGAGCGTGAGGCTTCCGAGGGTTCTCAACTCGTCCTTTTAAGTGCCAGTCGATATTTTTCACCCGTATTTGCTTAACACGTATTTTCGATACACAACTAACATGAAAGAATGGTTCAAGTATTTTGCGTCTTTTTATCTCAGTACTCAACGATAAAAACTTTCCTCTACTTTGAAATCTGTTTTCCTTATTATTACTTGACATTAATAGAAAAGTCTAAGACTGCGTCACTCATGATTTTGCAATGCAAGAAAAAAACGTATCACTACAATCGAATTAATTTATAAACGTTACGTTAGTGCTTCTTATACTTATGTACAAAGTATTAAAAACGAAGGAAATAGTTGTAAATTTTTTACGAAGTGAATATTATAATTTTTGATTACAATGCAAAAAATCAGCAACATACACTGACTATTACTATAATATACATTAATATTTTC